>JAHHUM010000086.1:0-369052 GCA_036173005.1 Crenichthys baileyi | reverse complement strand
AAAGGGGTTTTATCGGAGAGTCTGGAGGAGTTGGAGTTTTCGTTTTTTGGTTTAACTGTGAACGGCGGTGGGGGGGGAAAAAAAAACCGGCAAAATTATAAACGTGGGTTTTATGAGTTTTCATGTAGCAGAGGATGGGTTTCAATTAAAGAGTATTGCCGAAGTTTGACGAGCCGGGCCATAAAAAAAGGTGGAAAAAAAAATGAAGTTAGTTTTTTGGAAGCTTGTTTACAGACCTTGGATCCGAAAAAACACCCCTTGCAGTGGTGCTGGGGCTCAAGGGGGCCAGAGAGACTGCTTTGGGAAATATCCGCGGAAGATCTAAACAAAGATAACGGTATGGATTAAAAAGTGGATTTTCGGGAAAAACAGCCCAACCCAGCGAGACAAAGATGGCAAACGAGCAAAGACCGAAAAACAGGGAAATCCCGCCCAGAGGGACAGGGGCGCCACAGCAAGGTACAAACCCTTGATAAAATATGGTAACTAAAAAATGCGTTTGTCAGACGTACCATTGGGCAAAGACTTCCCCTCCCAAGGAAAATGAAGGAAGCTGACAGAAAAATTTTTGAGGAATGCAACATTACTCCATAGACTGCTGGAAGATAGGCCCCAGCTCCCCCCGACCCCTAGGGGAACAAGCAGTAGAAAATACTGACAAACTGACTAAAGTAATGTGACTCTGAGATCTTTCGACTGGAATCACTTGGAATCAGCTATCTTAAACACTACCTCCACGTACTGTTTGGGGGTTTGAAAAGTGTGGATAGTTACATAAAAAGACCGAGTCAAAGCCAAAACGATAAACGCTGCAAACAAATATCCATGCTGCAGACCTTTCAGATTTGGAGATGGTCTGGTGGTACACTCCACAAAAGTGAAATTTCCTCCCCAAGATCGACAAACAAAGTGTCATATTGAGGACAGAAGTAGTTTCTGTAGATATTCCTTATTGCTGTGCAAAAAAATGTCTCTAAAGGGAGCTGGGAACTGTTTTAGGATATGGAGAATGGCAGAGTTGTCATGTTCAAACAAAACATTCCTTTTTGAGTTCCCTAGTTCAGGACACTATTGTGTGGACTTAGGTGAATACAAAAACAGTACCATGAAATTTAAGCCCCCTTGTCGTCACAGCAGGGATGTCTATAAAAGAGAAGCAAAAAGTTCTCCTGAAGCTGCACAAGCAATTGGGCCACGCCTCTGCAGATCGTTTGCATAGGCTCATTCAAAGCTCTGGAAATACTGACAAAGACTGTTCAGGACTGTGAGATATGTCAGAGATACAGCAGGACCAAGCCCAGGCCTACGATTGGTTTGCCCTTATCCTCAGAATGCAATGAGACGGTGGCAATGGATTTACATGTGTTGGAACCAGGCATTTGGTATCTGCACATCATGGATCATTTCACACGCTTCAGCGCTGGAAACATCTTGAGGACCAAGAAACTCTCTTAGATCATCAACTGGTTCATCCACTCATGGATAAGTGTACACGGTGCTCCCAAACGGATCTACACAGACAATGGTGGAGAGTTCAACAATGAGGAAATTAGAGACATGGCAGAAAACTTTAACATTGAGACAAAGACTACAGCGGCAAACAGTCCCGGACAGGGATGTTTGAGAGACCACAACATGACACTGACTGAGATCCGCCTGAAGGGTGAAAAAGGAAAAATGGGTGTGGTTGGCAAACTGCTCTAGAGGGCTCTATCCCAAAAAACTATGATCAATGTGCATGGTTTACCCCAATCAGCTTTTTTTTTGGGTCACAGTCCTAATCTCCCTTCTGTTTTGACTGATAAACTACCTGCTCTAGAGGGTACTTTCTATGAGTACTAAAGGTAGGACAGCACTTAGCAGCACTACATGCTTCCAGGAGAGCCTTCACAGAGGTGGAATGCTCAGAAAGAATAAGAAGAGCATTGTGGAAAAACAGTTAAGGCCTACGAGAAAAAAGTGGTAGACAGGTGACAAAGTGTACTACAAGCGAGTAGATAGTACAGAATGGAAGGGCCCTGGTGTAGTTATTGGTCAGGATGGAGCTGTAGTGTTCATAAGACATTGCGGGATTCTTGTCCGAGTACATCAGTCCAGGCTACATAAAGTGAACGTACAAAGGGAGGATAAACCACTACTGCCTAGTGTTACTGAAAAAAATAGAGAAAATGAAGACATGGTTCATACTGATGTGTCATAGAGTTCAGATGATGAAATGGGTGTTAATAGAGAAGAACAAATCACTGAGGGCACAGAGCAAAATGAAAGAAATGTCAGACAGACTAATGAAACAAACAATGAAACAGAGAGCGATGTAACTAATATTCAAGATTCTAATTACATTAAACTGAGAACAGGTCAGACAGTCACATTTACTAACAGAGATGATGGCACAACCCCAGAGTCTTAAAAATTAGGGGAAAAGCCAAAGGGCGATAAAAAAAACTGGTACAATGGACAGCATCTTGACCCAGATGGCAGTAAGGGAAAAACAAGCATTAGACATGTCCCCAGGTTGATAACCTTCACACTGAATTTGAAAAATACAAAAAGCTGATTTTTTCTTGCCAAAAACATCTTTTTGATGCTGCTAAAAACAAAAGTTGAAAACTGGAAAAATAACAAAGTCTACGAGGAGGTCAAGACAAAGGTCAAAATGTGTTTTTAACTTTATGGGTCTGTACGTTGAAAAAGGACTTCAAAGGGTATCATTCCCAAGCCCGCCTTGTGGCAAGAGGTTTTGAAGAAGTCAAAATTCAAGAGTTGCAGAAGATTCTCCCCCATGCATCAGAGTCACTCAGGCTGCTGATGGCTGTGATCTGTCAAAACAATTGGAAAATTCATTCTATGGATATTAAGTCTGCCTTTTTGCAGGGTATGGAACTCTCGAGAGACATTTACATTCGTCCCCCCTGAAGCGGGCGTGGATAATGCTTTGTGGAAACTAAAGAAAGTGTTTTATGGACTTGGGATGCTTTTCCCCCTACTGCTACTTTGGGGGATTTTGAGGGGAATCAGCATAGTTTCATTGACAACCTGGAAACAGTTCATTGACAGGGATCACGAGCTGTACAGTGAGATAACCAATAATGACACAGAAAAAAATCTAAGGGGGCCAAAATAGGTGGGTTTTTTGGGTTGCAAAAAAAATAGACCAGATGTTATGTTCGACACATGTACCTGGCATCCAACAAGAATGCTACTGTTCAGTCCATACATGATGTGAACAAAGTGATTCGCAACCAGTCGGAGACAGTCATACTTAAGTTTAAAAATTTCGGCAACAGTAATAACTTGGGGGTTTAGTTATCTTCAGTGATGCTTCACTGGGCAATCTTCCAGACGGAGGTACACAGGAGGGGCTTTAATTGTCCTAAAAGGAAAAAAAAAAACCAGGAAAAATTTTCCCCTCTGTTTTGGCATCTAAGAAAATCAGACGACGTAAAAAAGCACATTGGCTGGAGAAACCTTGCCCTGTCAGATGCAATGTTTTTTAGCTACGCTCTACTCTGAGCTCACTACTGGTGCAGTAGATTTTAACTCTCTTCCCCCCCACTTGTGTTACTCAAAACCATTCCCTGTTTGACGCACTTAAGTCGACAAAACAATCACAGAAAAAAAGACTAAGATTAGAAATAAAAAGTATTAAAAAACTCATGCAGAAAAAAAAATCAATGAGGGGTTTCTGTCAGAAGCAAAGTCACAACTCGCTGATTGTTTGACTAAGAAAGGTTCTTCCCCACTCATGCTCCTTAAGGCACTGGATGAGGGGGTGGACACTGTGATGTTTGTTTAAATGTTTTAACATTCATTTGGTGTTAGCTTTTTAAATTATACTAGTTCTGATAACTTTTTTTGTGACTGTTTTTTTTAGCCAAGGTATACCTCTTATCTATTTTTTTTTTATTTCAAGAGAAAGGGGGAATTTTTAAACCTCCTCTGGAGGGGAAAGGGGTTTTTGGAAAAGTCTGGAGGAGTTGGAGTTTTTTGTTTTTATGTTAAATGTGAGACGGGGGTTGGTGAAAAAAAACCTGACAAAATTATAACTGGGGGGTTTTTGAGTTTTTTTAAAACCTCCAGCAGAACAAGGCTCAGTGTGGCGGGCCTCTGCCACGACCGACTGGGGTTTGAAAAACGAGCAGAGGGCACAAAAGAACAAAGAAGCACTGATCCAGGAGTCCTTTCTATGGATGGAAAAGTAAAGGTTAATGGTGTAGTTCCCTTTTTCGTTTCACCTGAAAAAAAAAGACGATAAACTCTGAACCCCTTTTTCAAGGTTGGTCTCTGAAAGAGATCACATAGAGTTAGTCACAGTAAAAGCTCAGTCAATTGGCATGTCTAGGAGAGAGAAAGGGTTAAACACTGTAAGACAGGGCCAAGTGGATCATCTGTAGAAGGTGAGGATTAAGTTGTTGCCAGCAGAAGCTTGGACGATTCCCCTCTCCAGAAAGGTGTCACAGGTAGACACAGAGTCAGGCCACGTGTAGCTTCTAGGAAGAGAAAGAGAGAGAACAAAGTTAAAAGCTGAAATAACAGCAAATAATTGCAAAATTGGAGAGTAGTGTGAGAATGTAGCGAAGAGGGTGAAAGTGGTCATTATGTCCTCCAGCAGCCTAAGCCTATAGCAGCATAACTACAGAGATAGCTCAGGATAACCTAAGCCACTCTAACTATAAGCTTTATCAAAAAGGAAAGTTTTAAGCTTAGCCTTAAAAGTAGACAGTTTGTCCATCTAGAGCCACTGATGGCCATTGTTATACTAAAAAACCACAACGATTGGGATACCTCTCTCTGTCAGATTGACCATAACCATTGGAAAAGAGAGGGGGTCATACAGGTAGCAGAAATGAAGGGTGTGTTTGCACCTCAACCATAACTGAGCCGGTTTAGGCTAAACCTGACTCCCCCTTAGTCCATCCAACAGGAAGGGAAGAAGACGGAGGTAAAGGATCTAGTGGGTTTGGTGGATAGATGACACAGACTATCCAGACAAGTACTCTGTATAGAGAAGAGTGGCTCTGTGGCATCATTAACCTCCACAGAAGTTAATCACCATTAACCTAGAATAGGCGAATTGGGTGGTAGGTGGTTACCCCAAGGCCCTCCTCCGCTCTTCTCTGTGGTGATCGACCCCCTTCCCTCTCTGGGGAAAGGGGTTGATCCCCAGTCTCAGGGGGTTCTTTGGACGTATGTGGCTCCGATCTCCTCTGTGTCTGCCTCGGGTCCTGGGGGGCATGTCTGTGGCTCCGGAAACCTACTGTTGAATATTATTATGGATAAACTTTATGTAAACAAGCGCACTCGTGCATACATCCACAGGTGTTTGGATTCAGGTGTTTATAGATACACAGATATATCTTGTCTTTTTTCTCTTTCTGCAGGCGTAGAAGCAAACTTCTATGGTGTTTTTTTCTTGTATTCTCTTTATCCTTCCTCCGGTCCATTTTAACTTTTTGCCCCACATTTCTCTCTTTCTTTCTTTTTATTGCCTTTCGTTTGAGTCTCTGTGTCTATTGAAATAATCTCCATTTCTAATAAAGTCTTTTATATATGTCAAGTGTTCCATTTGTGAAAGTAAATCTGTTGGGCTCCTTCTTGGGACAACAGCTACTCTGCCGGATAGGACACGGGAAAAAAATGGTTAGTGCATTCATTGGAGAGGGGACAACATATAACGAAGTGCAGAAAATGACTAGCTGCTCAGCAAAAAATGATATCCACTTGGAAAGCAAAACCAGAGAGATGTGGAAAATGAAATACTACCATTTGAATGTATTAAAAAATAGCCAGAATGGCAAAGACTCAGACAATGATCAGCTCAAAGAAGATCTGAAGTTAATGGTGAGTCATGTGACAATTAGAAGACACCAGGGGTGCACTGGCCATCTGTGAGTTCTGGAGAATCACAGAATGGCCGGTAGCTGCCACACATAATTTTTTTTTGTTACCTTCCAGATCTACTGTTTCACATTACAGTCCTGTAGGTGGCAACAATGCGTCCTTAAGTTGAATGCCAGCCAGTAGCTAGCCATCCATACTCCCCAGCTATTTGAGAAAAAAGAGGAGAAGTAGTGAAATGGTGAAATGGAAAGGTAAATAGAGATAAAAATGCAAAGGGTGGAAAAGGGTGGTGCTGTGACATTTAGCGGCGGAAGCTATGCTCAGTGCAAATTAAATGACATAATTAAAGTGGAATAATGATTAGTAGTTAAAACAGCTCCACTTTAAAGAGAGGCCTTTCCATGGAGCAGAGGCCTTTCTCCAGAGGCCTTTCCATGGAGCCATAGACTTCAGGAGATCAGCAGTGGCGTAAAGACTTTAACGGCTGGTGATGGTGGCAAAGACATGGACCTGGAGGCTGGTAGTGGCATAGATCATTGGATATCGGGAGCCAAGATGGGAATCTGCAGGCCAGCCGAGGCGAAGTCTTGGTGGATGGCTGCAGAGAAGAGGCAAAAACCTTTGAGGACAGCGTCAGCGTTGAAGTCTTGAAGGCTGGCATCTGTGTAACGGTCTAGGAGAATGGTGTTGACGTTACAGTCTCGGAGGCCAACCAGGCAGCCCGTAGCACCAACGTCAAACCCTGTCTGGAAACTGACTGGGAGCTTGGATGCTGGCCAAAACTTGGGAGACAGGATCCTGGCCAGAGCTTGGGAGACTTGCATGCAGGATGGAACTTGGGAGGCTTGGATCCAGGACAGAGCTTGGGGGGTATGGATCCAGGACAGATTGGGGGGTTTGCAGAACTCTGGAACAAGAACGTGAGGAATGTCATCCTCGACCCTCTCAGAGAACTCGACCAACCCTCCAAAGACAATGTCACCATCATCAGGCCCAATATACTATTGCAGTATAACATTTCACAGATAAAAGTCTAGATAAAACGTATTTGCACCAGTATGCCCACTTTCCCCCTCATGGTTTGTGATTTTCATTGAACCACTAGCAGCAGCAATCAGGCAAATTACAGATATTAAAGCCATTAAATGCATGAATATTGGGGTGCAGAGCTGGTGGTGTAGGGGGTGAAGATTGCAGCCCATATACAGAGGCCATAGCCCTCATCTCGAAGGTCCTGGGTTTGCATTCCGGCCCGGACGCATGTCTTCCCCTCTCCCTCTCTGCCCCCCCTTTCCTGTCTACCCACAGTCTTATAATGTGTGAAAAATAAAGGCCACTAGTGCCGAAAAAAACCTTTAAAACAAAATTAACATTAAACATATACTCAGTCTTTGTGCAATGATGTATTAGTTTTTCTCCAGCATTCTCAAACCTCTCTCTTTCAGGTAAATGGTGTGATAACTTCTTTCTCAAGAGTTTCAGATTATTCTATAAATTGGTTGAAATCTGGAGTACAGAAATTCCAATTAATTGTTCTTTTGACAATTCCCTCGATACTCAACTGCAATCAGGGAATATTACATATTTGGGTATTAATGTTTCCTTGATTGACAGATTGAACAAAACTAAAGCTGTCAGAGATAGACACACTGATAAACTCAGAGAAGGTATGCAATGAAGACACAAGCGAGTCAAAGTTATCTTTGGCTGGCCAGGGAGAGACAGTCCGTTCTCTCAGAGGAGCTTCCCTGTGTGCACAGCCTTTTATTAAAGAAAGGAAAAAAACACTCATGGTACAGCATCGTGGGTGTGACCACGCACAATTTCACAAATACAAGTTCTACTGATTAAAACTGGTTCTATCCAGATACTGACACAGCACATATGTCCACATCTGGCACTCAAGGACACGAAGATTGGCTGGGGTGCGAACAGCCCTCTCTCAGAGCTTTTTTGCACGCACACAAGTTCCTGTTCAGCAACTTTCCCACTCCCACAAGAACTATATCTCTGCATAGCAACCACCCAAATGCAACTCTGATGAGATTCGCCTGGAGTTCCCTAAGGCTCTAGATGTTGTAGGATTGTGTTGGCTAACGCAACTCTGCCGCATCACGTGGACATCGGGGGCAGTTCCACTGGATTGGCAGACCGGGTTGGTGGTCCCCCTATTCAAAAGGGGGGACCATAGAGTGTGTTCCAACTATAGGGGAGTCACACTCTTAAGCCTCCCTGGTAAGGTCTATTCGGGGACTATGGCTATGTTCTAAACCCGGATGCAGGAAGAGCAGTGTTGTTTTCGTCTTGGTACTGGAAGACTGGACCGGGTCTACACCCTCAGCAGGGTCCTGGAGGGTGCATGGGAGTTCGCCCAACCAGTCTACATGTGGTTTGTGGACTTGGAGAAGGCATTCGACCATGTCCCTCAAGGAATCCTGTTGGGGGTACTCCGGGAGTATGGGGTACCAGGCCCTTTGATACGGGCTGTTAGGTTCCTGTATGACTGGTGTCAGAGCTTGGTCCGCATTGCTGGCAGTAAGTCAGACTTGTTTCCGGTGAGGGTTGGACTCCGCCAAGGTTGCCCTTTGTCATTGATTCTGTTCATAACTTTTATGGAATTTCTAGGCACAGCCAAGGTGTTGAGGGGATCCGTTTTGGTGGCCTTAGGATTGTGTCTCTGCTTTTTGCGGATGATGTGGTCCTAATGGCTTCATCAGCTCGTGATCTACAGCCCTCACTGGAGCCGTTCACAGTCGAGTGTGATGAGGCTTGGCTGAGAATCAGTGCCACCAAGTCCAATGCCATGGTCTTGAGCGAGAAAAGGGTAGAGTGCCTTCTCCGAGTCGGGGAGGAGGTCCTGCCTCAAGTGGAGGAGTTCAAGTATCTTGGGGTCTTGTTCACGAATGAGGGAAAAATGGAGTGGGAGATCGAAAGAACAAGATCACGGATACAAGTGGCTGAAAACAGTTTCCTCCGCAGGGCGTCTGGGCCCACCCTTAGAGATAGGGTGAGAAGCATTTTGGATCAGCTGAAGGCTTTTAAAGCATTTTGTGGACATCGTGATAGTAAAGAATTACAATAGTCCAGCCTTGAAGTAACAAATTCATGGACTGGTTTTTCAGCCTCACTGCTAGATCGGATATTTCTAATTTTAGCAATATTCTGGAGATGAAAAAAAGAAATCATAGAAATCAGTTCAATATGGGATGTAAATGACATGTCCTGGTCAAAAATAACACCAAGGGTTTTTACTTAATTACCAGAGATTAATTTAATGCTGTCCACATTAATTGAATGACCAAGCAATTTCTTTTTCATTTTAAATTATTGCCTAAAATGTTGTATGCACATATCAGGAGATTTGTTTACCAAAATAAACAGTTTGTTCTTCTGGCAATACTTTTTTGTACCTACAATACAGCTAATGACAAAGCTATAAATGTGCTTTTTGTATATTTGCAGCAAGAGATATCCAGGCTTGGGAGTATGTTCCTCTTGGACCTTTTCTGGGGAAGAATTTTGGGACAACAATCTCACCCTGGGTTGTGCCAATGGAAGCACTTTTACCTTTTGCAGTGTCTAACCCCATACAGGTTAGTACAAATGTTGGAACTTCCCGACCAAATGTCATCTTATCACCCAAAGTTATACTCATATTCCTATATTCGAAACGTTATTCTCAAACATAGAAAGTGTCAATAATTTATTAGGATTTATTTAGAGCAAATAGTTACATTAACCTCTTAAGCCCACATGGGTTTAGAAGCAATTTCTACCTAAAATACCTTTTTTCTCAATAACCAGTGCAAAACACCATGAAAGTGCTTGTAAAATCCCAAGAAACTCATTTTTTTTCCAAATCCACAATGACAAGAACTGTACCACAGTAGGACTAAATCAGTTGAAGCATATTTGTTCCACAAATGTTTTAGTGGGAAGTGTACCAAATGAAGCCATCACTTTGGCACTATGTAGCCAAATGTGTTTTACACCCCATACAAGGGAATCTTCACCGTCTATGAAACTTGAGAAAGCACTTGAGAAAGTGTTGAGGTTTTGACAGTAAAACAACATCCTATCTTCACACAAAGATATGGAGGGCAGAGGTCTTAGCAATATCACCATACATTCAGACAGGTTTTCAGAATGTGGTCTTAGGGAGCTGGGCACCAGTTATATAAACAAAGTGCAAAATGTCTCTCACACTGTCGCCAAGTCCTCACTGGAGATATGGCCATTTTGGATTGAAGTTGCCATTTTGACCCCAGATTTGCCCTTTCTAGCCCGCTTATCTGAACGAACTCCTCCTACAGCCTTTGACTTAGAGACTTGAAAATCACTCAGTATACTCTTAAGGCATTGGGGATCAAAAGTTATCAAAAGCTTTTTGATACATGTAAGCATGTGGGCATGGCCACACCTCAAAATATGACTTCTCGCCATGAAAGACGAAATTGATATAGCTCCTACAAGGAAAGTCACAGACGCATGAAACCTTCTGGGACTGATCTGCCTCTGGCCTTGAACAATATTCACTGATCAGATGCTGAGATCATCGAAGCCACGCCCCCTGACAACAGGAAGTGTAGTGTTTCACTTAGTGTGGTCCATGTTTGATCCCCTCCACCTAATCAACATGAAACTGTCCCAAGTCACAGATAACATGATGGTCTAAGTTTGTGTCTAGAACACTAAGCGAGGACACTAAGCGAGAAAGTAAACTAGAAAACCCAAAGAAGCAAGGAGAACTGCAATAATAATAACAATATTAATTAAAGCTGCAAGCAGTCTTGAAGGCCCTCGCACCTCAGTGCAACTCGGCCTGTGCAGCGACCGCGGGAGCCTGGCATCGCGGCCTGCGCATGACCAACAAGGCTGCCCGTCAATACCACACATCGCCAGTAGGAGGGACTGTGAGCGATCATATGATGTGCGGACATGAAGAGTTGTCATCTGGCGAGAACCATTAAAAATTTGGGTGAAATCCGACCTTCCAGATGGAAGCTGCACTCACTT
The DNA here is from genome assembly GCA_036173005.1 of Crenichthys baileyi. Classification (NCBI taxonomy): domain Eukaryota; kingdom Metazoa; phylum Chordata; class Actinopteri; order Cyprinodontiformes; family Goodeidae; genus Crenichthys; species Crenichthys baileyi. Next base: position 358,195 of record JAHHUM010000086.1, on the reverse strand, counting down.
GTTTATTAGTGGGTGGGGCTGAAATGATGTTATAAACTGACTGTGGCAACATGTTCAGCATACATCATCATGGATCACATGATGATGTATACAACATTTCAAGTGGATCCGATGATGTATGAGGGAAATAGAGCACTTGAAATGTCCAAGGGGGCGCTGTTGATCCAAATTCCAATGTAATCCAATAGAGCTGTTTGGGGGCTGATAAAGATCAACCATATTCAGTTTGGAGTGAAACGCACCTTCCATGTGGAAGCTACACTCATTTGTTTATTAGTGGGCGTGGCTAAAGTGAGGTCATCTATTGACTGTGTAAACATGTTTAGCATTGATCACTGATCATGTATACTACATTTTAAGTGGATCCGATGATGTATGAGGGAGATATAGCCCTTGAAGTCCCGGGGGGCGTTTTGATCCAAATTCCAATGTAATCCAAAGAGGTGTTTGGGGCCTGAAAAAGATAAACCCCAATTTTTCAGTTTGGAGTGAATCAGACCTTCCATTGGAAGCTACACTCATTTTTTTTGTTAGTGGGCGGGGCTAAAGTGATGTCATCTATTGACTGTGTCAAAAATGTCCATCATTAACTCATGATCATGTATACTAGATTTTAAGTGGATACGATGATGTATGAGTGAGATATAGCCCTTTTAAGTCTCCTAGGGGGCGCTGTTGATCCCAAATTTCCCAAATTTTTAATCCAAAAACAGGGTTTGGGGGCTGGACAAAAGTCAACCATATTTATTTTGGAGTGAATCAGACCATGCATGTGTAATTAGAGCAAACGTATGGCATTGGGTGACATCAGACTTCGCCATGCCGCCACGGGCCACACCTCCAGCTAAACCCGTCGGTACTAGACCCAAACTTAGACCATCATGTTATCTGTGACTTGGGACAGTTTTTATGTTGATTAGTGGAGGGGATCAAACATGGACCCCATAAGGAAAACATGACACTTCCTGTTCTCAGGGGGCGTGGCTTCGATGATGTCAGCATCTGATCAGTGAATATTGTTCAGGGCCAGAGGCAGAACAATTCCAGAAGGTTTCATGTGTCTGTGACTTTCCTTGTAGAAACTATATCAATTTCGTCTTTTTTGGCGAGAAGTCATATTTTGAGGCGTGGCACACCCACAGGCTTTCATATATCAAAAAGCTTTTTTTAACTTTTTACCCCAATGCCTTAAGAGTATACTAAATGACTTTCAAGTCTCTAAGTCAAAAAGCTGTAGAAGGAGTTTTCTCAGATACGTGGGCTAGAAACCCGCAAAAAAAGGGGTCAAAAAGGAAACTTTTTAATCCAAAATGGCCGACTTCCTGTGGTTTGGACCCAATACTCCAAGAGACTTTTTTGTAGGTCCTGACAAGTTACATGTGTACCAAATTTCAGATTCCTAGGTCAAAGCATGGGTTTGGGGCTGTTTTTTTTTTTTTTTCAGGGGCGCTGTGGACGAATTAGGCCCCGCCCCCCAAATATGTCATCAGATCTCTGTTGGGGACTGGACTAGGATCAATCACATTGAATTGGTGCAGATCAGATGATGTATGTGGAAATTAGAGCCAAACGTTTTGGCCATGGGGTGACGTCCAACTGTGCAGCGCAACCCCGACCCGCCCCTTTCAAAAAAAAAATTACAGTCTTTCAAACGAAATTTTGACCCACTAGGTTTATCTGTGTTCTGACACACTTTCAAGTTGATTGGGTCAAGAGGGCGGGGAGAGGCACCCTTTCAAGTGAAAAAATTCCTGTTCTAAGGGGGGAGTGGGTTTGATGATGTCAGCATATGACCCCATAGGATCGTCGGGACCCCGAAGGTCCTCGTTTATACCAACTTTGGTCGTTTTTCTTTTTTTTTTTTTTTGGGGAAAAGTTGTTGCATTTTTTCACTTTGGGGCGAACGCCAAGTTCGTGCCCCGGCCACGCCCCCAAAAAAATCCAAAAACTCATGATTTTTGGGAACTTTTAATCCCCCAGCCTTACCTGCATATTGACCAAAATATGAAGCCGATAGCTCAAATTTCTGGAGGAGTTTGTTAAAGTTCGAGGGGGTGGAAAAAAAAAAAAAAAACGGGGGGGGGCCAAAAATTGGCCTTTGACCCAAAATGGCCGACTTCCTGGGCGTTTTAGGGCCATACCCATAATGTACTTTTTTTTATGATTTGGGGGGACTAGCTATGTACCAAATTTCAGATCTCTACGACTTACGGTGGGCCTATCTCACTTTAGGGGGCGCTTTTAGAGCCGTTTGGCCCACGCCCCCCTGACAAAGACATTACGGAACAAGAATTTCACGGGGGGAAAAAAATTTTTGGGTAAAATTTGGTGTGTTTTCCTGCATAGCAAAGTCCCCGAATTTCCCGCAAAGACGCAACGGAAAAAAAAAGAATAATAAGGCTGCAAGCAGCCTTGAAGGCCCCCCCATAGGAAAACCCCCCGCACGCGGGAGCTTGGCATCGCCTACTCCCCCACCGACGATCGCGCCGCTCAGTTGTGCACATCAACAGTAGGCGGCAGTGTAAGCAGGCTGTTATACATTCTTCAGTGAAGTTGAGTACTGCTCTGGTGAGAAGCATTATAAAAAGGAGCTGAAATCTCACCCTCCTGATAAAAGCTGCATCCAATTTTTTTATAGGGGCAGCCCCCGAAATGATTTTCTAAAAATGGACTGTGCCAACATGTTCAGCATTGATCCCTGATGATGTATACTACATTTGAAGTGGAACGATGATGTATGAGGGGGGATAGAGCACTTGAAATGTCCTAGGGGGCGCTGTTGATCCAAAATTTTCCAATGTAACCAAAAACAGGTTTTTTGGGCTTTCAAGATAACCATATTCAGTTTTGGGGGAATCGGAAACCATGCATGTGTAATTTAGAGCCAAACGTATGGCCGTGGCGTGACATCAGAATTTTGCCACACACCTTGCAGCAGAGCCAGTCAGTACTGTGGGGACTGTCTAAGATCATCATTTTATCTGTTACTTGGGGGACAGTTTAACATTGATTGGTTTGAAGAACATCAAAAATTGACTCTCTAAAGGGAAAAAAACATGACACTTCCTGTTGTCAGGGGGCGTGGCTTCGATGATGTCAGTATCTGAGCAGTGAATATTGTTCAGGCCTAGAGGCAGATAAATCCAGAAGGTTTCATATGTCTGTGATTTCCCTTTGTAGGAGCTATATCAATTTCATCTTTTTATGGCGAGAAGTGAGATTTTGAGGCTTAGCCACGCCCACATACTTTAATGTATCAAAAAGCTTTTGATAACTTTTTTTATCCCCAATGCCTTAAGAGTATACTGAATGATATTCAAGTCTCTAAGTCAAAAGGGAGGAGGAGTTTTGCTCAGATAGGGCTAGAAAAAGCAAAAAGGGGGTCAAAAAAGGCAACTTCAATCCAAAAGGCCGACATCATGTTTTTTTGGGGACCAATGCTCCAAAAAGACTTTTTTGTAGGTCCTGACAAGTTACATATGTACCAAATTTTAGATTCGTCGGTCAAAGCATGGCTTGGGGCTATTTTAAAAAAATTTCTGGGGGCGCCTTGGGCGAATTAGGCCACAACCCCCCCCAAATATGTCATCAGATCTCTGTTGGGGGACTGGGGAGGTTCAATCACATTGAATTGGTGCAGATCAGATGATGTATGGGAAAAATTAGAGCCAAAAAGTAGGGGCCCCATGGCGTGACGTCCCAACTTCGCCGCGCCAACACGACCACGCCCTTTCATGAAAAGTTACAGTGCTTCAAACGAAGTTTGACCCATAGTTATCTGTCTTCTGACACACTTTCAAGTTGATTGGGTCAAAAAGGGTCGGAGAGGCACCTTTCCAAGTGAAAAAATTCCTGTCTAAGGGGGAGTGGCTTTTTTTGATGTCAGCATATGACCCATAGGATTGTCGGGAAAACCCGAAGGTCCTCCTTCATGCCAAAATTGGTGCGATTGCCCTTTTTTTGGAAAAGTTATTCCCTTTTTTCACTTTTGAGCGCGAACGCCAAGTTCATGCCCCGGCCACGCCCCCCTAAACATGGCCAAAAATCACGATTTTGATAACTTTTAATCCCCCGTGCCTTAACTGCATATTAAACCAAATATGAAGCTGATAGCTCAAAAACCCCTAGGAGGAGTTCGTTAAAGTTCGAGGTGATTAAAAGTAAAAAAACGCCAAAAATTTTTGGCCTTTTAATCCCCAAAATGGCCGATTTCCTGTGCATTTTAGGCCATACCCCAAAGAGACTTTTTTTTCATGATTTGGGGAGGATCTAGCTATGTACCAAATTTCAGATCTGTACGACTTACGGTTCGGCCTATCTCACGTTTGGGTGCGTGGCTAAGTGGTTTGGCCACGCCCACATCCGGCAACATTAAGGATCAAGAATTTCACGCGGGGAACAATTTTGGGCAAAAGCGTGTGCATCTAGGGGCTTGGCAAAGTCCCCATATTGCCCTGCAAAGATGCAACGGAAAAATAATAATAATAATAAGAATTCTTGCGATTACAATAGGCCCTTGCAGTTTTCCTGCTCAGGCCTAATAATTAAAGCTGCAAGCAGCCTTGAAGGCCCTCGCACCTCAGCGCAACTCGGCCTGTGCAACCACGGCGGGAGCCTGGCATCGCCGGCTGCACGCCACCAATCAGGCTGCTGTTCAATTGCAAATGTCGCCAAGAAGGGGGACTGTGAGCAACGTGTCCATCATTAACTCATAATCTTGTATACTACATTTGAAGTGGATCCGATGATGTATGAGGGAGATAGAGCAGTTGAAATATCCTAGGGGGCGGCATTGATCCAAATTTCAATGTTTCCTTCTATTTCCTTCTATTGACTGTGCCTGTGTTGCTACAATTGATGACTGAGAACATATCACATTTGTCTCAGCAATTGTTACAGAACTTGACGCCTCAGCAGTCACCAGAATGAAGAATAAGCATTTATTTATAAAATGTATGATTCAGATATCATAAATAGCTATCCCAATAATTAAAAAGAAAGTGTTTAACCCAACAAGGACCAAACCCTTAAAATGTAAGGTTAGTTTTGTCACCATTTCACCCGGAAAAATATTGTTATAAAAGTGATATTGTAAATCATTAACTTTATCTTTGATATACAAGATGAATTAGCAAATTTACAATGCAATTCTTAAATATGTCTTCCACTGAAAAGATGTTTATCATATTTTATTTTACTGTTGTTTATGTTTTTAGAAACAGACGTACATATTAAACTACTGAATGTTTAAAATCCTTACTTCAGGATAATTTGAATTATTCCATTGCTTTGCTGAGTTTAAACTATCCATTGAAGCAGATTGACCTATTTTCACGAAAATTCGACACGCAAAGGATGCATAGGAAAAAAATTTTACTTCCAGATTTTGCTCCGTATGACCTGTGTCAGGGGAGTAGCAAAAACAGGTACGCTCAGTAGAAGGAAACAACCGCACCCCCAACTTAGCCTGTGACCTAGCATTTGCAGACTGTGATTCTATTGGCTGATGTGGTTGCTAGGAGATGATACGACTTTAATCTGAGAGAGAGCTGAAAGAATTTGCAAGCAGGGTGGAAACTTGAGAGCGTAGTTTTGATTCGAGCAGAGAGTTTGCATGCATGGAGGATGAAGCAAGCAGGAGGAGCAATTATCAATGCAAGAAGCATTAGATCAGAGCGCAGAAACAAAGATTTGAGAGAGAACAGAGTATATTTGAAAGAAAACAGAAGTTTTGAATGCAGGCATCACTAGCTTTGAGTGCAAGCATTACTAAATTTGAGTCCAAGCAGAATGAAATCCTGCTTTTAAATTGAAAATATGTGCTCTTGATTTTTGGCAGTAAATTTCCCCCATAGGGGAGAGCAGTGGATGTGACAGAGTCATGCCTTAGGCAGAAGTCCCAAGTGGGCGAGCCCCATGGGAAGGAGAGACATCAGTGAATCTAGGAAGAGGTCCGAGCAGGCATTGAGGAAGAGTGAGTAAGCAGAACAGTGGGGCTCCGGCAGCAGGGGGGCATAGACGAAGTGGGAAAGTACCCTACAATGCAAAATCACCAGGACAGACATCAGGCAGGCAGATTTCCACCGCATCCATTTCCTCGTCCAGACTCTATATGATGTCCTGCCAAGCCCAGCCAACCTCCATGTGTGGGGCAAGAGTGAGTCATCAGGAAGAGGATCCCTAAAACACCTTCTGAGTAGCAGTCCAAAGGCTCTTGCAGAAGATCATCACCGCTGGCGTCATGACAAAGTGCTGAAAGTGGTAGCAAAAAGCATAAGCAATGCCATCATCCTTGGTAAACACCATCTTGCCCTGAAACAAGAATCCGGCTCCGGGGATGGAGAGGGGCAGAACGCCTCAGCACCTGAACCTGGGCTGGGCTAACCTGGCCTCGTGCCTGAACCTGAGCAACCCTGGCCCGGACCCTGACCCCAGTCCCCAATGACACCCATCCTCATCCGGAGGGGGGGCCATGTACAAAAGAGGGGTCTACATGGTCCAAACTTGCTCGCCACAGGATGGAACAGTCCCAACCCCCCAATGAATTCAGATCGTAATCCCATGAGCCCCCCATCCCCAATGAACCCCAACATGAATTTTCCCACAGGGCCACCCTCAACCAGGACAGATTTCGAACACATGCCCCCAGACCGCTATGAATCCCCTCCCCACAGCACAGGGGCACACTCCCACAGATGAGCTCCATCCCCGAAGAACCGACAAAGCCATACCCACACCGCGCAAGCTTCACGCACAGCCCCGCTCCATCCTGCCCCCACCACACATTGTGCCGCAACAGCAAGGCAAAGGCCCCGCACAACGCTACCATAGCCCCCGCCCACACCACCGAGCACCGCGCCCACAACGGAACCCCCGACCCCACACCAAGATGGGATAAACTCACCTGCAAGAGGTCCCAGGCCAGCGGCATGCACCCGGGGCCGGCGTCTCCCACCACACCCCCTGCAACCACACAAACACACCACATTACCGCCACTGCAATGATAGCCCAGGGAGAAAAACATTATCAAGCTTAGCTCTACCATCACCTCTCAGCCGATCCAAATGCCGGTGACTACACATCCAAGAAGAGGATACAACCTCCCCACCCCACCCGCTACAGCCACCCTAGCCCCCCCCCCCCCCCGTTTAAACTACAAAGTCCTCAGTCAACTGGGCCTGACAGTGGCTAAAAAAGAGTGGCTAAGCATAGGGCAATCCGATCTGTATGTGAAGCTGCAGAGATGGTCGCAAAGTGACTGTGGATAAAGAGGGCTGATCCATGGGTGGTTGCTGCTGGCATGCATGCTGGAGTCTGATCAACATCAGCTGGGTCGCCTGGGCAAGGGTGTCTGATGTTGAAAGATCCAAAACACCCAGTGACCCCAGGTTATATCACGCATGATGTGTCTCAGTGCATCCATTGGATGTATCTTGCACATTGATGTTCTTTACATGGCTGCACCAGGATATCCCAGATGAAAATGTCTCCATGATTGGCTTTAAGACCGTTTGTGCCTACTGGGACTTTATCAAGAGCAGTAAGTGCAAAGAATGGGGTCGTACAGTTGTTGGGTCATCGTCCATTTTGTGAGACAAACGAACTGATGCACCTCCCAGCATGCATTACATGCAACAAACCACGATATACTCAATTTCAATTAAATGGCAATTTCCCAGTTCAGGGATCAATGAAATACATTATTCTTATCTTATTTCAGCTAGTGTTGAAGGCCATGGAAAAGAAATATGTTTTCAGTCTGCACTTAAACTGACCCAAGGACTGAGAAGACAGACAAAGGAAAATTCTTCCACAGTCTGGGTGCTGCCACAGAGAAGATCCAAAAAAAGCTGGTCAGTTGACCTCAGGGCTCTGGGCTGAATGTAAGGCTGCCACAGCTCACTTAAATAAGACGTATACATAGAGTTAAACACTTCAAAACAATTAATAAAACATTGAACTTCACCCGAAAGTCGACAGGAAGCCAGTAAAGGGTGCACAAAACAGGGGTGATAGATTCATGCCTCTTTGTTCTGGTCAGCAGGGGGTCTGCAGCGTTTTGGACTCTCTGTAAACGCTGCAGGGAACCCTGGTCAAAACCTATATACCAAGAATTACAGTAATCCAGACCCAATGTTATGCATGGATTACTCTTTCAAAGTCAGCCCGAGGAAGAGAAGATTTTATCTTTGCAAGTATCCTCAGCTGGAAAAAACTGGCCTTGATGACAGCGCTGATATGCTTGTCAAATTTAAACAGAGGATCAACCATCACACCCAGACTTTTAACAAAAGGAGAGCAATAGGAGGACAAGGGACCAATCACACCGTCATGTCCGTGCAGGGGATAGTTTTATCCGAACATCAGAATCTCGGTTTTACCTTTATTTGGATTCAGACACTTTTCTCTCAACCATGCCTGTACCTCCCTAAGACAATCCAGATGTATTTTTAAGCTGACTGCCTGTCATTGATGGTTACAGGGAGATATAATTTGAATGTCGTCTGCAAAGCAGTGAAAAGAGACGTTTTGCTTTTAAAAAAAAAAATTATCAATGCAAGAAGCATTAGATCAGAGCGCAGAAACAAAGATTTGAGAGAGAACAGAGTATATTTGAAAGAAAACAGAAGTTTTGAATGCAGGCATCACTAGCTTTGAGTGCAAGCATTACTACATTTGAGTCCAAGCAGAATGAAATCCTGCTTTCAAATTGAAAATATGTGCTCTTGATTTTTGGCAGTAAATTTCCCCCATAGGGGAGAGCAGTGGATGTGACAGAGTCATGCCTCAGGCAGAAGTCCCAAGTGGGCGAGACCCATGGGAAGGAGAGACATCAGTGAATCTAGGAAGAGGTCCGAGCAGGCATTGAGGAAGAGCGAGTAAGCAGAACAGTGGGGCTCCGGCAGCAGGGGGGCATGGACGAAGTGGGAAAGTACCCTACAATGCAAAATCACCTAGACAGACATCAGGCAGGCAGATTTCCACCGCATCCATTTCCTCGTCCAGACTCTATATGATGTCCTGCCAAGCCCAGCCAACCTCCATGTGTGGGGCAGCGAAAAGAGACGTTTTGCTTTTTAAAAACAAAATCCAGGGGGTGCATATACAGGGCCAACTGAACAGGCACTAATATAGACCGTTGGAGAACACCGTATTTCTGAAGAGATTAGGAAGAGGAGTACTGTCCGAGATTTACAGAAAAACTCCTATCAGAGAGATAGCACCAAAAACAGTTGAGTGCTGTACCCTTAATACCGACAAATGTCTGATCCACAGTGTTGAAGACTGCGGACAAATCTAATAGCAAAACAACTGCTGATTTCCCCATATCAACAGTTGAAAGAAGGTCGTAAAAAACTTTCGTTGTCCGATGAGCTAACCCCTCCTTCCTACTTCCCTATTTCTAAGGGGATTGCTCAATCCAGCTCTCCATCCAACGGGTCAGGACTCCCTAAACCTGAAAGATCTTACTAAGCAGGTATACTGAAAGTTCTGTTTAAGCTGGTGTCGGGAGATGACACGCCTAAACTCTAACAGCCTGCATCCAAAATTCTCGCCCTTCTTCAACTGGAGGTCTGGATGACCGAGTAGCCCACAGCAGTCATCCACTGCTCGACAGTCACTTCTGTTAATGGCTGCTCATTCCCTAATATTACAACTGGCTCTTGGTATATCGTACTCGTCGTCTTCCACTTATCCGGGACCGGGTCGCGAGGGCAGCAGACTCAGCAAAGACACCCAGACGTCCCTCTCCCCAGACACCTCCTCCAGCTCCTCCGGGGGGAGCACAAAGTGTTCCCAGGCCAGCTGAGAGACATAGTCCCTCCAGCGTGTCCTGGGCCGTCCCCTGGGCCTCCTCCCGGTGGGACGTGCCTGGAACACCTCCCGAGGAAGGCATCCAGGAGGCATCCGGTATAGATGCTCGAGCCACCTCAACTGGCTCCTTTCGATGTGGAGGAGCAGCGGCTCTACTCCGAGCCCCTCCCGAATGGCCGACCTCTTCACCCTATCTCTAAGGGAGTGCCCGGCCACCCTACGGAGGAAGCTCATTTCAGCCACCTGTATCCGGGATCTCGTTCTTTCGGTCATGACCCAAAGTTCATGGCCATAGGTGAGGGTAGGAACGTAGACCGACTGGTAAATCGAGAGCTTCGCTTTTCGGCTCAGCTCTCTCTTTACCAAAACGCCCGGGCACAGCGCCCCCCCTTTTACTGCGGCAGCCGCACCGATCCGTCTGTCGATCTCCCGCTCCATTCTTCCCTCCTCGTGAACAAGACCCTGAGTATTTGAACTCCTCCACTTGAGGCAGGAACTCCCCTCCAACCTGAAGAGGGACAAGCACCCTTTCCGTTGAGTACCATGGCCTCTGACTTGGGGGAGCTGATTTTCATCCCCGCCGCTTCACACTCGGCTCCCGAACCGCCCAAGCGCATGCTGTAGGTCTTGGCTAAGGGGGCCAAGGACCACGTCATCTGCAAAAAGAAGAGACGAAACCCCATGGTCCCCAAACCAGACCCCCCTCCGCCCTTGGCTGCGTCTAGAAATCCTCTCCATAAAAGTTAAAACAGCCCCGGTGAAAAAAGGGCAGCCCTGCTGGAGTCCAACATGCCCGGGGAACAGGTCCCGACTTAGTGCCGGAAATGCGGCCAAACTCCTGCTGCTCGTACAGGGCCCGGATGGCCCTAATAAAGGGCCCCCGATTCCATACTCCTGGAGCACCCCCCACAGGGCATCCCGAGGGACACAGTCGAATGCTTTCTCCAGGTCCACAAAACACATGTGGACCAGTTGGGCAAACTCCCATGAACCCTCGAGTACCCTGTAGAGGCTATAAAGCTGGTCCAGTGTTCCACGGCCCGGACAAAAACCACACAAGCTTGAAGCCGAGGTTCGACTATCGGCCAGACTCTCCTCTCCAATACGCTGGCGTAGGCCTTACCAGGGAGGCTGAGGAGTGTGATCCCCCTGTAGTTGGAACACACCCTCCGGTCATCCTTCTTATGAAGGGGGACCACCACTCCAGTCTGCCAGTCCAGAGGCACTGTCCCCTCTTGTCTTGGTATATAGGTTAGGTTAATTTTAGTGACTCGGCATGAGCCCCAAGGGCGCTGTTTTAACAAACTTGGCTAAGGCAACCCATAGAAACCTCCTAAAATTTCTTAGAACTAGGCAACAAGACTTTTTACCACCAATGAAAAACCAAAAATAAGGGTGAATAATTTAATGTCCACAATTTATCTAGAATTTTATATGCTTTCTTTAATTAGTAACGCTTTTGCAGGGTCAGTAACAGTTTAAATTCGGCAACACATAAAATTTTAATAATAGAAATGAATCAATCGACTCAACCTGTCTTTCCCCCGTGCTGAAAATAGTGAGTTTGGAGAGGCTTTTGAAGATGGAGTCTCATCCATGCACCCGATGGGGAATAACATTCCTCCCTTTCATGCTTTTTCTTTCTTTTTTCTTGACAACTTTTTCCCTTTTTTTCCTGTTGGTCCGTTAGTTTTGTCCTTTTCCGTCCATTTCCACTTCTGTGGCAAAAAGTGCCAAGGGCCCGGAATGTGAGCGTTTATTCCTGTATGCTGCTGCAACTTCTCCTTTTCCAGGATCTACTTTCTGCTGCTCCGGAATGACTGTTATTGTTGCTCCGACGGAGTATACACCTCTAAATGGGGCTACAACCATTTGCAACGCCAGTTGTTCCTTCTGGGTGGAGCCAGGTTCAGTGGGTGTATCTGTCCAATGAGCCACAGTTCCTGGAATCTGTAGCACCCTATCGCGATGCCAGATTTCAGAGGTTACGATGAACCCTCCCACCTTCTGTTTGGGTCTGGCTCCATGGCTGCCCCAGGTGTCTAAACTGGTGGTGTAGTAGTATAGCCCTGTACACCGAGCACCCCTTTTCCTTGGGGGTTGGGGTTCTTCAGGGGGAGGTCTGGATTCGCAACAACTTCTAATATTAACTGTCCCCAGGTTGTCAACTCCCAGGGCCAAACCATCCACTTGGCTGCGCCTGTTGTTCTTCATTGTCGGAAGCTTGTTCCAGTGCAGTGCTGACACCTTCGTGACCCTGGTCTCTATACACTCGAAACACCAGGGGATGCTGTGTTGTGGTTAAAGATGGGCGGCTTACCTGGCCAGAGGCTGGATCATATGGCCAGAACTCCCTGATTGATGCTGTCAGCAGATCTGTTGATCCCCCATTCAGGCCATCATTCAGGTGGTCCCATCCTTCGGTTCCACATAACCCTTTATAAAGTGGGGGAGCTGATGGTTGAGCTATTAATACCACACTTTCTTGGTCCTGGGTGGCTTGTCTATATGGTGCAGGCCTCCCTTCATTAGGATGTGGTTTAAATGATCTGAGTGGATCATAAAATCAAGCACGCTCTCCTTGTCGTCATCTTCGAGGGCTCGCATCTTTTCTTTGAACTGGGTCATTTTTCTGATCTCTTGTTCATAATCCTTCAGTCTTGCAGTGACTCTGTTAGTAGGGTTTGTGAGGTTCCGTTCAATCCAGTCTCATTGGCAACCATCTTTACAATCGGGTCATATTTTTCGGATGGACTGTACAGTGAGATCTGTCAGGATCTCTGCCATGTCTGCCTTTTGTGCTGCTGCTTACTGTGTTTAGCCTCTAGATGGCGCCTGGACGTGGAGGTGTCCGACAGTTGTTCTCGATCACTCTAATCACCACCAGAGGAGGATTTAAGGAGGAGGCTGCCAGCAACTCATTGCCAGAGTGTTGCCCTTAGTGGTGTACCTGAACCTGACCTCGCCGTCAGCTTTGAACATCTTGGATTATTGTCTTCTGAGAGGAAGTCGTTTCTACCCCAAACAAAGACTCAAACCTCCGTTTGCTCCTGTGGATCTCACCGGCTGGCAGTTTCCACTATACCGGAATTTCTCCTCATCGAACCCTGTCCCCCCCCAGCACAAAACTTCAATCACAGTAAACTCTGGACTTTAAAATTTCCTGGCAAAACCTGAAATCCCCATCCCGAACCCCCCCGGGTAAACAAACCCTTGGGGTTTTTCTTCACCTCTCCCTCTGGCGGATCGTCTCCTTTCCCCAAAACGAATCATTATTTATCGTTTTCCTTCAGGAATAATTCCCCACTTACCTCTCTGTTTTTTTTTCTTTCATGATCCTGGTCCCTTTTCCTTGCTCTTGCTTTGTCATTAAAAAATAAAACTTTTTAACCGTAAAGCTCTTGTCCCTGAATTGCTTTCTGCATGTGGGTCAAATTTGCTAATTCCACTATGACAGAAACTCTGGCCAATCCGACCCAGCAAAAGCATTCAGGAGAACCCTTTCTGACCACCAACACCTAATCCAAACACATGATTTTCCCCTTCATGACGTTGCAGAAAAACAGAGACAAACGAACCAGCAGATCGAGCACCTCGCATCTTTAATTCAGCACACTGTGAGTAGTTTACCGGCCCCTACAATAAAAAGAGCGCTCCATCTCCCCGATCATGCAACAGCTACCGTATTCCGTAAGGTCAGTTCTCCTACTCAAAAACATTTTCAAGTGAAAAAGAGAGACTGCAAGGGTTTCCTACTCCAATGCACTCTGGTATTTAACTTTTCACCCCCGTCTTTTCCCCATGATTCGAAAAAGATTTCCTACATTTTAGGATTGTTAACCGGGAACGGCTCTCAAGGGGCTGAAGGGCGTTTTTCCAGTTTGTTTAGACTTTGGTTGTTCATTTTTCAGAATTTGAGGGTGATTCAGACACTTTTTTCTTTCAAAATTGATCAGACCACTTCGGAAAAAATTTTTAAAAATTCAATCAAACGAAAGACCAGCCAGTGGCTGATTTTTCAATTGATTTCCCCCTTTTGCTGCAGCCTCGGGGGGAATGAATGTGCTCTTGGGACCGCCTTTGTTCAGTCACTAAACGAACCTTTAAAGGATGAGTTTGCTCTAATCGAACCACAGACATTAAATGAGTTAATCAAATTTAGCAGTAAGATTGGATTATCGTATGAGAGAGAGAGAGAAAGATCCCGATTTAGACGCCGCATTGGTAGGACTCGTCTCACGAGTCAGGGCCCCCAGAAACCGTTCGTTCTCTTGCTGTTCTCACAATACAGAGATAAACCCCATGCTGATAGGAATCCCCAATTTTTTTCCCAGAGGAGAGATTAAAGCGCGTCAGAATAACCAATGTTTCTACTGTGGTTCATCAGAGCATTTCCTGGCAGATTGTCCTATCCGCCCCGCTGGACCAAACGGGCAGGTCCGTCAGTAAGAGAGGGGATACTGACGGACCGACCCTCTACCCCTAGACTTTGTTTACCAGCCACCTTAATCAAAACTTGTTCGCTCTCATCGACTCAGGTAGCGACCAGAATTTAATCGACCAAGATTTTGTCAAGGAGGCTCAGATCGAGCTCAGATCGAGGTAGAACCTCTACCTGTACCTCAGTCAGGAAATCTCCTTTTTTGTGTTTCCTATTGCTCTAAATTCATTGGTTCTTGGTTACCCATGGCTTAAAAAACACAACCCTCATATCAACTGGGTTGAAAGCCGGGTAGAATCTTGGTCCATTAACTGTCATTCATCTTGTCTCCAGTCTGCTGTCGCCACCCTGCCATCTAAATCACTGCATACCGAGAGTGAGATCTTAGACCTTTCCTGCGTTCCCACGGAATACCACGATTTAAGGTTAGTTTTTAGTAAAACTAAGGCCTCATCATTACCTCCCCACAGACCCTACGACTGCACCATCGATCTACTTCCTGACACCCCCTTGCCATCCAGTAGACTCTGTCATATCTCTGGGCCCGAGAGAGTTATGGAGGACTACATCAATGAATCTTTGGTTGCTGGTTTAATCCACCCTTCATCGTCTCCATTAGGAGCAGGATTTTTCTTTGTAGGCAAGAAAGATGGTTCTCTCCGCCCTGTATTGATTATCGTGGGGTTTAAATCAAATTTTACTGTTAAAAATAAATACCCCCTTCCACTTTTTTATCAGCGTTCGAACCAGTACACGGTTTTTTCCTATTTTTAACCCCCCTCGATCTCCCCCAAACCTATCCTTTTGTCAGGATCCGCCAGGGGGATGAGTGGAAAAACCCCTTCAAGACGCCGTTGGGCAACTTTGAATATCTGGGTCATGCCCTTTTGGACTAAGTAACGCTCCGGCAGTTTTTCAATCCCATTTAATGACGTCCTGAGGGGTTTTTGAACGTCTTGTGTTTGTTTACCTGGATGACATCTTAATCTATTCAAAGACCTAAAAGAACACACACGTCATGTCCCCTTCTAGTCCCTTCAAAGACTGTTGGAAAATAAAATGTTTTTGTAAAAGCCGAAAAATGTGAATTTCACAAATCTTCAGTCACATTTTTTTGGGGTTTCATCTTTAAGGTGGACAGGTTTTTCCCCCGATCCCCAGAAATCAAGGCATTACTACAGTGGCCTGTTCCAAATCCCGCAAACAGCTGCAGCGTTCCTTGCTTTGCCAATTTCTACAGAATTTTATAAAAACTTTATTTTGATTCCCCTCTCTCTCCCCCCTTACCTCAAACCAAAAGAACATTCGCCTGGACTCCTGAAGCAGATGAGGCATTCAAGACCCTGAAAAGAGGTTTTCACAGACACCTATCTTGTTTCCCCCGGACTCCACAAAGCATTTATTTTTGAGGTGGGACGCCTCTGACAATGGCGTGGGACCTGTACTCTCCCAGCAGTCCTCCACGGGGGGAAGCTCTATCCTTTTCCTTTTTTTTTCCCGTAGGTTTTTTTTCCAGCACAGAGCATAATTATGATTGGGGGAGACAGAGAACTTCTGGCTATCAAATTAGCACTCGAAGAATGGCAGCATTGGTTAAAGGGGGGGTAAAACACCCCTTCTTGTGTGGACAGATCACAAAAATCTAGCCTATCTGCAGTCGGGTAAAAGACTTAATCCTCTCCAATCACGATGGTCATTTTTTTTTCTCGCTTTGACTTTTTTCCATCCCCCTTACGGCCCGGTTCTAAGAATTTGAAGCCGGATGCTCTTTCCCGGCTATATTCCCCGATCCCCCCGAAAAGAAGCTGAATCCATCATACCCTCTCACTGGACTTTTGGAGCTGTGGGTTTGGGGGATAGAAGACTTTTATAAATCAAGCTCGACTTAAGGAACCAGATCCAGGTACGGGTCCTCCTAACAGGGTTTTGCCCCCCTTCGGTTAGGTTTCGACTCATTCGTTGGTACCATACCGCCAAATTCTCTGGTCATCCAGGGGTCAGTAGAACCATTGCCCCCATTTCCAGACGTTTTTGGTGGCCATCATTACATAAGGACATTAAGGAATACGTGCAAGCTTCCTGTTTGTGCCCGGCAAAAACCCGGGAAAATCAGCCCCCCTTTGATTACCTCAACCATTAAAACATCCCCAAACGTCCTTTTCACACATTGCGTTGGGTTTTGTAACAGGGTTACCTGTATCCAAAAAGGAAACACAGTCATTCTCACCATTGTAGACCGATTCTCTAAATCTTGTCATTTGGTTCCTCTCAAAAACTTCCTCTGCTTTTTCCAAACCGCTCAGCTGCTAGTGCAGCATGTTTTTCGCCTTCACGGCATACCCCAAGACATTTTATCTGACCGCGGGGCCCCCCCAAATTATTTTCTGGTTTGGAAACAGTTTTGTTTGGCTCTTGGAGCTAAGGTCTCCCTCACGTCAGGTTTTTCCCCCCAATCTAACGTCAGACCGAGCGAATGAATCAGCAGATGGAATCCACACTCAGATGTGTGACCCCTACCGAACCTCTTGACTGGTCAGTTTATCTTCCCGGGTCGAATATGCAATAAAAATCTCAAACTTCTGCTGCTACAGGTCTTTCTCCATTTGAGGTAGCTATTGGCTATAACCCCCTTGTTTTTCTGCAGATGAGAAGGATATAGCTGTGGTTTCTGTTCGCCACCACATACGGAGATGTAAACGGGTCTGGAGTGAAGCTACTTCGGCTCTTCTTCGTACCGCTGACCAAAATAGAAAATACGCCGACCGCAAACGACGGCCGGCTCCTACTTACCTTCCTGGTCAGAAGGTTTGGTTGTCCTGACATCCCGTTGAAGGCAATGTCTAAAAAACTTTCTCCTCGTTTCATTGATCCATATACTATTGACTCTGTTATCAATCCTTCAGCTCTTTGTCTTCGTCTGCCCTCCAGTCTTCGCATTCACCCAGTGTTTCACGTCTCCCAAGTCAAACCATTCATCTCCAGTGATTCACAGTAAACTCTGGACTTTCAAATTTCCTGGCAAACCTGAACTCACCATCACCGAATCTACGGGTAAACAATCCTCTGGGTTTTTCTCCACCTCTCCCTCTGGCGGATCGTCTCCTTTCCCGTAAGACAGAATCATTATTTATCGTTTTCCTTCAGGAATAATTCCCCACTTACCTCTCTGTTTTATATTACAGTTCATTATCCTGGTCCCTGTTCCTTGCTCTTGCTTTATCATTAAAAATAAAACTTTTAACCGTAAAGCTCTGTCTCCTGAATTGCTTTCTGCATGTGGGTCAAATTTGCTAATTCCACTATAACAAGATCAGCTTCCCCGGTCCCCATAGTTCAAGGAACCCAGCACCTGGGTGACCATCGACCAATGTCTTCCTTCTTCTGGACTGCCGTGGGGCATGGTATCACAACCAGTCTGAATCCATGCTTTATCTCTGAACAGTAGTATGTGTCATGCCTTTGGAGGTGGTTTGTTAGCTGACTAACCACTGTTTCTTCGGATTGTTCTTGGTTGAAGCTGAGGAACATTCTTTACTGATGAAGTCCATGTTGAATATCCGTCCCACCCAGCAGCACCTCAGTAGGGAAGTGGCTTAGCTCTAACTGTGTTAATGTCGGTTGTTCTGTTGACAGGAGCGGTCCTTCAGCTCCCTGCTCCGTCAGTTCCTGCGTTTTAATCTCATCGTCCATCGCTATGTCTTTGTCATCTTGAGCTGTCCGTCTTCAAAGCCTCTCGAGGTACCTTCGAGTCGGGATGGATTCAGACTATTTGGCTACTAGCTTTACTGTCTGGGTTTGGTCAGCCTACCCCGAATAAAGCCCTATCCTCACCTGCACGCTATGCAGTTACTTCAAGGGTTGTGACTGATGGCCTTATCAGTCACAGACAACCTTGCTCCCTTTCAGGCTGTCGGTCCGGGGTGCTCAGGCAGAGACGTCCTTCTGCTGAGCATCCTTCTTCTGGGGGCCTTTTATCTCTGTCAGGGTCCCTGTTCGGGCGCCACCTTTCATCCATGCACCCGATGGGGATGTTTCTTCTGGTAACAACAAGCGATTTCTTGAAGGAAATACGACTTAATCTTCAGTTTTTTTCCTCTAAGTGGACAGGCACTGATGCTCCAGGTTTCGATGGTTAAACAGGAACTTTGTTGTCATATGTCTCAGAAGACAGTAGCTTCCAGAGGCTGAAGAGTTGAAGGAAACCCCGGAGGTATAAATGAGGTTGAATCAGGACTTGCAGAAGCCTGAATCTTAGAGCAGTCAGTTGTTCACTGATCAAGTTCACATCTGTTGTCTGGATAAAAAGGCCGTAGATGTAATCAGATTCTTAATTTCGAGGCACAGTCCTTCCATGGCACGTGTTGATCCTCTTTTTAATGCAGTCGATCAACTGGGCTGTGTCTCTGGTCCTTCATCTGTAGCTTCTTTCTCTGTCCGATCTTGTTCGCTGGTCTTCTGCGAGGAAACAACTGCAGTTCCCTTTTTTGGCATTGCTTTTATAGGGCAGATGTTATTACTGGTCAGCCCTTTGTTGAACTTCTCCGTTATTGCGCAACACGCTATAGCCCAATATGTTATTGCTCAATACTTAGTCATGGTCACTGTGACTTTCTGGTGCTGTTTTTCGGCCTTGAAGATACCAGTAATAGCCACGCAGCTGGCTGTAGTCTCGTCCTTCCTTCCTTGCGTTGCTTGTTGGTCTTCAAAAGATTTGCTGTCAGCATGCAGTTGGCTTTATACTGTTTCTCCCTTCTTCATGTTGTTTGTTGGTCTTCAAAACGTTCGCTGTCAGCCAGCAGCCGACTCTCGTCACTCCTAGTCATCCTACAGTTCTCTCCCTAATCTGCTCAGTCTTAAACTTTACACAATATTACACATTCCATTCTCAGCTTTCTGCATTTACTTTTAAACACAGTTATAAAACCATCACTTCATTCTTTTTATTCATACATCTGATCAACATTATATCTCTTTCATATATAGCTGATTGAGAATTTTAAACCTTAATGTTTTTTATTTTAAGTATCAGCTCACAATCATATTTCAATCATACGTCTTTTAACTTGATAATCAAAGATTACTCATTTTATTTATTACTTGTAGAAAATGGAAAATCATCATACATCATTTCCTTGGTTACACTTGTTGTTTATACTTCTGCAAAATATAAGACAGTTAATATGTGACTCCACACAGGCCTCTCCAGTCTCTAAGTCCCAGAATATGAGAATATGTTCGCTTCACTCTCTACTGCTTCAACTGTGTTGAAAATGTGTTTACAGATCTGAATCATATTTGCATTAAGACCAAAGGACAGCACCATGTCCAGGGTGTGTTCTTTTTCATGTGTCGAGCCAGACAACCCCTGGGTCAACTTAAAAAAGTTAATTAAAAAAGTTTAAAAAGTCTTTGACCAGTGATCTGGATTCACAGCAAACAAGAACTTGGCTGTACATACACATACAGATGAATATGATTTTGATTAAAGGTTTAACCCTATCAAAGATGGCTATTTATGTCTCTCTCTCTGAAAGGCTGAATTTCCTAAACACCTATTTTAATTTACAGAAACTTTGATAGGAAAATTAAAGTAATTCCATGCTACCTTTGGTCTATCAGCTTTGGCCACCTTGAACCTCCACTAAGAAGGGCCTTACTGTTTGGTCCAGACAGTGATATAATATTTTTGAACAAAAAGTTTGGACCTCAGGAGGTGCAGTTCCCACTCTCTCATCTCTCTGGGACTTCCAGTGGGAAATGTCTCTACATACAACTATTCAGCTAAAGGGGTCACTATCAGATTAGCTAGAGGTCTCTATCCTGGTACTGGCCTTGGATTTTTGCAGTGTTCCCCTCATTCGAACCTCTGAGGAAGAGTTCAACCATTGAGAATGTTTATGTTTCTGGAAGATTAGAAAATATTACTGTGAATAAAAACAGTGCAACTGAAGTTTAAACAAGTGGATAAAACTTTTCTGAAGCTTCAATTGGGCACAACCTCTTTGACAGTTCTATGTGTTTCTTAGTCAGTTCATAGCTCCAGCAGAGCTGTCTGCATAAAACTACGAGACATGAAAAATATTAGAGTTCACACTCCACTAAGTCAGGTTTACATGAAAAAACAATCTTAGGGAAATGTGTCTTTTTTACATATATGGAAACTTTAAAGTGCTCTGATCATCAGCACTGCATTAAAACATTTGTCTCACAGAACTGTGGTGGTATAAAAATGATTAGGTTGCATACTAACCTCTGCCATTACTGCAGCTACCGATGCAAAGCCTTGCTGCACAAAAAACCGCCCATTTAACAATCACGGGGAACGCTGAAAAGCCCTACTCTAGGATAGGACCATTTACCCATCAAAGTTATGCCCCAGGAAAGTGAAATTACCTGGTTAAATTTGTATCAAAACGCGACCTGTCTGGTCCTTTCCACAAGCAATGGAAAAGGGGCTTAGGTCTCAGAGTGCACTAAAATATTCCTAGCAGGGAAAAAAACAAAGTTGCATTTCGTTTTAATTTTACAGAAAAAAAAGACAACATTTTTACAGGACGTTATTTTGTATTGAGATACATCCAAAGAAACGGTTTAATCATAATAGCTAAACGATAATAAACAATGCATTTGTACAACTCAGGAATATAGACTGTGAAATGGAAGATTATTTAGTTTAGTCTAATGTTATGATAAAGGTATTTTTAACAATAGTAAAGTGTGTGCATCTGTGTGTGCATTAAGCATGTTCTAGGTTAGTCATTTTGGATTTATTCTAGACTTTAACCTTATCTAGAACAGATGGAACCCCCATTATTCTCTTAAGTAAGTAACCACGGAGCCACACCTCTCCAAAAGATTGTAGAACTGTAGTCTTGGGGACCGGATGGTGTGTGACAAAGGAAAAAATGACTGAACCAAAAACAAACAAACAAACAAAAAAATCAATAAAGCCCTGGTGAAACTGACATGCTGATCAGTTTCACCAGTTATAATCAGCGACATAAATTTTATTTTGTTTATTAAGTTTACTTTATTCATTTTAAAAAAATATTATACTTGCTGTTTGATTATATAAAAAATTTATGAAACAAATCCATAACGTTTATAGATTCTGAGACCCTTTTAGGTGAATTTTTTTTTCTTCAACCTCTTTTTACAGGATCCAGAACCTCTCCCATATCTCCAACATCAAGATGCTTACACTTTCAACATTAACCTATTCGTGTCACTAAAGGGTACTGTAAAGACACACTCTCGCACACATCAGATAGCAATCATAATGTGTACATGGAACTGCAGACTGAAGAGTTTTTATCTGTCATATGTTGGTGTCTTTTATGTACTTATGTTATTTGGTGAAATACATTGCAAAACTTTTTTGACATTCACAAGTATATAAGTACATTTGATTTAATCTGTGAAAAATTATTTGCCTCTTGAAAGTTTTAGTTGTCTAGTCACATTTTAATATCCAACAAAGACAACCCAAGTGAATACACAGTAATTTTCAACTGATGTTTTCATTTATGAAGGAATTAGAAAAACTTATACGAGTTGTATAAACATTCCTTGATTTAAATTAAACTGTCCGTTTAAATAACCCCCCTCCCACTCTATACAGAGGTTCAGGCACATTTGCTACATGTCTTCCCGGGTTAGGGTTAGGGGTCTCTTTACTTCTTTCCTTTCAACGTACTGAGGAGATAAAGGCCATTAGTGCTGAAAAAAATCTTTAAAAAAAACAAACAAACTGAAGAGCTGAATATTACATCCCTATGTCTGTGCCAGCTATGGCTAACTCTGTGCTGAGCAGCCTCAATGCGACCAAAGCATCAATTTTCCATGCAAATCAAGAGTTTAAGCTAAAACAGACAACTACCTCTAATGCTAGTAAATGACTCATTACAGCATCAGAAGAAATTTTATCTGCACTTTGATAACAGCAACAGCAGACATTTCAAGGTCCCACATCATCAACAAACACCAGAAAAGAGACCTAATGAGGGAGATTACAGGAGATTAAAACAAATCTACAATGCACACAGGAGGACGTGGATGACATAAAAGCAGTAATGTCTGAACAAAACTTGTTACAGTGAGGCGTTTTTAAAGTGTGTGACAGTCTACTAACGATGATTGATAAAATAGAATATTTGAAAAGAAAATCCAGGGATAAAAACTTCTTGTTTATAATTTATATGCTATCATTCAAAGAGAATGTGTAAAAAGCAATATTGAAGTAAATTTTAGAACACAGGTAAAGTACTATTAAAAGCATAAGGTCAATAATAAATAGCATAATAACATCCAAACACTTGAGGTGCTTAGGGCAGATCTCACCCATCCACGAAGCCTTGCCACCACAGAGGTTTTGAGAATTGAGGAGATCCTCGAAGTACTCCTTCAACTGCCCAACAATGTCCCGTCCCCAATGTTAACAGCTCCCCACCCGCAATGTAAATAATGTTGGTGAAGCACTGCTTCCCTCTCCTGAGGTGCCAACCTGTTTGCCAGAATTGCTTTGAGACTGACAAGTAGTCCTCCATGGCCTCACCGAATTTCTCCCAGGCCCAAGTTTTTGCCTCTGCCACAGCCCGGGCCATGGGACACTTGGCATCACATTACCCATCAGCCACTTCAGGAGCCCCACAAGCCAACCAAAGCCGATAGGACTCCTTCCATAACTGCCGGTGTCCACCACCGGGTTCGGGGATTGCCAATGGGACATGCAGTGCAGACCTTACGGCCACAGTTTTGGGCGGCAGCATTAACAAGAGAGGCTGAGAACATAGTCCACTCAGACTTTATGTTTCCAACCTCCCCCGGAATCGGGTCAAAAGTCTCCTGGAGGTGGGGTTCGGATACATCCCTGGCCGAGGGCTCCACCAGATGTTCCACGCAGACCCTCAATATACGCTTGGGCCGGCCAAGTCTGTCCTGCTTCCACCTCTCCCAGCAGATACAACTCACCACCAGGTGGTGATCTGTGGACACCTCAGCCCCTCTCTTCACCGAAGTGTCCAAGATATGCAGCTGAAGGTCCTTTCCTTTGAACTGCCACATTAATGTGGTGGAGGAGTTTGGGTGCTTGAATGATCCTAGAGGCTATTAAATGCCCCCGGGAGGGTCTCCCATTGCAAACAGGCTCTGGGTGACGGGTCATACAAAGAGCGGTTGGAAAGCCTTCATGAGGGCTACAACAATGAAGCATGTGATGTTGCCCGGTACAGCAGAGCCGGGGTCCCACCCTGGAGCCAGGCCTGAGGTCTGGACTCGTCAGCCGAGTAACTCCTCGCAGGACCCGGCCAGGCCAAGCCTAAACGAGAGACACAAGGCCATTCCCCAGTGGGCCTACCACCTGCAGAGGGAACCATGAGGGACCGGTGCAAGAGGACGGGGCTGAGGACGAAGGTGGAGACTGCTACAACCAGATTTCCGGATGCTTAAACTGGCTCAATATAAAAACTTTAATTGTAAATGGCATGATTATACTACCTTATCTAGTCACTAAAATTATTAATAGCTAACTTATTAGTAATCAGACTAATATAATGGTTAATTCATTAAAGACATAAACAAAGAAACTTAAAATCCAATTCAAGATTTTTAGTTCAATGTAATATAATCTGAAAGACAGCATTTTCATCTGTCTTGTTCAGAGTCATGATGTGTGTGCCTATATGTGTGTGCCTATATATATATATATCTATATATATATAGATATATATATATAGATATACAGGGGTTGGACAATGAAACTGAAACACCTGGTTTTAGACCACAATAATTTATTAGTATGGTGTAGGGCCTCCTTTTGCGGCCAATACAGCGTCAATTCGTCTTGGGAATGACATATACAAGTCCTGCACAGTGGTCAGAGGGATTTTAAGCCATTCTTCTTGCAGGATAGTGGCCAGGTCACTACGTGATACTGGTGGAGGAAAACGTTTCCTGACTCGCTCCTCCAAATCACCCCTAAGTGGCTCAATAATATTTAGATCTGGTGACTGTGCAGGCCATAGGAGATGTTCAACTTCACTTTCATGTTCATCAAACCAATCTCTCACCAGTATTGCTGTGTGTATTGGTGCATTGTCATCCTGATACACGGCACCCCCTTCAGGATACAATGTTTGAACCATTGGATGCACATGGTCCTCAAGAATGGTTCAGTATTCCTTGGCAGTGACGCGCCCATCTAGCACAAGTATTGGGCCAAGGGAATGCCATAATATGGCAGCCCAAACCATCACTGATCCAACCTAATGCTTCACTCTGGGCATTCAACAGTCTGGGTGGTACGCTTCTTTGGGGCTTCTCCACACCGTAACTCTCCCGGATGTGGGGAAAACAGTAAAAGTGGACTCATCAGAGAACAATACATGTTTCACATTGTCCACAGCCCAAGATTTGCCCTCCTTGCACCATTGAAACCGACGTTTGGCATTGGCATGAGTGACCAAAGGTTTGGCTATAGCAGCCCGGCCGTTTATATTGACCCTGTGGAGCTCCCGACGGACAGTTCTGTTGGAAACAGGAGAGTTGAGGTGCACATTTAATTCTGCCTTGATTTGGGCAGCCGTGGTTTTATGTTTTTTGGATACAATCCGGGTTAGCACCCGAACATCCCTTTCAGACAGCTTCCTCTTGCGTCCACAGTTAATCCTGTTGGATGTGGTTCGTCCTTCTTGGTGGTATGCTGACATTACCCTGGATACCATGGCTCTTGATACATCACAAAGACTTGCTGTCTTAGTCACAGATGCGCCAGCAAGACGTGCACCAACAATTTGTCTTCTTTTGAACTCTAGTATGTCACCGATAATGTTGTGTGCATTTCAATATTTTGAGCAAAACTGTGCTCTTACCCTGCTAATTGAACCTTCACACTCTGCTCTTACTGGTGCAATGTGTAATCAATGAAGACTGGTTACCAGGCTGGTCCAATTTAGCCATGAAACCTCCCAGACTAAAATGACAGGTGTTTCAGTTTCATTGTCCAACCCCTGTATATATATATATATATATCTATATATATAGATATATATATATATGTATGTTCTAGCTCAGTTTCTATGTATGTCTTCATGCTACAGTTCACGGAGATATGGATTGTCTGTGTCTCATATGCTGAAATATTCTCTGCTTTTTGCCCTCCTAGGACAGGACATGACTGAGAGTGTAAACATCTGCAGCTCAAATTTTAAAGTAAGAATCTGAACAAAACTTCCAGAGGGGGTTCTGGTATTTTGTGTAAACTGCAAACATAGACAGCCACATTGTGTTTGATTATGTCACATAACCTTCCCCATTTATTTCTAAAACAATCAGCTTCTCTAAGTGCTGCAATATGTTTTGTGTTTGTGTTAAAAAAATGAGCAGTCGTGTGGAGGACCAATCCTGCCATGATTAAGAATGAAAATAAACCAGAAAAAAGCACCTATAAAGTGCAGACCTCCAATATGAATATTGGCTCATGTTAGCTTTTTCTATACTGATGACCTATACATCTGGCCACTGTATGTCAGCTGTTGACAGGTGACAAATCATGTGGGAATTCCAAGATGTCACACCATGGTCTGTCAATGATAAAGAATTCTTGGCATCCAAAATCTAATGATCTGTTCCTTGTCCTAATATGCACCTTGTCTGCAATTTTTTTCAAAATCCATTGTTGAATGTTAGATACATTTTGCAAACAGATGGACAAAAACAGAAAAAAAAACTTAACCTTATTGGCGGAGGTAATAAATAGCATAATAAATGAACTACTTCCCAATAAATTATTTAACAAATTAATTCATGGTCAATTTAATGAAGTAAAATAAAAAAGAAAAGATTTGTTCGATATCTGATTAAAATATGCATCATGTATTGATATTTTCATTTCAATCTTTACCTATTATAATTTATCTCTACACCATTACTCTCTTTTAGCTTTTTAACACCTCTCTACCTTTTCTTAAATTTTTACCATGCCATTTTTTCATATGTGTTCTCTCAAATGTATTTACAAAACTGTTTCTTACTTAAAAATATTTACTTTTTAGAATAATTATTTTGTCCTTTAAATATAGGTGTATTTTCTCTCCTAATATATCCCTTTTGTGTTTTTTCCCAACTGGTTTCCCTGATCCCATTCCTATTTTTCTTTTTACATTCCTTGGTCCCTGAATTGTCTTTTCCGCCTCAACATGTATCTGGAAATGTAAAAACAGAGGGGGTGGGACAGAGACAGGGGGCGAAGTCTTTGGAACAGCTTCACCCCCTCAGCTTCTCACCTATTGGCTGAGCTCAAGCCTTTAGGAAGTAGGTGCTGAGCCTCATTAGTCCTGCCTGATTTTGAAAAGGAGTTGCTAACAGTGGCTAGTGATGGGACTTATGGCTCTTTGAAGAGCCGGTCACAAAAGCCATTGAAATTATCCGATTTTGAAAATGTGCAAATTTCGAAAAACATGCAATTTTACCCTTAATATAGTATTAAATATATTATTTTTTGGTAAACCTGGCATGTGTGTGTGAAATTTACAGCTTAAGCTAAATCATTTGTATTAAGTAAGATTAATATTTTTATTTAAGAAAATACACATGCTTCAATATCTCCAAAAATTCTAAAGTTACATTTACATTATACTAATTTCAAAAATACATTTTTAATGTATAAATGTTATGTAGTGGTCAAAATTTTGGCCCGCACAATTGTGAGGAAGACTGCTGACTTGACAGATGTCCAGAAGACAGTAATTGACATACGCCACAAAAGGCCATTTCTGAAGAAGCTGGTTGTTCACAGACTGCTATATCCAACCATATTCATTGTGACTATAAAAAAAACACAAAAAACTTACATTCATCTTCAAATAAAACAATGTACGGCAAGCGATTCTTCTGACAGTGTTTACTTAGTCCTTTTGAAGCTTGAAAATAATTTTTGCACAGGACTCGATCGGCAGGCATAAACATTCGTACTCATACTTGTACTCGTCGTCTTCCGCTTATCCGGAACCGGGTCGCGGGGGCAGCAGACTCAGCAGAGACACCCAGACGTCCCTCTCCCAAGACACCTCCTCCAGCTCCTCCGGGGGGAGCCCAAGGCGTTCCCAGGCCAGCCGAGAGACATAGTCCCTCCAGCGTGTCCTGGGCCGTCCCCTGGGCCTCCTCCCGGTGGGACGTGCCTGGAACACCTCCCGAGGAAGGCGTCCAGGAGGCATCCGTTATAGATGCCCGAGCCACCTCAACTGGCTCCTCTCGATGTGGAGGAGCAGCGGCTCTACTCCGAGCCCCTCCCGAATGGCCGAGCTCCTCACCCTATCTCTAAGAGAGTGCCCGGCCACCCTACGGAGGAAGCTCATTTCAGCCGCTTGTATCCGGGATCTCGTTCTTTCGGTCATGACCCAAAGTTCATGGCCACAACGGACCGGCACAGCACCCCCATTACTGCGGCAGCCGCACCGATCCGTCTGTCGATCTCCCGCTCCATTCTTCCCTCCCTCGTGAACAAGACCCTGAGATACTTGAACTCCTCCACTTGAGGCAGGAACTCCCCTCCAACCTGAAGAGGACAAGCCACCCTTTTCCGATTGAGTACCATGGCTTCTGACTTGGAGGAGCTGATCTTCATCCCAGCCGCTTCACACTCGGCTGCGAACCACCCTAGTGCATGCTGTAGGTCTTGGCTAGAGGGGGCCAGCAGGACCACGTCTTCTGCAAAAAGAAGAGACGAAATCCACTGGTCCCCAAACCAGACCCCCTCCGGCCTTGGCCCTGTCCATAAAAATTTTGAACAGGACCAGTGACAAAGGCAGCCGTGCCGGATCCAACATGCACTGGGAACAGGTCCGACTTATGGGGGAAATGCGGACCAAACTCCTGCTCCGCTCGTACAGGGACCGGGGGGGGCCCTAATAAAGTGCCCCCGATTCCATACTCCTGGAGCACCCCCACAAGGCATCACGAGGGACACAGTCGAATGCCTTCTCCAGGTCCACAAAACACATGTGAAACCCGGTTTTGGGCAAACTCCCATGAGCCCCCGAGTACCCTGTAGAGGCTAAAAAGTGGTCCAGTGTTCACGGCCCGGGACGAAAACCACACTGCCCCCTTGAAGCCGAGGTTCGGCTATCGGCCGGACTTCCTCTCCAATACCCCGGTGTAGGCCTTACCAGGGAGGCTGAGGAGTGTGATCCCCCTGTAGTTGGAACACCCCTCCGGCCCCCTTCTTATGAAGGGGTACAAACCCCCCCCGGTCTGCCAGTCCAGAGGCACTGTGCCCCGACCGCCATACAATGTTGAAGAGGCGTGTCAAACAATGACAGCCACCAACATCCAGAGATTTGAGGTACTCAGGGCGGATCTCATCCACCCCCAAAGCCTTGCCACCGAGGAGCTTTTTAACCACCTCGGTGACTTCAGCCTGGGTGATGAAAGAGTCCAACACCAAGTCCCCAGCCTGTTTCCACCAGGGAATGCACGATGGCAGGATTGAGGAGATCCTCGAAGTACTCCTTCTACCGCCCGATAATGTCCCCAGTCGAGGTCAGCAGCCTCCCACACCCACTATAAACAGTGTTGGCGAAGCACTGCTTCCCCCTCCTGAGGCGCCGCATGGTTTGCCAGAATCGCTTCGAGGCCAACCGGTGGTCCTTCTCCATGGCCTCACCGAACTCCTCCCAGGCCCGAGTTTTTGCCTCTGCCACAGCCTGGGCCGCAGCACGCTTGGCCTTGCGGTACACGTCAGCCGCCTCAGGAGTCCCACAAGCCAACCACAGCCGATAGGACTCCTTCTTCAGCTAGACAGCATCCCTTACTGCCGGTGTCCACCACCGGGTTCTGGGATTGCCGCTGCGACAGGCACCGCAGACCTTTCGACCGCAGCTACGGGCAGCAGCATCGACAATAGATGCGGAGAACATGGTCCACTCGGACTCTATGTCTCCAACATCCCCCGGAATCTGGTCAAAGCTCTCCCGGAGGTGGGAGTTGAATACATCCCTGCCCGAGGGCTCCGCCAGGCGTTCCCAGCAGACCCTCACTATGCTCTTGGGCCTGCCAAGTCTGTCTGGCTTTCTCCTCCTCCAGTGGATCCAACTCACCACCAGGTGGTGATCAGCCCCTCTCTTCACCCGAGTGTCCAAAACATGCGGCCGAAGGTCTGATGATACGACAACAAAGTCGATCATTGACCTCCTGCCTAGGGTGTCCTGGTGCCAAGTGCACTGATGGACACCCTTATGCTTGAACATTGTGTTCATTATGGACAATCCGTGACTAGCACAGAAGTCCAATAACAAAACACCACTCGAATTCAGATCGGGGAGGCCATTCCTCCCGATCACACCTCTCCAGGTGTCACTGTCGTTTCCCACGTGGGTGTTGAAATCCCCCAGCAGAATAATGGTGTCGCCGGGAGGGGCACTATCCAGCACCCCCGACAGGGACACCAAGAACGCCGGGTACTCCGCACTACCGCTCGGCCCGTAGGCCAAAACGACAGTCAGAGACCTATCCCCGACCCGAAGGCGCAGGGATGCGACCCTCTCATCCACCGGGGTAAACCCCAACACGAGACGGCTGAGCTGGGGGGCAACAAGCAAACCCACCTCAGCCCGTCGCCTCTCCCCGTGGGCCACTCCAGAGTAGAAGAGACTCCAGCCCCTCTCAAGGAGATGGGTTCTAGAGCCCACGCTGTGCGTGGAGGCGAGCCCGACTATTTCTAGTCGATATCTCTCGACCTCCCGCACAAGCTCAGGCTCCTTCCCCCCCAGCGAGGTAACATTCCACATCCCTAGAGCCAGCCTAAGCATCCGGGGATCGGGCCCCTGAGGTCTCCACCTTCGTCCGCAACCCAATCCTCTTTGCACCGGTCCCTCACGGTTCCCCCTGCAGGTGGTGGGCCCACTGGGTGATGACCTCGCGTCTCTCGTTCGGGCTTGGCCCGGCCGGGTCCCGCGAGGAGCAACCTGGCCACCAGGCGCTCTCCGGCGAGTCCCGACCCCAGGCCTGGCTCCAGGGTGGGACCCCGGCTCCGCCGTACCGGGCGACATCACGTGCCTTGATTTAATGGTCCCTCATGAAGGATTCTTGAAAAACCGCTCTTTGTCTGACCTATCACCTAGAGCCTGTTTGCCATGGGGAAGACCCTACCAGGGGCATTTAAGCCCCAGACAACATAGCCTCTAGGATCATTTGAACACTCAAACCCCTCCACCACGTTAAGGTGGCAGTTCAAGGAGGGGGGCATAAACATTGGTATGCAAAAATCTGCTGGCAGTACTGAGGAAGTAAACACCAATAATGAACACACAAAATGAAAACCAACATTCATATTGTACTCCCAGCGCTAGTCCTGTCTTATCTCTTTTGGCATTCTTCTTGCCTTTTCACACTTGATCTCTGACTTTTCCTTTTTCTTTTTGCACCATATATAGATACTTATTTACCTATATATATTTATTATATATATATATTAAAATATATATATAATATTTTAATATATATGCCTTTTTCCTGTTAAAAAAAACCCCCCCACTTTCAGCGAACAGCAGCATGTGCCGCACAAGGTGCCCTTTTTTCCACTTGAGCACCTGCCCCACAAAATGTCTGTGCACGCCACTGCATCTGATCCTAACACAACAGTGAATATGGGGTATTGTTAAGAGGAAGATGGGACATCAAATCCAAAAAATGCAGATGACCTGAAGGCAGCTACAGTGGCTGGTAAAAGTATTCATACCCCTTGAACTTTTCCACATATTGTCACATTACAACCACAAGTTTATGTGGTAAAATGTAATTTGGAATTTTATGTGAAAAACCAACACAAAGTGGTATACAATTGTGAAGTGGAATGAAAATTATACATTAATAACAACATTTTTTACAAATAAAAACCTGAAAAGTGTGGTGTGCGAAAGTATTCAGAAACCTTTTACTCTGAGTGTAACATACACATACAGCTGCTCTGTGACGGCCTCAGAGGTTGGTTAAGAGAATTTGGGGAATAAACAGCATCATGAAATCCAAGGAACACACCAGACAGGTCAGGGATAAAGGTGTGGAGAAGTTTAAAGCAGGATTAGGCTACAAAAAGATTTCCCAAGCTTTGAACATCTCAAAGCGCACTGTTCAATCCATCATCTGGAAATCGAAAGACACAACTGTAAACCTACCAAGACAAGGCCGTCCACCTAAACTTACAGGTCGAGTTCGGGTTCTCATTATTTGTAAGCCATAATCATCAAAATTACAAGAAATAAAGGTTTTAAACATTTCACTCTATGTGCAATGAACATATATGATATACAAGTTTCACTGTCTGAAATGAGTGACAAAATATATTGATGTTTTTTTACAATATTCCAATTTTTTTAAATGTACACAGGTTAATGAACCATGCTGTAGATTAATCAAAATTTGTTAAAGAGAGACTTCATGGAAGTGTAAAGGTGTGCCATCTGAAGAGGTGTTCATGATGAACCGGTTTTTTAAAGCTGAAGTGTTACACCAGAGATAAAAAACATATTTTTACAAGTTTAAATGTAACACTCTCACTCTCTCCCTCTCTGTCTATCTGTCTTTGTATGAAGTACATGTACTGGACAATGAAGCAGCAGCTCACCCATCACACAGTTAATGGCTGCAATGTCAGACCAGGAGACTTGTTGGCTTCTGGTACCATCAGTGGACCCGTGAGTGTCTGCATGCACAGCATCCTTCCTGCTTTATCAATAACAAATTTGCTTTGTTTTTATTTGTCCATGTGAAAAATTATTTTAAAAATATGAACACACCCCCAAGTGCAGAGGCTATAATACTGGTTTTCTCATCTTACTATGAACACACTCCTAAATATCTTGTGGATGATGTTTACAGAATAGTTAAAGTTGCTGTTGCTGGCAATGGTGGATCCATCAAGAAATTGGACTTCGTAGAAGAATGTCATCAAAAAATGTCAACATATTAATTGTATTATTTTTATAATTATAATAATATATATATATATAAATATATATATATATTTTAATATAATTATATATATTATATATTATATACACTGCTCAAAAATAAGGGTACACTTAAACACAATATAACTCCAAGTAAATCAAACTTCTGTGAAATCAAACTGTCAACTTAGGAAGCAACACTGATTGACAATCAATTTCACCTGCTGTTGTGCAAATGGAAAAGACAACAGGGGGAAATCTTTGGCAATTAGCAAGAGACACTCAATAAAGCAGTGGTTCTGCAGGTGGGGACCACAGACCACTTCTCAGTACCTATGCTTTCTGGCTGATGTTTTGGTCACTTTTGAATGTTGGTGGTGCTTTCACACTCGTGGTAGCATGAGACGGACACTACAACCCACACAAGTGGCTCAGGTAGTGCAGCTCATCCAGGATGGAACATCAATGCGAGCTGTGGCAAGAAGGTTTGCTGTGTCTGTCAGCATAGTGTCTAGAGCCTGGAAGCGCTACCAGGAGACAGGCCAGTACACCAGGAGACGTGGAGGAGGCCGTAGGAGGGCAAAAACCCAGCAGCAGGACCGCTACATCCGCCTTTGTGCAAGGAGGAACAGGAGGAGCACTGCCAGAACCCTGCAAAATGACCTCCAGCAGGCCACAAATGTGCATGTGTCTGCACAAACGGTTAGACCTCATGTGGCTGGAGTGTGTCAGCAGTTCCTGCAAGATGAAGACATTGAAACTATGGACTGGCCCGCCCGTTCCCCACACCTGAATCCGATTGAGCACATCTGGGACATCATGTCTTGCTCCATCCACCAACGTCACGTTGCACCACAGACTGTTCAGGAGTTGGCGGATGCTTTAGTCCAGGTTTGGGAGGAGATCCCTCAGGAGACCATCTGCTATCTCATCAGGAGCATGCCCAGGCGTTGTAGGGAGGTCATACAGGCACATGGAGGCCACACATAATACTGAGCCTCATTTTTACTTGTTTTAGGACATTACATCAAAGTTGGATCAGCCTGTAGTGTGTTTTTTCCACTTTAATTTGGTTTGTGACTCCAAATCAGGCCTCCATTGGCTAATAATTTGATTTCATTGATGATTTTTGTGTGATTTTGTTGTCAGCACATTCAACTTTTGTACAGAACCAAAGTATTCAATGAGAATATTTCATTCATTCAGATCTAGGATGTGTTATTTGAGTGTTCCCTTTATTTTTTTGAGCAGAGTACATATATATATATATAATATATATAATATATATATATATATATATATATATAATTAAGTGCAAATTTAGTACAAACTAACTGCATCGCATGCAACTAAGCTCAACAGTAATAACATATTGGATCTCTTATCACACACTCACAAACCATGAAGAGGCTTACATGATCACATACAGTACATCTAACTGTGTAGAGAACATACATTGCTTTGTTCTGTTACCAGATGTGACCTGCAAAGATTTACAATTTAAATTCTTGTGGAAAAGCACCAAGTTCCTAGCTCAAACATGACATTGGTATATTTACTTTTACTGCAAATGTTTTTTCTATCTTCAAAAATCATTTCCAGACAACTTTTAGTAGGTTGCATCTTTCAATGAATACACTTCCACTGAGCAGTTTCTATACACTCATCATGGGCATGGATCCAAGATTAATTTGGGAGTTTAAGTATTTACTTTTGCCTTTCCCTTTCAGGCTGGGTTGGGACTAGGCAAAGTAGAACTTTAACGACTTATAAAAACAATAGTTCAGTGTGCTAACTTGAATTTAATGTTGCTTTTTTTGAATTCCTGCAAAAGTAAAAATCCTGTATAAACTCATAATTTAATTCAATTCAATTCAGTTTCAATTCAGTTTATTTATATAGCGCCAATTCACAACACATGTCGTCTCAAGGCACTTCACAAAAGTCAGGTACATACATTCCAATTAATCTTAATCATTGAACAGTGCAGCCAGATTCTGTTATTTATTCAAATTGGTTAAAACGTTTTTCTGTCTAAGGAAACCCAGCAGATTGCATTCAGTCAATGACTTGCAGCATTCACTCCTCCCGGATGAACATGTAGAGACAGTGGACAGTCACTGGCGTTGACTTTGCAGCAATCCCTCATACTGAGCATGCATGTAGTGACAGTGGAGAGGAAAAACTCCCTTTTAACAGGAAGAAACCTCCAGCAGAACCAGGCTCTGTGTGAGCGGCCATCTGCCACGACCAACTGGGGGTTAGAGAGAACAGAGCAGAGACACAAATAGAACAAAGAAGCACTGATCCAGGAGTACTTTCTATGGGAAGGAAAAGGTAAATGTTAATGGATGTAGCTCCTTTAGTCGTTTCACCTAGAAAGAAGGAACAGAAAAACTCTGAGCCAGTTTTCAAGTTTAGAGTCTGAAGAGATCACATAGAGTTAGTTACAGTAAAAGCTCAGTCAGTAGCTATGTCTAGGAGAGAGAAAGGGTTAAACACTGATTAGCAGAATTTAGCTATATGTGTCCTGGCAACTTCCTCTTTGACCCTATGCTTTTTGTAGCCATCAAATAGGATCTGGTGAAATCCTGACTGGGTGCTTGATCATTTTTCTAAGACAAGAGTCATTAATTGGGTTCTTGGCACTGAGTCAAATTTTAATTTGGATGTGATCAGGGCTTTTGGAAGGTTTTTTCAAAAGCTTAATGTCATCCTACTTTATCCATTCTAAAACCAGCCTTAATGTGTATTGGAATCACTGTCCCCATAGGAAAATCCATTGGTTTCCAAATTTCTCACCACCTAGATATTATGTTGTGCTGAAGTTGAAGAAGTTGGAGGTACCCCTTCATTATCCTATATAATGCACCGATTGTGCTTGCAGTAAAATACTGTAGGCCTACAGCATGATGCCATCACCACCACACTTGACAATTGGTACTGTGTTCTTTGTACAGGTTTGAAAGCCTTACCTTGACTATTACGAACATATTTTGTCATTGTGGCCAAACAGCTCAATCATTGTCTCATCTGTTTCGTAAAACTTTTCTCCAGAAGATATTTGGTTTTTCCATGTGGGTGGCTGCAATATTCAGTCAAACTTGAGGGTGTGCATTTTAGGGTAGTTGCTTCTCTTTTGGTCCTTGCCCATTTAGTCGATGGTGCTTCATTTGACAATGACACTGTTGTTTCAGCGGTAGATTTTTGTATGTATAATTCTGACTATGTCTGAATTAGAGAAACTGTCCAATAAATGTAAACTTTTGTGCCCTCTTGTGCTTTTAAATTCACTGTAGATGATTTTTATGATTATTACAATCTGAAAATAAAAAGACACAAATATTTCAATGCAAGCCAAAATTTATGTAATATTTTTGTCCATCATAAATGATTAAAATGTCTCAAATGGACTATTCAAACTTGGCTTTTTTCCACAGAACCCAGATAGTTTTGGTTCCATGCTGGAGCTATCCTGGAGAGGATCGAAGAGCATTGATGTTGGAGGAGGAAAAACACGAACCTTTTTGAAGGATGGAGATGAAGTCATTATCACAGGTAAGACATTTTGGCTTTCAGAGTGAATAAAATCTTTTGTAAAGCTTTTCAACAAAAGCAGTTACAGTGCTTAACCACAGCTGGTGTTGGAGTCAGTTCTTGGTTCTTTAAAATAACCAATTTAATTTTCCCCAAGCTAATAACCAGCTGGAAGCCACATCTTTACATCACTTATAACGTCACATTCACTCTCTCTCTCTCTCTCTCTCTCTCTCTCTCTCTTTCTCTGTGTATTTATATGTATAAAGTGGCTTGTAAAAGTACTCCTTGAGCTTTTCCACATATTGTCACATTATGACCACAACTTTATGTGGTAAAATGTAATTTGGAATTTTATATAAAAAACCAACACAAAGTGGTATACAACTGTGAAGTGGAATGAAAATTATACATTATTTAAAACATTTTTTACAAATAAAAATCTGAAAAGTGCAGTGTGCATAAGTATTCATCCACCTTTACTTGAGTGCAACCAATTGCCTTCAGACGTTGCCTGGTGATTGCTAGTGACTAAATAGAGTCCCCCTGTGTGTAATCTAATCTCAATACAAATAAAGTTGCTCGGTGATGGCCTCAGTGGTTAGTTAAGAGAATATTGGGGAGCAAACAGCATCATGAAGTCCAAGGAACACACCAGACAGGTCAGGCATAAAATTGCGAAGAAGTTTAAAGCAGGCTTAGGCTATAAAGAGATTTCTTTATAGATGTGTCTGCATAAACGGTTAGACCTCATGTGGCTGAAGTGTGTCAGCAGTTCCTGCAAGATGAAGACATTGAAGCTATGGACTGGCCCGCCTGTTCCCCAGACCTGGATCCGATTGAGCACATCTGTGACATCATGTCTTGCTCCATCCACCAACGTCACGTTGCACCACAGACTGCCCAGGAGTTGGCAGATGCTTTAGTCCAGGTCTGGGAGCAGATCCCTCAGGAGACCATCCGCCATCTCATCAGGAGCATGCCCAGGCGTTGTAGGGAGGTCATACAGGCATGTGGAGGCCACACACAATACTGAGCCTCATTTTGACTTGTTTTAAGGACATTACATCAAAGTTGGATCAGCCTGTAGTGTGTTTTTCCACTTTAATTTTGTTTGTGACTCCAAATCCAGGTCCCCATTGGTTAATAAATTTGATTTCCATGGATGGTTTGTGTGTGATTTTGTTTTCAGTACATTCAATTTTGTACAGAACAAAGTATTCAATGAGAATATTTCATTCATTCAGCTCTATGATGTGTTATTTAGTTCCCCTTATTTTTTTGAGCAGTGTATATATATATATATCTCATTTAATGGTTTTTCGTTATGTTAATGACTATTTACATTGTACATATATTCTCAATGAAGGCATCAAAACAGTGAATGAACACATATACAATTACCATTTACCATATGTAGCAAACAAAAATTGTAAAATAACTTTAAATTTGTTATATTTAGAATCCTTAAAGTAGCTGCCCTTTGCTGTAATGACTGAAATATTAACCTCTGGCCGTCTCTCAATGAACATCTGGGAGGTTCTTTCAAGACTCTTTCAAAAACCATTTCAGGTGACCCCCTCATGAAGCTCATAGAGAGGACGCCAGGAGATCAAAGCAGCCATCAAAGCAAAGAGTGGCTATTTTGTAATAATCTAAAATATAAAAATGTTTAAAGTTATTTCACACTTTTTGTTTACTACATAATACCATGTGTTCATTCACATGTTTTTTGTCTCTGGTGAGAATACAATTTGGTGAGACACAATTTAAATAGTCATGAAAATAAAAATGTAATAACGTCTGATTACTTCTTCCAGGTTACTGTCAAGGGAAAGGATACAGGGTGGGTTTTGGACTCTGCAAAGGAACCATCCTACCAGCTCTAAATCACTGAAACAAACTGTTATGGCTTAAGGCATAATTTTGAAAAACAAATAAAGAAAAGAAGCTTCAGTAAAACAGCAGACTCTGTTTTTGTATCCACCCTCACCAAAGCTAGTTCCTTTCAGTCTCCAAAGTATCAGCATTATCTAAACTGACTCAAAGTTGCTAAAACATACTATATGCATGCTTTTACTTCTAGGTGTTTTTTCATGAAACAGTTAATTAAGACAAAGATGAAATAATAATTTAACAAGCTTAGAGATTAAACATCTTCATTTGAAAGTTTGCATTTTACCAGAATACCCTGAGCCATGGGATTTGTGTCATAATGTTTGACTAAGTCCTTGTGTTATTGGGCAAGTCACTTGACCTGCCTTGCCTGCTGATAGTTGTCAAAGGGCCTGGGGCACCGATTGTATGTTCTTTACTGTGTCCCCCCTAAATAAAGTCAAGTGCAACCAATAGCTTTTCATAAGACTTAATTAGTCCATATTCACCCTGTGACCCTAGTCACTATGTAAGTTATTTATTCTGAGTATAAAAGCAGCTGTTCTGTGAAAGTCTCAAAGATTTGTTTAAGAACAGTAGAGAACCAACAGTTTTATGAAGACCAAAAACATTGCAGACATGTCAGGGAAAAGTTGTGGAGAAGCACGAATGGGTTCTAAAACAATATTCCAAGCATTGAAAATCTCACAGAACTCTGTTTACTCCATCATCTGAACATGGAAGCAGGATGTCAAACCTATTAAAACGTGGCCATCCACATAAAATGACAAGCAAAGGAAGAATGGTAAATGGACTGAACTTATATAGCGCTTTTCCAGTCATACAGACCGCTCAAAGCACTTTACACTAGAGCCACATTCACCCAATCGCACTCACACATTCATATAACGATATGCAGATCGGTAGGCAACTTGAGGTTAAGTGCCTTGCCCAGGGGCACATCGACATATGGCAGGAGGAAGCTGGAATCAAACCCACAACCTTCTGATTGCAAGATGACTAGTCTTCCTACTGAGCCACAGTGGCCTCCAGGACAGGAATATTCATAGAAGGAGCCAAAAGGTCTACGGTAATTCGTTCTATTGAGCTGCAGAGATCCATAGCTCAGTTTGGAGAGTATGTTGACACTGCTGTTTGGAACTACACTACTGGTTAAAGTTTTTAGGTACACCTTCTCACCTAATGGGTCTCCTTATTTTCATGACTATTTATATTGTAGATTCTCACCAAAGGCATCAAAACTGAGAATGAGCACACATGGAATTATGTAGTAAACAAAAAGTGGGAAAAGACTCTAAACATTTTTCTGCTTTAGATTCTTTAAAATAGCCACCCTTTGACCGGTAGTGTATGTCACACCGTGGATATTTGCATTGTTTTTAATCAGTTGTTTTTTATTTTTTTATTTATTATGTGTAATTTTTATGTCCAGTTCTGATTTAGTTTCATGAACTTAGATATTCTGGTTTTGGCATCTTCATTGCATGGTTTTTAGTGCTTTTGCATTAAATTGTTTTAATACACTGAGGATTTGTTTCACATGAACATTTTAGTTAAGGACAGTCACCTGTTGTGTGGTTGTGTCCTATGATGGCCTATCAGCTGCCAAACAGACAGGCCATGGAAGCCAGTGACATGCTACACCCTGCACACAACAGTGGAAAATGGTACTCACTAATATCAGCAGAGGCTTCTCCCCTGCCCTGTCATCAATTGCGTGCATTGCTTTCTACTAGTTGCAGTATCCGTTGCTGGGATGGGTACCACATCACATTAGTCAGTTCGTCTCCACATGAGCCACTTCACCTCTCAACCGTGCAGCCGGTTGTAGCCGCCTGCTTTTTGAGTCCTCCTTCTGTCCTCCTGCAGTCTGTGTCCTACACATTTCAGCTTTTGAGCTGGTGTCGGGCCAAGATAGCTATCCACGACAGAATTTGTTTCCCCTGCATCAGGAGGGCGCACTGGATGAGTGTCATTACTTCATATTTCAGTTAGGCGATTACAACATAAGTGGACACAATTATTGTTCTCACATGATAACGCATGTTATTATTTCAACAAACCGGGAACATTTGCCTTATCTGTGCTTTGGTCTGATGAGTCCAAGTTTGAGATCTTTGGTTCCAACCACTGGGTCTTTGTGCGGCGCAAAAGAGGTGAACGGATGGACTCTACATGCCTGGTTGGCATGTAGAGGAGGAGGTGTGATGGTGTGGGGGTGTGGGGGTGCTTTGCTGGTGACACTGTTGGGGAATTATTCAAAATTGAAGGCATACTGAACCAGCATGGCTACCACAGCATCTTGCAGCGGCATGCTATTCCATTCGGTTTGCGTTTAGTTGGACCATCATTTATTTTTCAACAGGACAATGACCCAAACACACCTCCAGGCTGTGTAAGGGCTATTTGACCAAGAAGGAGTGATGGGGTGCTGCGCCAGATGACCTGGCCTCCACAGTCACCGGACCTGAACCCAATCGAGATGGTTTGGGGTGGAGCTGGACTGCAGAGTGAAGGGCAAAAGGGGCCAACAAGTGCTAAGCATCTCTGGGAACTCCTTCAAGACTGTTGGAAAACCATTTAAGGTGACTACCTCTTGAAGCTCATCAACAGAATGCCAAGAGTGTGCGGAGCAGTAATCAAAGCAAAAGATGGCTACTTTGAAGAACCTAGAATATAAGACATATTTTCAGTTGTTTCACACTTTTTTGTTAAGTATATAATTCCACATGTGTTAATTCATAGTTTTGATGCCTTCAGTGTGAAGCTACAATATTCATAGTCATGAAAATAAAGACAACTCTTTGAATGAGAAGGTGTGTCCAAACCTTTGGTCTGTACTGTATGTGAGGAGGAGAAGTTTAAATTCTATTCTGGATTTAACAGGGAGCCAATGAAGGGAAGGTAAAGTAGGGGAAATATGATCTCTCTTTTTAATTTTCATCAGAACTCTTGCTGCAGCATTTTGAATCAGCTGAAGGCTTTTAACTGCATTTTGTGGACATCCTGACAGTAAAGAATTACAATAGTCCAGCCTTGAAGTAAAAAAGCATGGACTAGTTTTTCAGCGTCACTCCTGATAGGATATTTCTAATTTTGGCAATGTTCTGGAGATGAAAGAAGGAAATCCTAGAAACCTGTTTAATATGGGATTTAAATGACATGTCCTGGTCAAAAATAACACCAAGGTTTTTTACTTTATTATCGGAGGTCAATTTAATGCCATCCAGGTTAAGTGATTGACTAAGCAGTTTCTTTTTTAAAGACTCCGGTCCAAAGACGACAACTTCTGTCTTGTCTGAATTTAGAAGCAGAAAATTTAAAGTCATCCAAGTTTTTATGTCTTCAAGACATGCTTGTAGTCTATCTAACTGGTTGGGCTCATCAGGATTCATGGATAGGTAAAGCTGAGTATCATCAGCGTTATGGTGCGTTCACACCGAACGCGGATTCTGCGATGGGGGCGGCCGATTTACATATTATCCCTATGTAGAAGGCGTGTTCAGGAGCGGCGCGGCGTGGAGGAGACGAAGGACGCGGCGCGAAGGGCGCAGAGCGACGTGACGGACGAGTTGAAAAATCGGAACTTTTTCCAAAATTCGCGTCGCGTCAACCAATCAGGGACATCCAGGGACTGGATGTGGCTGTGACGTAGGGTGAAGGACCGCTGCGGAGAAGAAGCGGTTGTCAGTGATTGAGGACAAGATTATAGTGGCGGTGTGCGGCAAGCCTGAGTTGTATGTCATGTCAGCATGTCTGATTTCTAGGTCGCCGAACAGCTGTTATCTAAAATACATCAGTACTTATGGCTACCAAGCTACATTATGCTGTCATATCAGCTCTTGCCCGGTGTATTTTGGCGGTCCTCATCTATATGTTTAGGCACAAATATCTTATATTTAGGAGATGTGGACATTACAAATCAGCTGTTTTTTTTTATTGAGCTGAGATTTATTTACTCACCAAAGACAGATGGACAGGCGTTCAGCAGCGGGGATACAGCGCCGGTATTTGGTGTCCCGGAGGCCGATTCGTCTGCCAACATGGGACAGCAGATCTTCGAACTGGGTCCTGGATAGACGGAAGTACCGCTGAAATCAACCATCATCCAGACGCAGCTCCTGGAGTAGGTGGTGGTACTCTCCGAACTGTTCCCGTCCCTGAAGAATCTGGTGAACCCAGGGACGTCGACGGTGTTTTTTGGCTCTCCACAGGTAAAACACCGTGATTAGGTCCGTGAAATCCATGTCCGCCATGTTCAGTTGAAACCAGCAAGAGGCAGATGGAAGCTCCTCCTATTTGATGACACGACGAAGCTTTGCCACTTGTTGACATTTGGCAATGCGGCGTTCACACGGTTCGTCAAGCGGCCAAAAGTACAAAAATGACGCGAAAAATTCGCAGAATTCGCTTTCGGTGTGAACGCACCATAAGAGTGAAAATTTATTCTATGCTGCCTGATAATTTGACCTATTGGAAGCATATACAGTATATAGTAAAGAGAATTGGTCCAAGTACTGAACCCTGTGGTACTCCACAATTAACCCTGGAGTTTAAAGATGATTTATCATTTACATGAACAAACTGGAATCTGTCAGACAAATAAGATTTAAACCAGCCTAGCACTGTTCCCCTGATCCCTACAGCATATTCCAGCCTTTCTAAGAGAATATTGTGATCGACTGTATCAAATACAGCACTGAGATCTAACAGGACAAGTACAGACACAAGTCCATTATCTGAGGCCGTAAGAATATCATTAGTGACTTTCAGCAGAGCTGTTTCAGTGCTATGATGAGCTCGGAAGCCTGACTGAAACTCTTCAAACAGGTTATTGCTGTGTAAATGCTCACACACTTGAGTAGCAACTATTTTCTCAAGAATTTTAGATAAGAATGGAAGATTGGGTCTAACATACAAGTTGAAGGTTTAGATGAAGCTAATATTTCTGATAAATCAGGAAGCTCCACAGGATCAAAGCAGTCCAAACACAGATCAGGTTCTACAGTTACTTCCAATGCTGTATCACTTGCTGAGGATGAAGTAATCATCTTCTGGAGTATGTCAAAGATTTCCTTTTTAATAGAATCAATTTTATTTTGGAAGAATCCCATTAAGTCATGACTCATGCTGAGAGCTAATGGAATGGATGGCTCAACAGAGCTATGACTCTGTGTAAGTTTAGCAACTGTACTAAAGAGAAACCTAGGATTATTCTTGTTCTCTTCTATTAATGATG
Organism: Crenichthys baileyi; assembly: GCA_036173005.1. Classification (NCBI taxonomy): domain Eukaryota; kingdom Metazoa; phylum Chordata; class Actinopteri; order Cyprinodontiformes; family Goodeidae; genus Crenichthys; species Crenichthys baileyi. The sequence continues at coordinate 315,323 of JAHHUM010000086.1, read as the reverse complement.
AGAAATAAGCTGTTTTAGGCTTGGTTAGTGTTCTTTTTATACAACAGTAGGCTATTTTTCCAGATTAAGTAGGAATCCTCTAGGTGTGTAGAGCGCCATTTTCTCTCCAATTTTCTAACGTGCTTTAAAGTACGCAGCTCTGAATTAAACCAGGTAGCTAGCCTCCTATGAATAATTACCTTCTTTTTTAAGGGGGCTGTATTGTCTAATGCACCACGCAATGATGAAGTAACACTATGAACAAGAGAATCAATTTGTGAAGGGGAAGAAACAAAATTATTGCCCTCCACTCTGTTTTTCTGTGATAATGAGGAAACCAAAAGTGGAACAGATTCTTTAAGGTTGTTACAGCATTGTCTGATAATGATCTACTATAATGAAATTTTCTTTCAGGTGTGGAGTACTCAGTTAAATTAAACTCAAAGGTTCTTAAGAAATGGTCAGACAGGACAGGGTTATGAGAAATATTGTTATGTCTTTACACTCAATGCCATATGTCAGCACAAGGTCCAGAGAATGAAGACAAAGGTGGGTAGGTTTGTTAATGTTTTGAGCAAAGCCAAATGAGTCTAAGATAGCATTAAAGGCAATATTTAAGCTATCACTTTCAGTGTCAACATGAATGTTAAAATTCACCACTATAATAACCTTATCTGTATTTAACACTAAATCAGATAAAATGTCTGAAAACTGATCTAAAAATTGAGAGTAAGGGCCTGGTGGACGGTACAAAACAACAAAGAGAAGTGGTTTTAGTGCTTTGCAATTTGGATGAGGAAAACTAAGTATTAAATATTGAAAAGAGTTGTAGCTATTGATTGGTCTGGGACTAGTCAATAAATCGGACTGAAAGATGGTTGCTACTCCTCCTCCTCGGCCAGTTTTTAAATAATTAGTAGGAGTTGACTCATTAAAAGTAACACAATCCTCTTGCTGCAGCCAGGTGCTTGTCACAAATCAGGTCACTAACTAGCAAAGTCTTTGAAAAGAGAGATCTTATGTTCAGTAAGCCACATTTAATTGTTTTATTTTTCTTTTTAGTCTGAGTTGTGTTTATTTTTATTAGATTTTCCTGATTTCCTTGTTTTAGATTATTTTTAAATCTATTTAATTTTGGCCGTGGGCGAGACACTGTCTTAATAGGGTAATGGGTGGGTAGCAGTACAGAAGCTGCAGAGAGGAGTGTTAAACTATGACCCTGCTTCCTGGTCTGAACCCTGGGTTGTCAGAGGTTTGGATGACTAATAAACTCAGCCAGATTCCTAGAAAGAAGAGCTGCTCCATCCAAAGTGGGATGGATGCAGTCTCTCCGGATCAGACCAGGTTTTCCCCAAAATGTTTGCCAATTATCAATGTAGCCCACATTGTTTTCTGGACACCACCCAGACAGCCAGCGGTTGAATGACAGCATGCGGCTAAACATGTCGTCACTGGTCAGATCAGGGAGAGGACCAGAGAAAATGATGGAGTCCGACATTGTTTTGGCAAACTTACACACCGAAGCAACACTAACTTTGGTGACTTCCGATTGACGTAACCGAGTGTCATTACCGCCAGCGTGAATAACAATCTTACTGTATGTACGCTTATCCTTAGCCAGCAGTTTCAGGTAGGATTTGATGTTGCCCGTTCTGGCCCCTGGCAGACATTTGACTATGGTCGCCTCCAAATCTACAAAAATGCTACATTTATTACACGTACCGTTATCACTAAAGGAGGCAGAGGAGTAACTGAACATCTGGCAGAGAGAGCAGGAGAGAGGAGGAGACTCAGAGAGAGAAACAGCAGAACGGGTAGCCATGGTGGAGCTAAAGCTAACGCTAAGCTAGCGACCCCTTACCACTACTAGAAAAACTGTGTAAGACACGGAGAGTCCCCAAACGTTAAAAGCAGCAACAGAAAGTATGTGTTTTAACGTGCTTATGTATTAGAACAAGTAAGAGGTATCACAGTAGAGAGAAATCCGATCAAACGAGAGAGCCTTCACACACCAAATAATCCCCCGAGTGCAACAGCGAAAACAGGAAGTGACGTATACGCCTTACCACGCCTGTCCAGCAGGCATTCAGTTTTATTTATATAGCGCCAATTCACAACACATGTTGTCTCAAGCCACTTCACAAAAGTCAGGTACATACATTCCAATTAATCCTAATCATTGAACAGTGCAGTCAGATTCAGTTATTTATTCAAACTGGATAAAACGTTTTTCTATCTAAGTTGACTTTGAAGCAATCCCTCATACTGAGCATGCATGTAGTGACAGTGGAGAGGAAAAACTCCCTTTTAACAGGAAGAAACCTCCAGCAGAACCAGGCTCAGTGTGAGCGGCCATCTACCACGACCGACTGGGGGTTTGAGAGAACAGAGCAAAGAAGGAAAAAGAACACAGAAGCAGAACACAGAAGCACTTATCCAAGACTACCTTCTATGGGAAAGAAAAGTAAATGTTAATGGATGAAGCTCCTTTAGTCGTTTCATCTAGGAAGAAAGAACAAATAAACTCTCAGCCAGTTTTCAAGGTTAGAGTATGAAAGAGATCACATAGAGTTAGTCACAGTAAAAGCTCAGTCAGTAGCTATGTCTAGGAGAGAGACAGGGTTAAACACTGAAAGACAAGGCCAAGTGTATCATCGATAGAAGGTGAGCATTAAGTTGTTGCCAGCAGACGCTTGGATGATGCCCCCCTCCAGGAAGGTGTCACAGGTAGACACAGAGTCAGGCCAGGTGTAGCTTCTAGGAAGAGAAAAGAGAGAGAACAATGTTAAAAGCTGAAATAACAGCTAATAATGCAAAATTGGAGAGTAGTATAGGAATGTAGCGAAGAGAGTAAAAGTGTCCTCCAGCAGCCTAAGCACTTACTAGATGTTCAATTACATCGTAGCCTATTAATGGTGACTCAGCCACTCCAGGCTCATTAGAGACAAGCACTGGCACCAGCAGTTCTGGATTAAGGCCCCTCTTGTTTGAATTTTACTTCAACCCAACCTGCAAACGGTATGGGAGTCTGATTTGCAGCTCTCCCAACCAAAGTCTTTCCCTCCTCTAAGAGCTCCCCTGTACTACGTAACTGGATGTGGGGAAGATGTGACCTTCTCAAGGTATGGAGATGTATGGAGAGATGGCTTGCATAAGTTGCACATACTATTTTTTTCACCTACTCATCCATCTCCACTTGTACCTCCAGCTGCCTGATCTGTTCAGCTCGGAATGCAGTGTGCTTTTGCGAGTGTGTGGCTGTCTGAATGTTCACATTCATGCCATTAGGTTTTCTAGTCGACCTTTATGGCCCACTACAGCCCCTAGAGAAGTGCCCCACTGTCCACACTTAAAACAATGTTCACATTGGTCACTTGTGCTGTGCTTCTCACATCCATTCCTACTAGCTTGGAGGGCAGGTTGAGAGCTGGTCATGTTTTTCCTTATTTCAGCAATTTCTACCCTGAGCAACCTCACAGTTCAATAGAGTTATGACTCTCTTGAACTTATACTTGCAGGTGTTTTACGGGTTTTGGGCTTCACAACTTTAGCGGATTGTTCTTGGATTGCCCTGCTGGTATTAGCTGCAGCCTGACTTTGCTGCCTGATCTGCTTATCTGTCTGTAGCTTATTAACTTTCGTGACTTTAGTATTTTTCCTTGGCCCCGACTGTCATTCTGAATCCACACTAGCTGCCTCATTCATCTTTTCAACTAGAACCTCACCTGTCACTGTTTGATTGTCAAGGTAAGGCTTCAGCTGAAACTTAATACTGTCACTTAACAACCCCGTACTGACTGACCTCAGGAATTTCTTCTGAATAAATTCAGCGGTGTACTGCTCATTAGCGCTGTATCTACTTACCTAAAAGAAAGCAACAGCCTCTCCTTTAATTCAGTCGCCCTGAAGAGAAAGTTTTGAGGGGACTCACGATTGTCCTGTATGATGTTTATCAGTCTTTAGTACATATCTATGGAACTGTCCTCCTTAAAATGTCCTTTTAATATTGCTCTTAGCTGGGTAAGGGTCAGGTCCCGTTTTATTTCCAGCATGCCATGAATGCTTAAGCCAGGGCTAATTGATTTAACAGCTTCTATTACTTCTGCCTCACTGTGCCTTTACTAAGGCCTCTCTCAAGTTGATGCATTAAGTTTGTGTATGAGTCTGTCTTTCTGCCCCTTCTCCCCAATCTGACCACAGATTTTAAATTCTCTCCATATGGTAACTTCAGAAAGCCTATTAACTGTGGATGGCATCAACACTTCAGTCCCTGTACTATGAGACCTACTACTAACTTTACACTGCTTTAGTTCACCTGGGAATACAGAAAACAGGCAGTGCTTCACACTGCTGGTTGCAATGGTCTACTAAACACATGCACACATGCTTAGGACAGTAGTATGTCTGCCTCCATTACCTCCCAGAACACAAACACAGGCTTATCATCTCTGCACATTAATGCAGCTGTATCTTAGCAGGTAACGGGATGTTTCTGACATTAACTAGGACCACATCACAGTTAAGTTACGGACACACAAATATATCATTTGTCATGCTGAACTATGCAGCTTTATATAACAACAGTAACTAAAGCTGCAAGCAGCATTGAAGGGCCTTGCACCTCAGCTCAACTCGGCCTGTGCAGCGACCACGGTAGCCTGGCATCGCAGGCTGCACGCCACCAATGAGGCCACTGTTCAATTCCAAATGTCGCTACTAAGGGGGACTGTGAGCGACATGTCATATGATCTTCGGTCATGCAAAGTTCTGGTCTGGCGAGAAGCATTCAAAATTTGGAGTAATTTGGACCTTCCAGATGGAAGGTGCACTCATTAACTCATGATCATGTATACTACATTTCAAGTGGATCCGATGATGTATGAGGGAGATATAGCCCTTGAAGTGTCCTAGGGGGCGCTATTAATCCAAATTTCACTGTAATCCAAAATAGCTGTTTTGGGGCTGACAAAGATCCACCATATTCAGTTTGGAGTGAATCGGACCTTCCATATGGAAGCTGCACTCACTTGTTTGTTTGTGGGCGGGGCTAAAATGATGTCATCAGGTCACTGTGTCAACATGTCCATCATTAACTCATGATCATGTATACTACATTTCAAGTGGATCCGATGATGTATGAGGGAGATATAGCCCTTGAAGTGTCCTAGGGAGCGCTGTTGATCCAAATTCTAATGAAATCCAATAGAAGTGTTTGGGGGCTGACGAATATCAACCGTATTTATTTTGGAGTGGATCGGACGATGCATGTGTAATTTAGAGCCAAACATATGGCCGTGGCGTGACATCAGAATTCGCCATGCCATCATAGCCACACTCTCCAGCTAAAGCAGTCAGTACTGGCGACTGTCTAAGACCATCATGTTATCTGTTACTTGGGACAGTTTCACATTGATTAGGTGAAGAACATCAAAAATGGAATCTCTAAAGGAAAACGTCAGATTTCCTGTTCTCAGGGGCGGGGCTTCGATGATGTCAGCATCTGATCAGTGAATATTGTTCAGGGCCGGAGGCAGATCAATCTTAGAAGGTTTCAGGGCTCTGTGACTTTCCTTGTAGGAGCTATATCAATTTCGTCTTTTATGGCGAGAAGTCATATTTTGAGGCTTGGCCACGCTCACACGCTTTCATGTATCAAATAGCTTTTGATAACTTTTCATCCCCAATGCGTTAAGAGTATACTGAGTGATTTTCAAGTCTCTCCATCAAAAGCTGTAGGAGGAGTTCGCTCAGATATGCAGGCTAGAAAGGGCAAAATGGCAACTTCAATCCAAAATGGCCGACTTCCTGTGGGTTTTGGACCAACACTCCAAGAGACTTTTTTGTAGGTCCTTAGAAGTTACATATGTTTACCAAATTTCAGTTCGGTCAAAGCATGGCTTGGGGCTGCTTTTCTTAAATGTTCTAGAGGGCGCTGTAGACGAATTAGGCCACGCCCACCACATATGTAATCAGATTTCTTTTGGGGACTGGACAAGGATCAATCATATTGTTTTTGGTGCAGATCAGATGATATATGTGGAATTTAGAGCCAAACCTATGGCCATGGCGTGATGTCTGACTTGACCGCCATGGCCACGCCCTTTTATGAAAAGTCACTGTGATTCAAACGAAGTTAGACCCACAAGTTATCTGTCTTCTGACACACTTTCAAGTTGATTGGGTCAAGAGGGTCAGAGAGGCACCGTTCCAAGTGAAAAAAGTGACTTCCTGTTCTCAGGGGGAGTGGCTGTGATAATGTCATCATTGGACCACATTCGATTGTTAGTCATCTGAGAGGGATCAATAATACCAGGTTTGGTGTATTTCAGCCAATTTATGTGAAAGTTGTTGCTGTTTAAAATTTGCGGCGAGAAGGCTAAATTTTAGGCCTGATCCCGCCCCTTCAACATGCTCAAAAAGTCACAATTTTGATAACTTTTAATCCCCCTTGCCTTAACTGCATATTGACCAAATATGAAGCCGGTAGCTCAAAATCCCTAGGAGGAGTTCGTTAAAGTTCGACATTCATGAAAAGTGAAAAACGTCCAAAAATGACCCTTTGACCCAAAATGGCCGACTTCCTGTGCGTTTTAGGGCATACCAAATTTCAACTCTGTAGGACTTACCAGTTGGCCTATCTCACTTTAGGGGGCGCTGTAGAGCCGTTTGGCCACGCCCATTTTAAATTCCATTAAAAACCTTAAATTTCAGTAGGGGGACATTTTTGGGTGAAGTTTGGTGAGTTTTTGAATATGTTTAGGCCCCCAAAAATGGCAATTCATTTGCCAGGAGAAAAATAATAAACACTTGCATTACAATAGGCCTTCGCAGCGCTTAGATGCTCGGGCCTTATAATAATAAGAAATCCTACGATTACAATAGGCCCTTGCAGGCCTTCCTTGCAGCTTTCCTGCTCAGGCCTAAAATTGCAGGCCTTCCTGCTCGGGTCTAAAAATACCTACTGACAACTTTCCACCACTAACTCACCTGGGAATACAGAAAGCAGGCACATACAGGGGTTGGACAATGAAACTGAAACACCTGGTTTTAGACCACAATAATTTATTAGTATGGTGTAGGGCCTCCTTTTGCGGCCAATACAGTGTCAATTCGTCTTGGGAATGACATATACAAGTCCTGCACAGTGGTCAGAGGGATTTTAAGCCATTCTTCTTACAGGATAGTGGCTAGGTCACTACGTGATACTGGTGGAGGAAAACGTTTCCTGACTCGCTCCTCCAAAACACCCCAAAGTGGCTCAATAATATTTAGATCTGGTGACTGTGCAGGCCATGGGAGACGTTCAACTTCACTTTCATGTTCATCAAACCAATCTTTCACCAGTCTTGTTGTATGTATTGGTGCATTGTCATCCTGATACACGGCACCGCCTTCCGGATACAATGTTTGAACCACTGGATGCACATGGTCCTCAAGAATGGTTCGGTAGTCCTTGGCAGTGACGCGCCCATCTAGCACAAGTATTGGGCCAAGGGAATGCCATGATATGGCAGCCCAAACCATCACTGATCCACCCCCATGCTTCACTCTGGGCATGCAACAGTCTGGGTGGTACGCTTCTTTGGGGCTTCTCCACACCGTAACTCTCCCGGATGTGGGGAAAACAGTAAAGGTGGACTCATCAGAGAACAATACATGTTTCACGTTGTCCACAGCCCAAGATTTGCGCTCCTTGCACCATTGAAACTGACGTTTGGCATTGCATGAGTGACCAAAGGTTTGGCTATAGCAGCCCGGCCGTGTATATTGTATTGACCCTGTGGAGCTCCCGACGGACAGTTCTGGAGGAAACAGGAGAGTTGATGTGCACATTTAATTCTGCCGTGATTTGGGCAGCCGTGGTTTTATGTTTTTTGGATACAATCCTGGTTAGCACCCGAACATCCCTTTCAGACAGCTTCCTCTTGCGTCCACAGTTAATCCTGTTGGATGTGGTTCGTCCTTCTTGGTGGTATGCTGACATTACCCTGGATACCGTGGCTCTTGATACATCACAAAGACTTGCTGTCTTGGTCACAGATGCGCCAGCAAGACGTGCACCAACAATTTGTCCTCTTTTGAACTCTGGTATGTCACCCATAATGTTGTGTGCATTTTAATATTTTGAGCAAAACTGTGCTCTTACCTTGCTAATTGAACCTTCACACTCTGCTCTTACTGGTGCAATGTGCAATCAATGAAGACTGGCTACCAGGCTGGTCCAATTTAGCCATGAAACCTCCCACACTAAAATGACAGGTGTTTCAGTTTCACTGTCCAACCCCTGTAAGTCTGACGTGCTTCACACTGCTGGCTGCGATTGTCTACTAAACACATGCACACATACTTATAGAGTAATTGTAGAGGCTCTGCGACATGTTCGGAAATGTCCGCACCCGCTGCGCTAACAGCCGGCTCGCCTCACCAGCTGTCAGCTGACCAGGGGGCTGAAACTTTTTATACTGGGGGAGACTGCCTGACTCACGGCACATTGTTTTCAAACTACCGCTGGGTTTCCCCAATAAGTGGAAGTTAAAAGTTAATGTTTGGTCATTATTAGGTATATTAATAGGCCCGAGCAGGAAGCCTGCAAGGGCCTGGGCCTATTATAGGGCCTATTGTAATCGTAGGATTTCTTATTATTATTCCGGGGACTTTTGGCGGGGCAATTTGGGAGCTTTGCCATGCACCAAAACGCATATAACTTAACCCAAAATTGTCCCCCACATGAAATTTTTGTTCTTTAATGTCGTCGTCAGTGAGATAGGCCGAACCGTAAGTCGTAGAGATCTAAAATTTGGCACATTGATAGAGCTCCTCAAATCAAGAAAAAAAATTCTCTTGGAGGTATGCCCTAAAACCCACAGGAAGTCGGCCATTTTGGGTCAAGGGCCAATTTCTGGCCATTTTTCACTTTTACTCACATCGAACCTTAACGAACTGCTTTGAGCTATCGGCTTCATATTTGGTCAATATGCTGATAAGGCATGGGGGATGAACTTGGGGTTCGCGCCCAAACTAAAAAAATGCAATAACTTTCCCAAAGAAATGCCAAATCACACCAAAGTTGGCATGAAGGAGGACCTTCAGGTTCCCGACGATCCTATGGGATCATATCCTGACATCATCAAAGCCACGCCCCCTGAGAACAGGAAGTCATTTTTTTTACTGGGAAAGGTTGCTATCTGGCTGTCTACACTCAATCAACTTGAAACTGTGTCAGGTGACTGATAACTAGTGGGTCTGACTTTATTTGAAGCACAGTGACTTTTCATAAAAGGGCGTGGCTGTGGTGGCGCGGCGAAGTTGAATGTCACGCCATGGCCATACGTTTGGCTCTTAATTCCACATACATCATCTGATCTGCACCAAATTCAATGTGATTGATCCTAGTCCAGTCCCCGACAGATATCTGATGACATATTTGGTGGGTGTGGCCTAATTCGTCCACAGCGGCATAAAAAACGAAATTGATATAGCTCCTACAAGAAAAGTCACAGAGACCTGAAACCTTCTAAGATTGATATGCCTCCGGCCCTGAACAATATTCACTGATCAGATGCTGACATCATCGAAGCCCCGCCCCCTGAAGTGTCATGTTTTCCTTCAGAGAGTCCATTTTTGATGTTCTTCACCTAATCAATGTGAAACTGTCCCAAGTAACAAATAACATGATGGTTTAAGACAGTCTCCAGTACTGACTGGTTTAGCTTCAGGTTGTGGGTGTGGCGGCGTGGCGAATTCTGATGTCACGCCACGGCCATACGTTTAGCTCTAAATTACACATGCATGGTCCGATATATTCCAAACTGAATATGGTTGATCGTTGACAACCCCCAAACAGCTCTATTCGATTACATTGGAATAGGATCAACAGCGCCCCCTAGGACACTTCAACGGCTATATCTCCCTCATACATCATCGAATCCACTTGAAATGTAGTGTACATGATCATGAGTTAATGATGGACATGTTGACACAGTCAATTGATGACATCACTTTAGCCCCGCCCACAAACAAACAAATGAGTGTAGCTTCCATCAGGAAGGTCCGATTCACTCCAAACTGAATATGGGTGATCTTTGTCAGCCCCGAAACAGCTCTACTGGATTACATTGGAATTTGGATCAACAGCGCCCCCTAGGACATTTCAAGTGCTCTATCTCCCTCATACATCATCGGATCCACTTCGAATGTAGTATACATCATCAGGGATCAATGCTGAACATGTTGCCACAGTCAGTTTATGACATAATTTCAGCCCCACCCTCTAATAAACAAGTGAGTCCAGCTTCCATCTGGAAGGTCGGATTTCTCCCAAATTTCTCGCCAGATGTTGGACCAGTTGTTTGCTGAATATTGGACCATTTGCACGTTGCTGGAGGCCACTATGCCTTTCCAACGTCATCGGCCATTTTGTACCGCAGGATAGTCTGCTCCTACAAATCCTAGCGGGCACTGCGGCAGATAAGATGGGGGCGTCCCGGTTCCGATGCCACACAGACTATATAACGGACTATGAGACTGCCCACACTTGCTTTCCAGCTGAGACCGAGACGGGTCATCACGCAACTGGAGCATCAATTCTAGAGAAGAAGTCCCGTGGACTTTCATTCATTCTCCCCCCGTTGGCCAACGAGAAATTGAGCAAATTAAGCTTACAGGAATAAGAAGGCTTGTAAGTTTTCAATTTTACCGATCGAAGATGTGGGTTTAACACGTAACCAAAAAAAACACGGAGTTTTCAAGGAGACGCAATTTTTCCCCCTTGTTTTTTTTTGTTCCAGTCAACTAGTGACGGTCCATCATATTTTTCACCTTTCTGCCAAGGATGCCACAAAGGACAAAAACGGACTGCTTCCCTGAGTTATCCGCGGAAGGGGTGGAAACTCTTCAATCCCTCTCTCTCTCTCTCCCTCTGCTCAGAGAAGACTTCAACAAGTAAAATCCATCCTTTTATTTTTATTTCTTTATTAGGAATAGCGTGGGCAGGGTAGAGTAGGTTTTAGTGCGATTAGATTCGCCAATTATAGGCTAATGTGTTCTAAACTGTATGTGCATGCAACATTTTATTGAAGTTTTGATTTGCTTTGGACTCTAAAGCCGCCGAGCTTCTCAAGTTGGGCTTTTACTGTGTGAACCCCTGAACGCAGCTGCGCTGTTAAAATAGAACTGCTAAGATAACTTCACGGTGAAAATCAACCATTTCCCTTGTCTTTGACATTACTGGTTTTACTGGTTTGCCGCCAAAAGGTTTATGATCCTTTGTGTGTGCTGAGTTAACAACTTAACAACGTTGGGGGAAGTTTACAACCCTTGACGCCTGGTGGGGGAGGTTACGCTCCCAAAACTCCGTTCAACACCATATTCCTTTGTGATATTATCACTTTTGCCATAACTGCTGGTTTGATCTCATACACACTTCATGCCGTTTTGTTTTGTTTAGTTAGATATTTTACCCCTTTTGTATAACTTTGCATGTTTGATTAGGTGAAGATTATTGAATCGGAAGAGCGAGTTGTATCAGGCTGTTGATTTAATAAATATTTCCGTAGATAAAGAGAAGGCGTTTGTGTTATTTTGTGGAAGAGTGAATTGTCAGTCAAAATAAGGTTAAAGTTCCCCACGTTTCGGCAGAATCGGTTGATTAAACAGTGACATCTAATAATAGCTACCAACTATTATTGAGGATTTAAGAATTGTAATTATTAAAAGCTTTGAGCCACAATTACAACACCAGAGGACATCTCTGGTTTCGATTCATAAATGAGGATTATTGGTTAAGAAATTAATTTTCTCAAATTATGATTTTTTATTATAATTATTGATAAATATTAATTAATCAAAAATAATAATCCTAACACAGATGAGAACTCTGCGTGTCAGAACATCATATGACATGTCGCTCACAGTCCCTCCTAGTGGAAATGTATGGAATTGAATGGCAGCCTTGTCAGTCATGCGCAGGCTGCGATGCCAGGCTCCCGCGGTCGCTGCACAGGCCGAGTTGCGCTGAGGTGCGAGGGCCTTCAATGCTGCTTGCAGCTTTAATTATTATTATCATTATTATTATTATTTATTATTAAGATAAGATTGACTTTAACAATATCACAATGGAGAAATTAACTTGTTACAGCAGCTCTTAGTAACACACAGGTAGGGTGCAGACCAGGGCCGGTTCTAGGCATGCATATATGAAGGGGCAGGCAGAAACGTGAAGGGGCATCATCATGCGTACACATTATGCTCTGGCATGTTTATTGTTGTTGTTGATTAGTGCTTTCTATAGGGGATTGGGGTAAACTGTGTACTGCTGTGAAATTTGCCAGACTGGGCTTGTTTGTCCCCTGGTTGGGCTTCTTTTGAACACACTAGGCTGGGGAAAAATAGCTTTGGACAGGTTGTTAAAATTTGGGCTGCTTTCACAACATTTGGAGGGTTTTTTAGAAATTCTATCAGAATAGTTATCGTCTAGTTATAGTCATCGTGTGGCAGAAAACTAAAAACCTAAACATCTCAAAATCTCAAAATGTTTTTTTTTTCTTTTACTCATATCAATAGTTCATTTATTTTGAAAAAGAGAATCTGTCGAACTTGACATCATCAATCAGTGATGGTCATTGGTTAATCAACTGTCACTGTGAAATATTATTGGTCAATTGTAAACGCCCAAAATGCTGTTAAGGGTTCATCTAATATTCACTGAGGTGCAGCCTTTACTTTGTTAAGCTTTGACTTGATGCTGGGAGACAGCATCAATGCTGTAGTTGCAGTAATGTTATTCATAGACTGTACTCCATGTGCATTAATAAACCCACCAAATGTTGAGTTAAAACCTATTTCTGTTTCTAACACTTTACAAGTGCAGATAAACCTATGCAGTTCTTTTGCTATGTTTATTATGTTGCTAACCGCTTGGATTGTTATAACAGTGTCAGTTTATAGCAGACATTAAAGAATACCTATTAAGAGGTAGTTTAGTGTGTTGTATAGCAACGCTATATGTCCGGTTGGTGTACTGCGTTGTTGTATATAATGACAAGGAGCATGATAGTTTAAGTTTATTACTTTATTTACCATTATCCTTATTGCATCGTTTCTCTCTATATTTCTGTTTAGACCACACATATACAAGTGCCTGTACATTTCCTGGATTTGATGACCTGCTGTGTGGAAATAAAGCTGATAAAAGGATTCTCTGGTCAAAGTCTATCCATAGTGTTTCCATCCTAAACTGAACCACTATTCCAATATTTGATATTGGTCCTTCGAGCCGGAGTAGGGTTCTAGGACCCTATGGAATTAGCACCCGATGATCAGCAGTGTGGAGGCATAAAGCTCTGCTTTGACTAGATTAAAAGTGTTATTATTGTTTCTACCATTATAAGATGAACTATTGTTCTTACAAGCGCCTGACTGTCTGGAGAGCAGAGTGCATTAGAGAAAAGTCCTTGGTGAGAGGGAAAACTGATGCTTGTTATTGCAGGAAATATTGTAATATGCTGACTTTGCTGGGTCAACTTGACATAGGAGTCAACATCCAGATAAGTGATGAAATTGTTATTGCAAACTGTACCGTCCGCCCATTTAAAGGTTTGCAGATGTTGGCTGAATGTGGTTTCCCGGAAAAGTGGACAAAACGATGTGTGGGTGCCAAGATGTTATTACGTAATGATCCCCCAAAACAAAACCAATGCTTTGTAACTCTATAAAAAGGCTGCTTCACAAGAACACTTTTGGAGCACTTTGTAACACCAAGAAATGGTGATGAAGAAAATTAGTTGTGCGACTTTTGAAGAATAAAGGTTCCCTCGTGGAGAGCTGGGAGGAGAGAATTCTGCTGAGTCTGTGTTATTATCTTCGCTTAGTGATACGACCGCCTGCTCCTAAATATTGGTGACCCCGACGTGATTCAATCTACCGGGAGAGGTTTGCGGTCACCTCTCCGAAGGGGGCTTCGGACGGCCGGGGACTCGAGGGCCCACAGCAGGGAGGGGTGAGTTATGTCTCCTTTGTTGTTGAGAGAGTTCTCAGCTGCCCCTGGGCTCCCGACTGAGTGTTAACTAGACAAGAGACTTTGGTCTCTATTTTTTCTCTCTTCTCATAATCTCCACGATTTCCTGCATGCAGGAGGACTGCCTAAAAAACATAAAGTTGGGATTGGCTAAAGGCAGTCTTGAAAAGTAATCCCACCCGGCTGCTAGTGTGCCAAGGCGGGCAAAGCTCTTTTTAGTACTTGGCCTGAATACTGTTTCTTCTCCTTGTGTGTGAGACAGCTAATTTATATATAAACAACTTGTTAGAAAAGGTACGTAGGAGACCTTCAGAAAAACATAGCCGTTGGAGTGGATTTAAGTTGAGATAAGAGACCTGCCTCCGGGTGTTGTCCGGAAAAGCTGGAAAGGCACAGCTGTTAATGAAGTTTCATGTACATGATTTGAAATTGCAATGTTGATTGCAGAGTTTTTTTTTTCGTTTGAGATCTCTATGGTGACCATTGGTGATCATCGGTGTTCTGCAGAAACGTTAATTAATCCCTTTAAAGGGGTTAGAGTCATAATCTAAACAATTAGAAATGTTTGCCACACATAAAAATATTTGTTACAAAAACGGACTCGGCTGACCATCTAACTATTAATCAGGTCAGTGGACCCCCGGGGGGGCATGAAAGGGGTGTGAAGAAGGATGAAACAAAGTGTGGATGAGATGTATGAATAAAAAGGCCTGGATCCGCAGCGTATGGTAGATAGATGAATGTTGAATCTCCGAATGATGTATGAACGATGGTGTTTTTGCAATGATTCTGAGTTTATGCGACGTCAGACTGAAATCTGTATGAGTGGGCCACTGAAGCGAGCTGCATGTGATGAGAGATGAAACTGCATGTTCTGATTTTGATTACCTTAAATGTTTTCCAAGTTTCATTTTGCTGTTTTAAACACAAATGAGTTTTTGTGGTGCACACCAGAAGCTTTGGCTTTGACTTGTTTTATGGTTCCTATGGATTAAGTGTTGAGTTATGCCCAAATCAAATGTAGATATAGATGTGTTACTGGTTAAAATTACTGCTCGAATTTTTGTTCACTCTTGAGGGATAGATCTAAAGGAAATTGTTGAAACTTGATTAGAATGAACACATACTTTAAATAGGGAAGGAGTTTCTGGTAGAAACTGACTTGAAGAGAAAAAAAAAAAAGAGAGCTCTCTCTAGCCTCGGTGAATGGAATTTCTGGTTACAAGTTGTGTGTGTGTGCGCCTGCACACACGCCGTGTCTTGCTTTCCACCAGCGTATAACGAAGAGAGTGGGCTTGTGTGATACACAGCACCCACGCACGAACACATACACATGCATAGCACACAAACATACAACATACGAACGCACACACGGAAGCAAGGAACAGACACACAAATGGGGATCAAATTGTATGAGTGATGTAAAAAGTATGAATGTCAAATGCTGGCATAGGTCTGTCTAAATGTTTGTCTAAATATCTGTCCATGTGTCTGTGTCTGTATTCATCTAAATGTTGAATCCGTCTGTCATACATGTGGGTTCATTGTCATTAACATTTGTTTATCCAATTTTTTTCCTTTGTTCTTTATTTTTGATAATTTATTCACAGAAGTATGACAGGTTTTTAGGAACTCCATGGCTGCGAGCCTCTCAGTGCTCACAAAGTCCGGACTTATGATTGAACAACTAAATAGTTTAAATTCAAGTGAGCGCGGAGTGGTCTGCAGTTACCTTGGAGTCTAAATTAACCTCACAAATGCGCAAGAAAATTGATAGAATGTCCATAATTAAAGTGAGAAACCAGGTATTATCTAATTTTTTTCTTTCTTTTCTAGTAAGCTCAAATGTTAACTGCTTGATTAGGAAGACTTTTGTGTAAATACAAAGGAAAGTGTTTATATTGTCTTAACCATCAAAGGACAACTGGTATGTTGAAGTCTTTATGGTGTTTAACTTAATGGTTTAACTGAAGACCGTTTCTGAAATAGAGGAAAGTGTTGCACGTCTGTGAAAGTCACTTGGGTTCAGCATGAGAGTGTGTCTAGGAGCAGAGCAGAAGGGGGGCTCCCAGTTCCCCCTTCACAGGGACGGTTCTCTGAGGGGGCCGGGCCCAGAGCTTCTACTGTCTACTTTTCATTTTACTGAAGTTCATTAATGTTTTACTGATAAAATGGGTCACATATCATTTTGGTTTGCCTTCTATAAAGAATAATGAAAGTTTAATCATGCAATTTATTACACATTTTGGACAAATTTGATGGAAAGAAATTCTCTAAAGCTATAGAATCAGAAATTATCTTTATCAAGGTATATTCCTTATTTTTTTGCATATTTTGAGTTCCTTAGATTTGAAAAAACCACTATAGAAGCATCAACTTTAAAAATATGCTAGTGGTGGAACAAATTCTTGAATCATGTTCAAACTATTTTCTTTGCCTTAAAGGGTGGGATAATACAATATGACAGTTTTTTAATATCCTTGCTTAGTTAGTATGCAAATGTGTTTTTTTAGTGTAATATGAGTTTTTTGTTATTTTTTTTGTTGAACAATGTAAAAGTCCAGAAAGTGAGAGGGTGTAAACACACAAGAGGAAGAAACGGAAAACAGAGAATGTTGCTTGATTTAATGAATTAATATCAGACAGACAGGAAAGGAAATGACTTGTGATCTAACATGAATCAATTTATTGCTGGAAGAAAGATTTAACTAGAGATTTGAGTTGTCCAGACCAGACTGGTCGTTTTCTTTAGATTAAACAATAAAGGACAGAGTGATACAATGACTTAATGAAACAAACAAATAAGGAACAGTTATGAATAGTAAGTTATCTGCTTAATATATGCGCTACTTGCCTTATCAATTAAAAATTACAATGGTAATGTTATGGATTTTGCTATTGAGAGAACTTTGCAATTCTTGCTAAATGCCTAATCAAAATTAATATTAGAAGAATGAAATTTTTATGTGTTTTCTCAAGGTTTTACAAACAGTGCATTATAATAATTTACAAATACAAAGTTTTTATGTTTAAATAATACACAAATAAATGAATAAACAAAAACAAATGAACTCATCTTGCAGAAATAAGCAATGCAGCCATTAAAAGATGAAAATGTTCTGTTATGGCAGAAGGGTTTTAAAATATTGTGTCTGCTGGTTTTTTTATCGAGGCAAAGTCTCATGAAGGAAAGCTGCCTGGTATTTTTGTGACTTTCATGACTGATCATTCAGTGAATTACAGCCTGTTTTAACATGGAGACCCAACTTTCACACCGTGGGACAACAGAGCACTGGCCCACAGCCTGCTCAAACCTCAGATGACAGAGAAGAATGCTGGAGCCGATAAAATAAAAGGCCGAGCAAAAGGAATGGTCTCCACAAACGTTAACAAGGCCTTTGGACAGAGCAGCACCAGCCTCACTGAACAGCCCAGCCAGATCAGACCAGAGGCTGTAGAGATAATGCAGGATGTGCTAAAAAGGATTCACTTAGATCAATAAATTCATTTCTTTTCTGTTTACAAAATGTAGAATAACCAAATATCTCTCTATTTATCCAAATAAATAAATAATAGAACAATTTGGCCAAATTTTGTTTATTAATCACTTGGAGACTAATAAAGTATTTCTGAAATTGAATTAAAATGAGTTACAACATTAAACGGCCTACTGACAAAATATTGATGGCCATCATGAGTTCCTTTCCATAGCAAAGTAATCATTGCCTTTTTGAGCTCCAACTAGGTGATAAACACAATTTATTTTTAAAAAAAGTTGATAAGATCTGCAAGATGTCGAAATGGGACAAAATAGAAAGCTCAGAGTAACCAGACATGTGAAACAAATTTATACTGCATTTGACCAAATACTGTGATAGGAATTAGATGTCAAACAAAGTCAAAAGTTGCAAAATCTCTCACGCCCCACTCACTAAGACATTATAAAGGGGGGTGGAAGAGAGCCTGAGAAGATGTATATATAATGTTAATAGACAGGTTAGCTTACTACTACGAAATACACTTGGTATTTAACAGAAATGTTTCAGCTGTTGATGCTTTGACCTTAAAAGATGAAGAACCTGATATTAGAACAGTCCCCTCTATGAGTTCAGAAGCAATTTATCGGATCAGACTATGGAAACTATGTGACAATAACCAAAAAGTAACCATACGGGATTAGAAACAGATTACCTGTTTGGTTGAAACTTTCATACATATCTCTGCGTTCAATTTTAGCTACTAATTTCATTTTTGCTTTGAATCCTTTTTGTTTTTTAATCTTTAATTTACAGGAATCTTATTATAATATGAAAGGAAATGTGAATTTCTGCAAGGCCTTGTTGTTAATTGATTTCTTTACTTTGTTCTTTCTACATAAGAAAATAGGTTCATGTCCGACGTTACGCTGATCTCCTCTGAAACTGTCAACTATGAACTATGTGCAGCGACACAGATGAACATTATGGGACCAGAGATGTTTCATGGTGGAACAGATTCAGCCTCATTATTAAGTGACACAAACGAGCCCGGGTTTTGATTGCATGAGTTGCATTTAAAATCTGACTAACAAATAACTAACAGTATGCCTTAAAGTTTTCCCTCTTTCATTTTTTCAGAAGCTGCTAATCTTTCGCATTCTACCCACCTTGTTCCATGGAAGACATGCAGATGTTTATCAAATGCTCTGTTACATAGGGAAAGGTAAGGTACAGGAACATTTTCATGTTGCTTCATGATTTTATCTAATGGCCAAAGGGATACGTTGAGTCATTCCTATTAAACAATCCACGTGTCAACTACATTTGAAAAATAAAAAAGCATTCACATATTTAGGACAACAAGTAAATGAAAGGACATTTACAAACTAGTTTTAGTTGCAAAGCAGACTAAATAGTAAAACTAGGCATGGATCACTTGAAATATTTGACTTATTGTGACATAGTTAGCTTTACAAAAGGAAAGTATATAATAGGCTAAACATAAATTAAGGACATCTTGGCATGGTAAGAAAATAACCTTTAAAGAAGTTACTGACTTTGGACATAAAATATTATTCAAATAATATAGACCTACATGATTCGCACATTATGTTTAGGATAACACGAGAATAAGTGAATTGAATATTTCTTAATTTGCCAAATGGAAAAACCAGTGAGCAGTTTACTACGTTTTTTCAAAGAATTATAGTTTTGAATATTGTTCATTTTCTACCTTTTAAGTATTTGTGCTGGATGTAAAGTGGCTGAAAAACATCAACGTTAGCAAAAATTAGTTTCCTAAAGGATTACTGAAAATATGTTGAGGAAGAGAATTGTGGAACTTTGAGAAATATGTTACAACTTCAGATAGTTGTTCCAAATGTTAAACTAGAGGTGACTTGCTTACAAGTACGCGCTTTTGGGATAAAATCAACAGAAAATTCTTTTTTTTTATCATACGACAGAACTGGCAGTCCTGAGTTTTTTGGGTCGAAAGAGTAGTATTTTATTTGTTTTTGCTGAGGATTTACTAGGAAAGGAATTTTGGTTTTTATCGTGTCCACAAATTTTAAACCTGAAATTTGATCTACAGGAGACAGAGTATTTTCAGATGTAAAGCGAAAATAGATTTTAGACTTACAAACCACCTGAAACTAACTGCAAATTCAATATTATTAATGTGCTATTTAATTGAGAAATGGATGAACTGGGAAACAACTAAAACGAACGGTGATTTATGCACGAAATCAAACATACGGTTAGTGACTATAAGACTTCTTTAAGGATAATGATCATGAAAAAATGAAAGGTTTAAACGAGATCCTATTATGGTGCATTCTGAGATTATTTTGCAGATTGATCCCTTTTATATCCTACTAACTACTGAGAGAGTCAGCTAAAACTCTGAGGGATCCTGAACATTCTTGTGATAAAAGTCGTCCAACAACAACTGGAAACAGACAGCATTTGGCTCAATCTCATGTGTTGTAGGACAGGAACCTCTAACATAGCTGAGAATGTTTCCTGGAAACATTCTTCAGAAGGCCAGTAGGGTCAGGAATGGTTTTTGTTAGATCCCAGAACAGAGACAGAAATAAAAAGCACACATGAAAGAACAATGTTTTGACTTAGGAAAAGTTGCTAAAAAGTAAAGCATCACCATATGAAACTATATTCAGAGGTGGGAATTCCACAAAATAAACAATAATAGTAGATTTATTTTTAATATCAAAAAACTCGAATCGGCTGAAAAATTAAAACAGAAAGAGGACGGAAGTGCTTAGAGAATTTAAAAAAACTGGAACTTGATTAAATGTTTCCTCTTTAAACAATTAATCTTAAAAAATGTTGTCACTGAAGGGAAGATCTCAGAAAAAGCAAGGCTTCCTTTTAAGGCAAAATGTATTTTGACATCTCTTTTGCAAAAAAGCAAGCACAATGTGATCTGGATGATGAACTTTTTGATTGTGTGTACAGACAATTATAAATCAACATAATCTCTGTTAGTGAAAAACAGCAGCGGTGTTTGACGTGGCCATAAATAAAGTCTCAGACTGTCAGTAAACTAAGAGGTTTATATCATAGGAGGGAGGAATGAACTGCCTCCTTTGGCACTCGTTATCTATTTTTTGAGAAGTCCCAGGAGTTGGAGAGACAACGCCAAACATCACATTCCTTGCACAAAGCACAAAAGTGCAGACTACATTAAGTATTCGCTCCCCAAGTAAAGACGAATAAGGGTTAAACACTTGGCACTGAAGTTGAAACTAATCTTTTAGATAAGAAAATGTGTGGAGGAACAAATCCTAATGGAGCTGTGATCTCTGGTACTGGAGGCCAGCTTTTAACTAAAAGAAAATTTACAATACTAGCAGGAGAGACAAAGTATCATATAATTTGAATATTAGTATAGAATCAGTGGTTAAATTAAGTTAGTATTTTGAAGATGCAATATTATTGAAACATCCAACGGCACAGAAGGCAAATAAACTAGAAAAATTTGAGCGCTGTAAGCCGACTTCTCCATCTGAAAGCTTGCAGAAACAAGATGACGTTGACTATAGAATATCAGCTGAAATCTGATAGATTAACAAAATAGCAGAAACATTAGCACCTGACTATGTGGAAAATAGCTTAACTAGGTGAAGTTACCTCAAAATAATTTGTTGAAAACAGTTATTGAAATGCAAGTACGGACAAACTAAAAACGACCAGCTGAGCTAGATGATACTGGAGCAAACTAAAGAAATATAATCTAAAGAAGCTGAAGTCAATGCTAATATGTGTGTTAAATAAAAATGGCATGATTGGCAAAGCAAATTAACAACTAAAAGCTGAAAGAAAAAGACAAAAACAAACTAAACTTGCCTAAAGAACTAGAGAGAGAGGAGACGGGCATAGTCCTTTCTATCGAGGAGTCCTTTCTATTATAATTGTGCTGCAGCACAATTATAATCTAAAAGATTTACATGGCTACATTTGGTTTAAAATTTTCAGTTTTGCTCATAATTATTTTGTTTTCTGAGATTCCTATGTACTCGGAGCTGGAGTTTGAGCACAACTTAAGTTCTGTTACTAGAAACATTAGTTGGTTTCATATTCTTTAATTTTTTTAGAGATTGTATGAGTTAGAGGGGAACTATGTGGAGCAGTTAATCGGACGTGAAAGTGGACACAAAAAGGAATCGGACTATGGAGACATCAAAAATACAATTATATGGAATATATGGACGAAGGATGTTTAATTAGACATGTGGTACTTTAATGTCATGGGTTAGCACGATACTGGTCAGTATTCTCTGTCTTCTCAGGATGACACCAATCCAGAGACTGGCTGTACAAGTAACCTTTTTGGGCGCTGGACTCAGAGACCTATGGACACATGAAGACTTTGTGGGACCCTTAATCAGGATAAATGCGATGCCAGAGCAATAAAGTTGAAAAGAACCAATCTCAGAGACTAAAGAAGGTCCAGGAAGACCAAGGACAGAGACTGAACTACACTGTTTTGCTGCTGAGAATTTAACTGATGTTTTTTCAATTTCTCTTGTAACTCTAAGTGTGTCTTTATGTCGTTTTAATGTTCTGAATTGTTTTAAGCTGTTAATGAACTCTGATAGAATGGGAGCATCCATTCTAGTGATATTCAGCTTCAGAGTTTCAACATGGTCAATGTATCCTGTTACAAATATTGTGGTGAATAAGAATAATGAACCAGGACCTGATTGGCAGTCAGGTCCTTAAAATAGTTGGTAATGACACATTTTAGATTCAAAACAGAGATCTCTCGTTCAGACTGGCCGAGAATGAGATTTCTCTATGGCCTCCAGACGTTTTTACCCGCCTTTTAGGACGGGTGGGTTTTTCGACTGGTGTGCCTAAAGCCGACCTGAAGGTCCCCTTCATCGACACGTAGTTTGTGAGTTAGACTGACACGGATGTTTTCCATGGGTGAGTTGATGAGATGTGTTCCTGAAGGAGACTTTTGGGAGGAGCTACAGAGTAGCCGGATTTGGTCTAATTAGTGACTAGGTTTAGTCCAGTATAGTCTAACACAGCTAAAATAATGTGCGCATAGGAACTTTAAATAGGATTTTAATTAATTAGTTGAACCCGAAATTACAGACCTAAATAACAGCAATCATTTAGGGCTGCTTATTACCTTTGTACATAATGTAATTTTATTGCTATCCATAATTATTCACATTTTACTTCATTTTACTCACTCAAATATATCACATATATTCACAGGATGTTTACAATATGAATAAAAAAACTGTCTCTCAGCTGTTAATTAGCTTAAAAGCTAATTAGGGGGGACTATGTGGAGGCATAAAGCTCTGCTTTGACTAGATTAAAAGTGTTATTATTGTTTCTACCATTATAAGATGAACTATTGTCCTTACAAGCGCCTGACTGTCTGGAGAGCAGAGTGCATTAGAGAAAAGTCCTTGGTGAGAGGGAAAACTGATGCTTGTTATTGCAGGAAATATTGTAATATGCTGACTTTGCTGGGTCAACTTGACATAGGAGTCCACATCCAGATAAGTGATGAAATTGTTATTGCAAACTGTCACGTCCGCCCATTTAAAGGTTTGCAGATGTTGGCTGAATGTGGTTTCCCGGAAAAAGTGGACAAAACAATGTGTGGGTGCCAAGATGTATTACGTAAATGATCCCAAGACACACCAATGCTTTGTAACTCGATAAAAAGGCTGCTTCACAAGAACACTTTTGGAGCACTTTGTAACACCAAGGAATGGTGATGAAGAAAATGAGTTGTGCGAATATTTTGAAGAGTCTGTGTTATTATCTTCGCTTAGTGATACGACCGCCTGGTCGAGGTTTCTTCCTGTTAAAAGGGAGTTTTTCCTCTCCACTGTCGCTACATGCATGCTCAGTATGAGGGATTGCTGCAAAGTCAACGCCAGTGACTGTCCACTGTCTCTACATGCTCATCCGGGAGGAGAGACTGCTACAAATCTCTGACTCGATGCAATCTGTTGGGTTTCCTTAGATAGAAAAACTTTTTATCCAATTTGAATAAATAACTGAATCTGATGCACTGTTCAATGGTTAGGACTAATTGGAATGTATGTACCTGAGTTTTGTGAAGTGCCTTGAGATGACGTGTTGTGAATTGGCGCTATATAAATAAACTGAATTGAATTGAATTGAAACGGCAATAGAGGAGGAAAGGAAAGCTGATTTAGAAGCTGCAGCATTGGATGCACAGGCTAGAGAGGGACAGAGGCTACAGGAGGAATCTCATCTGGCTAAAGAGAGGATGGCTAGAGAGATGGGATGACGGAGATGCTTGACAAAGCTAGAGAAGGAGTCTCACATTGCCAGTTTCGTAAAGTCCTACCTATCAGAAGTGGATGATGATGCTTTATTGACCATGTCAGCCCCCGCTACGTTCTCCAGGCTACCGCTACCATCCTATACAGCTCAACAACCACCTCTTCAGCCACTGGTCACCATTCAGCATGCACCAGTACAACTGCAGAATCCTGCATAAATTGACATACCAGACGTAATGAAACGTATGCTGCATCTGTTTGGGAGCCTTTTTTTCCCCGGACGTACAAGATGTGTTATTAATCCAAAAAATGTAGGATTTATGTTCTTCAGTACTATGAAAGCTTTAATGATGTCCATTTGAAGATTCCCGCTCACGTAACTCGGCCATTATGCTCTAGTAAATAAAATGGTGGAACATTTTCCAATGTGTGAACTGGAACTAATCATACCATATAATGTGATATTCATGTGCAGTGTGGCAAGCACATTTTATCGTGGTATGAGGTGAAGTGGTTATGTATATTACTGCTGCGGATACTTGCAACTGAAACAGTTTCGTGACCTGAACGTGAACCTATATGGCCATGTGTGGTTAAGCTAGCAGATGCGCGATGTAGCTAATACACGGAAATGGTGGTGAGTGCAAAGAAAAAAATAGGAACACAACTTCATTAGCTTAAACACTGTCTGAAGCACCCTCTCAGATACCGGAAAAAAGACGGTGCTGTTCCTTCTAATTATCGGGATGAGAAATGTTTTGCCATCGCAGGTTTTTATTTAATAAGTGAGTGCAGCTGTTCAGATTGCTGGGATGGTGATGAAGGAAAATGCAAACATGTTACTTTAGCTGAATTCTGTGTAAAATACTAGTATAAAGTCTAACTTCATATGATTCGATTGAATTGGCTTTGTATATTGCCTTGAGATAACATGTGTTGTGAATTGGTGCTATATAAATAAAACTGAATTGAATTAACTTCTAACTAGAAAAATTTGCATTTCCTGCGAAAATGGAGTGTGAATGCTGAAAGTTGAATTTTTTAGCTGAAAGCTGGCAGAAACCAGCTGAAATTGACTGCAGACAATATGCTAAAATTGAATGAATTAGAAGAAAACAGAAATGCTAAACTCATGTTAAATGGACTGAACTTATATAGCGCTTTTCCAGTCATACAGACCGCTCAAAGCGCTTTACACTAGAGCCACATTCACCCAATCGCACTTACTAACGCTCACACATTCATACACCGATACGCAGATCGATAGGCAACTTGAGGTTAAGTGCCTTGCCCAGGGACACATCAACATATGGCAGGAGGAAGCTAGAATCGAACCCACAACCTTCTGATTGCAAGACGACTACTCTTCCTAATGAGCCACAGTCGTTGAAAGCTGGCAGAAAGTGGCTAAGGCTAAAAACAGAATGTCAGCTGAAATCTGATAAATTAGTAGAATTAGTAGTAACAGCAAAGAAAAACTGTCATCTGATCTGTTTAAGCAGGAAGACTATCAGGTATAAAACAGCGTAACAAGGTGATGTTACCCCAAAACTACTTGAAATAGTTGTTGAATTACAAGAACTGACAAAAACATTAAAAAAGCAGGAAAGAGCTGCCCATAGATGAGCTGAAAAAGCATAGACGGAAGCAATAAAATAGCATAAGAAGTTGAAGTCAGTGCTAAAATATATAAAAAATGGCAGAAAATTTAGAACAAGAATGAACAGGAAATTGCCTAAAAAGGCAAATTACTTCTTCAGCTAGGAGAGAAGAGAGGAGAAAGAGAAGCAAAAATGCTAACATTAGCATATTGGCTATCGCTAACATGAAGGCTGATATTAATTTACCCCATCTACTACGCAAAAAGCAATGTTTAAGCTAAAATTAGCTAAAATGCTAATGCTTACTACAGCCTATATTCAAAAGTCTATGAAATTGCCATTTAAAATTATTCACTCTTGTTCAGGTGTTGGAAGAGCAGTAGAACCTGTTTAAGTAGCTGACATCAAATGGTCGCTGTTTTGATGCTCCACTGGGACCTATGGAGATGGTCTTACCATCATAAGTCACAGAGTTGTGCTTTCTTACTGGTTCTGATGAATTTGGACCTGGTTCTGATGGAGTGTTCCTAACTGGTTCTGATGGATATTTTTACCAGGTTCTGATGGGGATTTCCTCTTGGTTCTGATGGAGTTTGGACTTGGTTCCTATAGACGGTTCCTCCTGCTTCTAAAGGATATTTGGACCTGGTTCTGGTACAGTTTTCTTCCTGGTTCTGATATTTGTCACGTAGTTCTGATAGACTTTGGATCTGGCTCAGGTGGAGGTTTGTACATAGTTCTGATGAAGATTGTAACCAGGTTCTGATGGAGATTTGTTTCTGGTTCTGATGGAGTTTGGGTCTGATTCTAATGGACATTTGTTCCAGGTTCTGATGGATTTTGGATGTTGTTCTGATGGAGGTTATAACTGGTTCTCATGGATAACTCTACCAGGTTCTGATGGAGATTTCCTCTTGGTTCTGATGGAGTTTGGGTCTGGTTCTGATTCTGGTTCTGATTGAGTTTGGACCTGGTTCTAATGGACGTTTCCTAACTGGTTCTGATGGATATTTCTACCAAGTTCTGATGGGGATTTCCTCTTGGTTCTGATGGAGGGTTCCTAACTGATTCTGATGGAGTTTGGGTCTGGTTCTGATGGAGATTTTCTCCAGGTTCTGATGAATTTTGGAAATGGTTCTGACAGAGGTTTCTTTCTGGTTCTGATTGAGTTTGGACCTGGTTCTGATAGTGGGTGACTACCTGGTCCTGATGGAGAAATCCTCCTGGTTCTGATGGAGTTTGGGTCTGGTTCTTATGGGGGGTTTCTAACTGGTTCTGATGAAGAATTCCTCTTGGTTCTGATGGAGTTTGAGTCTGGTTCTGATGAATGTTGGACCTGGTTCTGATAGAAGGGACCTCCAGATTCTGGAGGAGATTTGGACCTGGCTCTGGTGGAGATTTCTTCCTGGTTCTGATAGGTTTGACATGGTTCTGATAGCCTTGGAACTGTTCAGATGGAGGTTTGTACATGGTTCTGATGAAGATTTGTACCAGGTTCTGATAGAGATTTATTTCTGGTTCTGATGAACGTTATATCCTGGTTCTGATAGAGTGCCCATCTGATTCTGATGGATTTTGGACGAGGTTCTGATGGAGTTTTGGTCTAGTTCTGATGGAGATTTGTTCCAGGTTCTGATGGAGATTTGTTCCAGGTTCTGATAGAGGTTCTTTCTGGTTCTGACAGATTTTGGATCTGGTTCTGATGGAAGGTTCCTAGGTGGATCTGATGGAGTTTGGGTCTGGTTCTGATGGGGATTTGTTCCAGGTTCTGATGGAGTTTGGGTCTGGTTCTGATTGAGGGTTCCCAACTGCTTCTGATGAAGAATTCCTCCTGGTTCTGATAGAGTTTCCATCTAATTTTGATGGATTTTGGACAAGGTTCTGATGGAGATTGGGTCTGGTTCTGATGGAGATTTGTTCCATTGGTTCTCATGGATATTGGACAAGGTTCTGATAGAGGTTCTTTCTGGTTCTGACAAATTTTGGACCTGGTTCTGATGGAAGGTTTCTAACTGGTTCTGATGGAGATTTCCTCTTGGTTCTGACAGAGTTTGTCTGGTTCTGATATAGACTTGTTCCAGGTTCTGATGTGCTAACAGCCTATATGCAAAACTCTATGAAATTGCCTTTTAAATTTAATCACTGTTGTCTTGCTGTTGAAACAGCAGTATATACTGTTTAAGTATTCGACACAAAAGGGGGACGCCATTTAGTTGCCTCCTATGAAAATGGTCAAAGGGTTAGGGGCCAGGTCAGGTTTAGGCCATAGAAATGAATGAAAATGAATGAAAGTCAATGCAAACTCCTAAGAAAGACAGTAAAAAAACGGGGGAGTGTGTGTGTGTGTGGTGTCACGGCTCTTGTGTGTGTCTGAGTAGGAGACAGGGAGAGAAGAGACGCAGAGTCACATACAGAGATATACAGTGCAAGATACACAGAGCTATAAATAGAACAGTGAAGAGTGAATCAGCCAATCAGCAAAGAGTGTTCGAGTAACTTGACACCTGCAGCATTTCTAATGCAGCACCTCACTATTGTCTCCCCTTTCCCTGGGCTTTTAACATGGAGGCGCATGCTCCCGAACTACCGCCCATAACTGGAAAAACCGTAAAGGGCTATCGACGTCATTCTTGGCCCTTTTTTCCCCAGAACGGACAGGGGAACGAGAATATTTACACTTTTTTTCTTGAAAATATAATATTAAAGGCACAAAAAACTAGGTGAAAAGAAAGGGAAAAATGGAGAAAAAACACAAAAATGCCTTAACATGCTCTCGAACAACATCTAATAATTCGGAAACTATAAGGGCTATCGATTTGATTCATGCCCCCAAAATGAATCAGCAGGCCTTGCTGAACAATCATGGAGCTTCTCAAGTTTTTCTACAGAAATCTGTCTGGGAGGTGGCCCCTGTGAAAAAAGGGGATCATTTTGACAATTTTTAAAACTCGAGTGAATGTAAAATTTTCACTCTCAAACAAACCTACGTCACGAGGGGAAAGATAAAAGGTATCCAAAAAAAATTTTTTGGGACCGTAGGTATCAGCAGAGATCGGTGAAAAAATTCTGGAGATTTTTCGTGTGTCTACATAAATCCTTGTAGAAGATATGATAGTGTAGAAAAGTGGAAAATTTTGAAATTTTTCAATTTTAAGCGATTTTGGGGGAAGGGGACAGATTTTGGTACTCCTAAAAAAAACCTTTTTTTTTGGGACAAAACAAAAAAAGGTATCAAAAAATTCTTTAAACTGTGAGAGCCAAAAATGTCTGAAGATCAATCTGCACAAGGGGCTCATGTCTGTACCTCGAACGGTTTACGAGAGGCGGCGATTCGAAAACATGTGAGTTTTAGGGTTTTTTGCTCAGAATTTTTTTCTGAAAATTCCTATAGATTTCCTATACAGGGTGTGTTTAATTTTTGCTTTGCTTTGGGGGCGTGTTGCCGGAAAACTGTTTGTCCCCATCAGTGAGGTTGACATTTTTTTAATCGCGAAAGAGCATCCTACGTTTTGATTTTTAAAATTTGTATAGGTAGAGTGAAAAATTGAGCGAGTCAAGAGAGTTTGTTCGTTCTTTTTCAGGTTTTATTCAAAAACCCTAGAGTGTACACTCTAGCGACACGAAACTTCCCCGTCATTGGATTACATTATAAAACTGAAAATCTGAAAAAAATGTAATAAAGTTTGAATCCAAAATTGTAGAAAAAACTGTAAAAGTATAAAAAAGTTGAATTTAAACTATAATAGCAGAGGGTTGTGTAAAAAGCATTTTAAAAGTTGAATGGTGTTTCTAGCTGAAAGTATGCGGAAGAAAAGTTAAATGGCAAAAACAGTGAAGTTTTAGCAGAATTTTTTTGAGGTTTTTCATTCATTTCAATGGGAGCAAAAAAATTCAAAAAGCTGAATTTTTTTAAAAAAATAAAAAAGATATAAATACCAAAAGTCATAGCCGGAAAGAGCAGAATGAACAGAATATTGTAAAAGTTGAATGGCAGAAATAGCACAAAGTATGCAGAAGTAGTAGCGAATCAAAAAGTGTATGGAAGCAACCAGAATAAGAACTAGAAAAATTTGCATTTCCGCGAAAAATGCAGTGTGAAGGCTGAAAGCGGAATTTTTTGCTGAAATTTGGGCAGAAAACAATATGAAATTGACTGCAGACATTCTGCTAAAATTCAATGAATTAGAAGAAAAAAATACTAAACTCTTTTTGAAAGCTGGAAAAATTGGCTAAGGTTGCCAGCAGAATATCAGCTGAAATCTGAATAATTTTAGAAATAGCCGGAAAACGCAAAGAAAAAGTCATCTGATCTGTTTAAGGGGGAAGACTATCAGGTATAAAACAGCGTAACAAGGTAAAGTTACCTCAAAACTGCTTGAAATGGTTGTTGAAAAAAACAAGCACTGACAAAAAATTTAAAAAAAAAGCAGGAAAAAAGACCTGCCCATAGATTTTGGCTGAAAAAAGCATAGACTGAAGAAAAAATATAGACTAAGAATTGAAGTCAGTGCTAAAATATAAAAAAAAAAAAGCAGAAAATTTTCAGTAAAAGAATGAGGAAAAAGGAAGCTAAAAATGCTAACAGTAGCATATTGGGTTTTATCACTAGCATGAAGGCTGATATTAATTTACCCCATCTACTATGCAAAAAGCAATGTATAACCTAAAATTACCAAAAATGGCAATGCTTACTACAGCCTATATTAAAAATTATGAAATTTGCCCTTTTAAAAATTATTCAGTCTTGTTCAGGTAAAGGGACCTCAGTAGAAGTTTTTAAGTAGCTGGCATAAACGGTCGCTCTTTTGATGCTGTCCGGGACCTATGAAGATGGTCTTATCATCATAAGTCACAGAGAAGTGGTTTCATTCTGGTTTTCTCAAAGAGTTTCTGATTGGGGTTTTGGGGTTCCTGATTCCTGAGAGAGGGTTCCTCCTGGATCTGATGAAGATTTTGTACCTGGTTTGATAGAATTTGGACCCGTTTCTGATGGTTGCTTGTACATGAATCTCGTTGTAGTTTTTTAAAGGTTCTTCTGGAGATTTTTTGGCAGTTCTGGTGGAGTTGGGGGACCTGGTTTTTTGATTTAAGGTTTATACCTAATTTTCTGATGAAAATTTTTTTAGAAGGTTTTTCAACAGATTTTTTTTCTGGTTCTGATGGAGCTTTTTTGTCAGGTTCTGATGGAGTTTGGATCTGGTTCTGATAGAGTTTTGACCTGGTTCTGATAAGGGGGGTCTCTAACTAGTCCTGATGGGGAAATTCCTCTGGTTCTGATGGGGGTTTTTGGTCTGGTTCTGATTGAGATTTGTTCCAGGTTCTGATGGTGTTTTGTACCTGGTTCTGATGAGGTTTTTTCCCGGGTACTGATGGAGCTTTTTGCCAGGTTCTGATGGAGTTTGGACCTGGTTCTGATAGAAGGTCCCTCCTGGTTCTGAAGGCGATTTGGACCTGGTTCTGGTGGAGGGTCTCTAACTGGTTCTGATGGAGTTTGGGTCCAGTTCTGGTGGAGATTTGTTAAAGGTTCTGATGCTTCTTGGAACTGGTTCTGATAAAGGTTTCGTTCTGGTTCTGACTGAGTTTGGACCTGGTTCTGATAGTGGGTTTCCTAACCGGTCCTTGATGGAGAATTTTCCCCTGGTTCTGATGGAGTTTGGGTCAGGTTTCTAATGGAGATTTTTTTCCGGGTTTGGATGGATGTTGGACCTGGTTCTGATGGAGGTTTAATTCTGGTTCTGATAGAGTTTTGACCTGGTTCTGATAAGGGGTCTCTAAATAGTCCTGATGGAGAATTTCCTCTGGGGTTCTGATGGAGTTTTGGGTTCGTTTCTGATTGAGATTTTTTCCCAGGTTCTGATGGTGTTTGTACCTGGTTTCTGATGAAGGTTTTTTCCTGGTACTGATGGAGCTTTTTGCCAGGTTTCTGATGGAGTTTTGGACCTGGTTCTAATAGAAGGTCCCTCCTGGTTCTGAAGGTGATTTGGACCTGGGTTCTGGTGGGGGGCCCTCTAACTGGTTCTGATGGGTTTTGGGTCCAGTTCTGGTGGAGATTTGGTTCCGGGGTTTCTGATGCTTCTTGGAACTGGTTCTGATAAAAGGGTTTCGTTCTGGTTCTGACTGAGTTTGGACCGGGTTCTGATAGTGGGTTTTCCAAACCCGGTCTTGATGGAGAATTCCTCCTGTTTTTCTGATGGAGTTTGGGTCAGGTTCTAATGGAGATTTGTTCCAGGTTCGGATGGATTTTTGGGACCTGGTTTTTGTGGTTTTTTAAAATTCTGGTTCTGATAGAGTTTTGACCTGGTTCTTAAATGGGGGTTTTCCTCTAACTAGCCGGGATGGGGAATTCCTCTGGGTTTTCTGATGGAGTTTTTGGTCTGGTTCTGATTGAGATTTGTTCCGGGTTCTGATAATGTTTTGTACCTGGTTCTGAAAAGGGTTTTTTTTCCTGATACTGATGGAGCTTTTTGCAAGGTTCTGATGGGTTTGGACCTGGTTTTTCTGATAGAAGGTTCCTCCTGGTTCTGAAGGAGATTCGGACCTGGTTTTCTGGTGGAGGGTCCCCAACTGGTTCTGATGGGTTTTTGGGTCCAGTTCGGTGGAGATTTGTTCCAGGTTCTGATGCTTCTTGGAACTGGTTTTTCTGATAAAGGTTTTTTCTGGTTCTGACTGAGTTTGGACCTGGTTCTGATAGTGGGTTCCTAACCGGGGCTTGATGGAGAAAATTCCCCTCCTGGTTCTGATGGAGTTTGGGTCAGGTTTTTCTAATGGAGATTTGTCCCAGGTTCGGATGGATTTTTGGGGCCCCCGGTTCTGATGGGGGGTTTTTTTTCTGGGGTTTTGATAGAGTTTTGACCTGGTTCTGATAAGGGGCTCTAACTAGTCCTGATGGGGAATTCCCCCGGGGTTCTGATGGATTTTTGGGTTCTGGTTTTGATTGAGATCTTTTGCTGGTTCTGATGGAGGGTTTTCCTAACTGGTTTTCTGATGGAGATTTTTTGGGTCCGGTTCTGATAAAGGGGGTTTCTTTCTGGCCCTGATTAAGTTTGGGGCCCGGTTCTGATAGTGGGTTCCTAACTGGTCCTGATGGGGACTTCCTCCTGGTTCTGATGGAGTTTGGGTCTGGTTCTGATGGGGGTTTTCCTAACTGGTTTTGGGGAGTTTCGGTCCCGGGTTTCTAATGGAAAAATTTTCTCCAGGTTTTGATGGTTTTAAACTGGTTCTGATAGAGGTTTCTTTCTGGTTCTGATGGGTTTTTTACCTGGTTCTGATAGAGGGTGCCTAAAACTGGTCCTGATGGAGAATTCCTCCTGGTTCTGATGGAGTTTGGGTCTTATTCTGATAGAGAATTTTTTTCCTGTTTTCCTTATGGGGTTTGGTCTGTTTCTGATGGGGGGTTTCCTAACTGGTTCTGATGAAGAATTCCTCCTGGTTTTCTGATGGAGTTTTGGGGGGGTTCTGATTGAGATCTTTTGCTGGTTCTGATGGGGGGGTTTCCTAACTGGTTCTGATGGAGTTTGGGCCCGTTTTTGGGATAGAGGTTTTTCTTTCTGGTCCTGATTAAGTTTTGGACCTGGTTCTGATAGTGGGTTCCCTAAAACTGGTCCTGATGGAGACTTCCTCCTGGTTCTGATGGGGCTTGGGGGTCTGGTTCTGATGGAGGGTTTTCCTAACTGGTTCTGATGAAGAATTCTTCCTTGTTCTGATAGTTTCCATCTGATTCTGAAGGATATTGGACAAGGTTTTTCTGATAGAGGATCTTTTCCTGGTTTTCTGGCAGATTTTTGGACCTGGTTCTGATGGAAGGTTCCTAACTGGTTCTGATGGAGATTCCCCCTTGGTTTGATGGGGTCCGTGTTCTGGTTCTGATAGAGACTTGTTTCCAGATTCTGATGTGCTAACAGTCTATATGCAAAACTTATGAAATTGCCTTTAAATTTAATCACTGTGTCTAGCTGTTTGGAACAGCAGTACATGCTTTTTAAGTACTCGACACAAAAGGGCCCCACCATGTAGTTCCTTCCCATGAAGATGGTCAAAAGGGTTTAAGGGGTCAGGTCAGGTTTTTAGGCAATAGAAATGAAAAAATTTGAATGGAAGTCAATGCAAAACTCCTCACAAAGACAGTAAAACAGGGATATGTGTTGTGTGTGTGTGTGTGTGTGTGTGGTGTGTGTGTGTGGTCAGGGCTCTTGTGTGTGTCTGAGTAGGAGACCGGGAAGAAAGAGCAGAGTCACATACAGAGATATACAGTGCAAAATACACAGAGCTAATAAATAGAAAAGGGGAAGAGTGAATCAGCCAATCAGCAAAGAGTGTCAGTGTAACTCGACACCTGCAGCATTTCTAATGCAGCACCTCACTATTGTCTCCCCTTCCCTGGGCTTTTAACATGGAGGCGCATGCTCCCGAACTACCCCCCCATAACTCGGAAAAAACCGTAAGGGCTATCGACGTCATTCTTGGAACGGTTTTTCTCAGAACGGACAGGGGAACGAGAATATTAACACTTTTTTTCTTGAAAAATATAATATTAAAAAGGCACAACACTAGGTGAAAAAAAAGGGAAAAAAATGGAGGAAAAAACACAAAAAAAAATGCCTTACATGCTCTCGAACGACGACTAATAATTCGGAAACTATAAGGGCTATGATTTGATTCATGCACCGTTTTTAAATCAGCAGGCCCCTTGCTGAACAATCGTGGAGCTTCTCAAAAGTTTCTAAAAAAATCTGTCTGGGAAAAGATGTGACCCTGTGAAAAAGTGGATTCATTTTTGACCATTTTTAACCTGAGTGAAGGTGAATTTTTTTCACTCTCAAAAAAAAACCTAAGGTGGGAAACGATAAAAGGTATCCAAAAAAACTTTTTTGGGATGGTAGATATCAGCAGAGATCGGTGAAAAAATCCTGGAGATTTTCGTGTGTCTACATAAATCCGTGTAGGAGATATGACAGTGTAGAAAAGTGGATAATTTTAAAATTTTTTTCAATTTTAAGCGATTTTGGGGGGAAGGACAGATTTGGTACTCCTAAACAAACCTTTTTTATGACAAAAACGATAAAAGGTATCAAAAAAAATTATTTCACTGTGAGCGCCAGCAAGTCTGAAGATCAATCTGCCAAAAGCTCATGTCTCTACCTCGAACGGTTTTTACGATAGGCAGCGATTCAAAAACATGTGAGTTTTTATGGATTTTTTTGCTCAGAATTTTTTCTGAAATTCCTATAGATTTCCTATACAGGGTGGGGTTGGACTTTGCGTTGCTTTGGGGCGTGTTGCCGGAAAACTGTTTGTCCCCCCATCAATGAGGGTGAACTTTTCTTAATCGCGAAAGAGCATCCTACGTTTTGATGTATAATTTGTATAGGAAGAGTGAAAACTGACCGACTGAAGAGAGTTTTTCTTCGTTCTTTTTTTGGGTTATTCAAAAAAACCTAGAGTGTACACTCTAGCGACACGAACCCTTCCGTCATGGGATTACATTATAAAACTGAAAAATCTGAAAAAATTGTAATAAAGTTTAAACCCCAATTGTAGAAAAAAAACTGTAAAAGATATCAAAAATTTGAATTAAACAGAACAGCAGAAGGTTGTGAAAGCATTTTAAAAGTTGAATGGTGTTTTTTAGCTGAAAGTATGCGGAAGTAGTTTAAATGGGGCAAAAACAGTGAAGTTTTGGGGAGAATTTTTGAGGTTTTCCATTCATTTCAAAGGGGCAAAAATCGGCAGAAAAAGCGGAATATTTTAAAAAGTATAAAAGGTATAAATACCAAAAGTCATAGCTGAAAAGAGCAGAATGAACAGAATATTGTGAAATTTGAACGGTGGAAATAGCACAAAGTATACAGAAGGAGAAGCGGTTCCAAAAACGGAGCAACTAGAAGAATAATAATAAAACTAGAAAAATTTTGCATTTCCTGTGTAAATGCAGTGTGAATGCTGAAAGCGGAATTTTTTAGCTGAAAGCTGGCAGAAAAATATGAAATTGACTGCAGACAATCTGCTAAAATTTTCAATGAATTAGAAGAAAACAGAAATACTAAACTCCTGTTGAAAGCTGGCACAAAGTGGCAAAGTTGCCGCAAAAAATTATCAGCTGAAAATCTGATAAATTTGTAGAAATAGCAGAAAACGCAAAGAAAAAACATCATCTGATCTGTTTAAGGAGGAAGACTATCAGGTATAAAACAGCGTAACAAGGTTTTTTAAGGTTACCTCAAAACTGCTTGAAATGGTTGTTGAAATACAAGCACTGACAAAAAAATTTAAAAAAGCAGGAAAGACCTCCATAGATGAGCTGAAAAAGCATAGACTGAAGAAAAAAATATAGACTAAAATTTTAAAGTCAGTGCTAAAAATATAAAAAAATAGCAGAAAATTCAGTAAAAGAATGAGAAAAGGAAGCTAAAATGCTAACATTAGCATATTGTTTATCACTAGCATTAAGGCTGATATTAATTTACCCCATCTACTAATTTTTGTAAAAAGTAATGTATACGCTAAAATTTACTAAAAAAAATAATGCTTACTACAGCCTTATTCAAAAGTTTATGAAATTGCCATTTAAAAATTTTATTCAGTCTTGTTCAGGTAAAGGGACCTCAGTAGAAGCTGTTTAAGTAGCTGGCATCAACGGTCGCTTTTTTGTCTTGATGCTGTCCTGGGACCTATGAAGAAGGTCTTATCATCATAAGTCACAGAGAAGTGGTTTTCTTTTGGTTCTCAGAGAGTTTCTGATTGGGGTTTTTTTCCTGGTTCTGATAGAAATTGGACCCGTTTCTGATGGTTGCTTGTACAAAAAATCTCGGGGTAGATTTTTAAAAGGTTCTTCTGGAAATTTTTTTGGCAGGTTCTGGTGGGTTTGGGACCCTGTTTTTGATTTAAGGTTTATACCTAATTCTGATGAAAATTTTTAGAAGGTTCTTCAGCAGATTTTTTTTCTGGTTTCTGATGGAGCTTTTTGCCAGGTTCTGATGGAGGTTTGGACCTGGTTCTGATAGAAAGTTCCTCCTGGTTCTGAAGGCGATGTGGACCTGGTTCTGGTGGATGGTCCCTAACTGGTTCTGATGGGTTTTGGGCCCCATTTTGGGTGGAGATTTGTTCCAGGTTCTGATGCTTCTTGGAAACTGGTTCTGATAAAGGTTTCTTTCTGGTTCTGACTGAGTTTGGGCCCTGGTTCTGATAGTGGGTTCCTAACCCGGGCCCTTGATGGAAAATTTCCTCCTGGTTCTGATGGAGTTTGGGTCAGGTTCTAATGGAGATTTGTTCCAGTTCGGATGGATGTTGGACCTGGTTCTGATGGAGGTTTAATTCTGGTTCTGATAGAGTTTTGACCTGGTTTTGGGGAAAAATAAGGGGTCTCTAACTAGTCCTGATGGGGAATTCCTCTGGGTTCTGATGGAGTTTTTGGGGTCTGGTTCCCATTGAGATTTTTTTCCAGGTTCTGATTGGGTTTTTTGTACCTTTTTGGGGATAGAAGGTTCCTCCTGGTTTTGAAGGCGATTTGGACCTGGTTCTGGTGGATGGTCCCCTAAATGGTTCTGATGGAGTTTTGGGTCCAGTTCTGGTGGAGGTTTGGTTCCAGGTTCTGATGCTTTTTTTGGAAAATTGGTTCTGATAAAGGTTTCTTTTCTGGTTCTGACTGAGTTTGTACCTGGTTCTGATAGTCGGTTCCTAACCGGTCTTGATGGAGAATTCCTCCTGGTTCTGATAGAGTTTTGACCTGGTTCTGATAAGTGGTCTCTAACTAGTCCTGATGGGGAACTCCATCAGAACCTCTAGTTTTGGTCTGGTTCTGATTGAGATCTTTTGCTGGTTCTGATGGAGGGTTCCTAACTGGTTCTGATGGAGTTTGGATCCGGTTCTGATAGAGGTTTCTTTCTGGTCCTGATTAAGTTTGGATCTGGTTCTGATAGTAGGTACCTAACTGGTTCTAATGGAGAATTCTTCCTGGTTCAGATGGAGTTTCGGTCCAGTTCTGAAGGAGATTTTCTCCAGGTTCTGATGGATTTCTGAACTGGTTCTGATAGAGGTTTTTTTTCGGTTCTGATTGAGTTTGGACCTGGTTTTTCTGATAGTAGGTTACCTAACCTGGTCCTGATGGAAAAATTCCTCCTGATTCTGATGGAGGTTGGGTCTGGTTCTGATGGAGGGTTTCAAAAATGGTTTGATGGAGTTTCGGTCCGGTTCTGATGGAGGGGGGATTTTCTCCAGGTTCTGATGGATTTCTGAACTGGTTCTGATAGAGGTTTTCCTTTTTTTTCTGGTTCTGATGGGTTTTTTAACCTGGTTTTATTTTTGGGGGGGGGGGGGGGGGGAAGGGTGCCTAACTGGTCCTGATGGAGAATTTCCCCTCCCTGTTCCTGATGGAGTTTTGGGTCTTATTCTGATAGAGATTTTGTTCCAGATTTGACGGGGTTTGGGTCTGGTTCTGATGAAGGGTTCCTAACCGGGTTTCTGATGAAGAATTTTTCCCCCCTTTGGCCTAAAATGGAGCTTGGGGTTTTTTGGTTCTGATGAATGTGTTGACATGGTTTTTTGATAGATGGGACCTGGTTCTGATAGACTTTGGAGCCCGGGGTTCAGATGGAGATTTTTTGGAAACAGGGTTCTGATGACTTTTGTACCGGGTTCTGATAGAGATTGGGTCTGGTTCTGATGGAGACTTGTTCCAGGTTCTGATGGATATTGGACAAGGTTCTGATAGAGGATTTTCCTGGTTCTGGCAGATTTTGGACCTGGTTCTGATGGAAGTTTCCTAAATGATTCTGATGGAGATTTCCTCTTAGTTCTGATGGAGTTTCGGTCCGGTTCTGATAAAAATTATCTCCAGGTTCTGATGGATTTCTGAACTGGTTCTGATAGAGGTTTCTTTCTGGTTCTGATTGAGTTTGGACCTCAGTCATATTATTAGTGTGAAAGCCTACTGCATTCACACTAATAATAATAATAATAACTAGAAAAATTTGCATTTCCTGCGAAAATGCAGTGTGAATGCTGAAAGCAGAATTTTTTAGCTGAAAGCTGGCAGAAACAAGCCAAAATTGACTGCAGACAATCTGCTAAAATTTTATGAATTAGAAGAAAACAGAAATGCTAAACTCCTGTTGAAAGCTGGCACAAAGTGGCTAACGTTGCCAGCAGAATATCAGCTGATATCTGATAAATTTGTAGAAATAGCAGAAAACAGCAAAAAAAACCTGTTATCTGATCTGTTTAAGCAGGAAGACTATCAGTATAAAACGCGTAACAAGGTGAGGTTACCTCAAAACTGCTTGAAATGGTTTTTGAAATACAAAAAACTGACAAAAACATTAAAAAGCAGGAAAGACCTGCCCATAGATGAGCTGAAAAAGATAGACTGAAGCAAAAATATAGACTAAGGAAGTTTAAAGGGCCAGTGCTAAAATATATAAAAAATAGCAGAAAAAATTCAGAAAAAGAATGGAAAAGGAAGCTTAAAAATGCTAACATTAGCCTATTGGTTATCACTTTCATGAAGGCTGATGTTTTAATTTACCCCATCTACTATGCAAAAAATAATGTATAAGCTAAAATTAGCTAAAATAATAATGCTTACTACAGCCTATATTCAAAAGTCTATGAAATTGCCATTTAAAATTATTCAGTTTTTGTTCAGGTAAAAAAAGGGCCTCAGTTTAAAACTGTTTAAGTAGCTGGCATCAAACGGTCGCTGTCTTGATGCTGTCCTGGGGCCTATGAAGAAGGTCTTATCATCATAGAGACTTTTTTCCAGATTCTGATGTGCTAACAGTCTATATTGCAAAAACCTATGAAATTGCATTTTTAAAAATTTAATCACTGTTTTCTAGCGTTGGAACAGCAGTAAAATGCTTTTTTAGTACTCAACACAAAATGGCCGCCACCCTAGTTCCTTCCCATGAAGATGGTCAAAGGGGTTTTTTTGGGCGGGTCGGTTTTTGGCCATAGAAATTAATGAAATTGAATGGAAGTCAATGCAATCCCCTCAGAAAGACAGTCAAACAGGGATGTGTTGTGGTGTGTGTTGGGGTTTTGGTGTCTGATGGGAGACCAGGGAGAGAAGAGGCGCAGAGTCACAAAAGACATATACAGTGCAAAATACACAGAGCTATAAATAGAACAGTGAAGTAAAATCAGCCAATCAGCAAAGAGTGTCAGAGTAACTTGACACCTGCAGCATTTCTAATGCAGCACGAACATTCCGGTAGAGTGTTACACTCTAGCGACACGAACATTCCGTCATAGGATTACATTATAAAATTGAAAATGTGAAAAAATTGTAATAAAGTTTGAATCTAAATTGTAGAAAAACTGTGAAAAATATCAAAAAGTTGAATTAAACAGTAATAGCAGAAGGCTGTGAAAGTGTTTTAAAAGTTGAATGGTGTTTCTAGCTGAAAGTATGCGGAAGTAGTTAAATGGCAAAAACAGTGAAGTTTTAGCAGAATTTTTGCCGTTTTCCATTCATTTCAATGGGAGCAAAAAAATCATAAAAAGCTGAATATTTTTTAAAGTATTAAAGGTATAAATACCAAAAGTCATAGCCGGAATGTCCTGAAAGGGCTGAATATTGTGAAATTTGAACGGTTAAAATAGCACAAAGTATGCAGAAGGAGAAGCAATTAAAAAAGTGTACGGAAGCAACCAGAATAAGAAGAAGAAGACGGAATAATAAAGAATGAAGAGAAACAGGATCTCAAAAGTGTGAATGCTGAAGGCATTCACACTATAATAATAATAAAAAAAAAAGCTGCAAGCAGCGGCCCTAAAATGATGTCTTAAACTGACTGTGGCAACATGTTCAGCATTGATCCCTGATGATGTATACTACATTTGAAGTGGATCCGATGATGTATGAGGGAGATAGAGCACTTGAAATATCCTAGGGTGCGGCATTGATCCAAATTCCAATGTAATCCAATAGAGTAGTTTAGGG
Organism: Crenichthys baileyi; assembly: GCA_036173005.1. NCBI lineage: Eukaryota > Metazoa > Chordata > Actinopteri > Cyprinodontiformes > Goodeidae > Crenichthys > Crenichthys baileyi. The sequence goes on along the minus strand of JAHHUM010000086.1, from coordinate 275,010 downwards.
GCTGACAAAGATCAAGCATATTCAGTTTGGAGTGAATCGGACCTTCCATGTGGAAGCTACAGTCATTTGTTTATCAGTGGGTGGGGCTAAAGTGATGTCATCTATTGACTGTCAACATGTCCATCATTAACTCATGATCATGTATACTACATTTCAAATGGATCCGATGATGTATGAGGGAGATATAAAATTTTGGTGTCCTATGGGTTGCGCTGTTGATCCAAATTCCAATGTAATCCAATAGGGGGGTTTTTGGGGCTGACAAAGATCAAACCATATTGATTCTGGAGTAAATCGGGCAATAAAATGTCAAATTTAGAGCCAAACGTATGGCCATGGCGTGACATCAGACTTCCCATGCCGCCACGGCCACACCCCCCAGCCAAAACCCCAGTCAGTACTAGACACAAACTTTTAGACCATCATGTTATCTGTGACTTGGACAGTATCATTTTGATTAGGTGGAAAGGGGATCAAATTGGACCACACTAAGTGAAACACCTCCCTTTTTCTGTTGTCAGGGGCGTGGCCCCTTCGATGATCTCTGCATCTGATTAGTGAATTTTGTTAAAGGCCAGAGGCAGATCAATTTCCCGGGAAGGTTTCATGTGTCCTGTGATTTTCCTTGTAGGGGGAGCTTTCAATTTCGTTTTTTATGGCGAGAAGTCATATTTTAGGCGTGGCCACGCCCACACGCTTTCATGTATCAAAAAGGTTTTGATAACTTTTCATCCCCAATGCCTTAAGAGTATACTAAGTGATTTTCAGGTCTCTAAGTCAAAAGCTGTAGGAGGAGTTCGCACAGATACGTGGGCTAGAAACAGCAAAAAAGGGGTCAAAATGGCAACTTTCACCCAAAAATGGCCGACTTCCTGTGGGGTTTGGACCAATGCTCCAAGAGACTTTTTTGTAGGTCCTGAGAAGTTACATATGTGTACCAAATTTCAGATTCCTCGGTCAAAGCATGGCTTGGGGCTGTTTTTTTTTTATTTTCTAGGGGGCGCTGTGGACGAATTAGGCCACGCCCACCAAATAAGTACAGTGCTTCAAACGAAGTTAGACCCACTAGTTATCTGTGTTCTGACACACTTTCAAGTTGATTGGCTCAAGAGGGTCAGAGAGGCACCTTTCCAAGTAAAAAAAGTGACTTCCTGTTCTCAGGGGGCATGGCTTTTGAGATGTCAGCATATGACCCCATAAGAAATGTCGGGGAAACCCCAAGGTCCCCCCTTTCATGCCAACTTTTGGGGTGATTTTGGCACTTTTTTTTGGGGAAAGTTATTGCATTTTTTTTCCACTTTGAGCGCGAACGCCAAATTCGTGCCCCCGGGCACGCCCCCCAAACATGGCCAAAAACCACGATTTTTGATAACTTTTTATTCCCCCATGGCGTTAACTGCATATTGAACCAAAAAATGAAACCGATAGCTCAAAAACCCTAGGAGGAGTTTTGTTAAAGTTCGAGGTGAGTGAAAGTGAAAAACGGCCAAAAATTGGCCTTTGACCCAAAATGGCCGACTTCCTGTGCATTTTAGGGCATACCCATTATGTACTTTTTTTCATGATTTGGGGAGATCTAGCTATGTACCAAATTTCAGATCTCTACGACTTACGGTTCAGCCTATCTCACTTTAGGGGGCGCTGTAGAGCCGTTTGGCCATGCCCACTGACAACGATATTACGGAACAAGAATTTCACGCGGGGGACAATTTTGGGTAAAATTTGGTGACTTTTCGTGCATGGCAAAGTCCCCAAATTGCCCCGCAAAGACGCAGCGAAAAAAAGAATAATAATAATAAGAAGAAGAAGAAGAAGAATTCCTACGATTACAATAGGCCCTTGCAGTTTTCCTGCTTGGGCCTACTAATAATTATAAGAAGATTTCCTACGATTACAATAGGCCCTTGCAGTTTTCCTGCTCGGGCCTAATTAAAGCTGCAAGCAGCCTTGAAGGCCCTCGCACCTCAGCGCAACTCGGCCTGTGCAGCCACCACCGGAGCCTGGCATCGCCGGCTGCACACCACCAATCAGGCCGCTGTTCAATTGCAAATGTCGCCACTTAAAAAGGGGACTGTGAGCAACATGTCCATCATTAACTCATAATCATGTATACTACATTTGAAGTGGATCCGTTGATGTATGAGGGAGATATAGCCCTTAAAGTGTCTTAGGGGGCGCTATTGATCCAAATTTCAATGTAATTCCAATAGAGCTGTTTAGGGGCTGACAGAGATCAACCTTATTCAGTTTTGAGTTAATTGGATCTTCCATATGGAAACTACACTAATTTTATTAGGGGGCGGGGCTAAAGTGATGTCATCTATTTATTGTGTCAACATGTCCATCATTAACTAATGATCATGTATACTACATTTCAAGTGGATCCGATGATGTATGAGGGAGATATAGCCCTTGCAGTCTCCTAGGGGGCGGCATTGATCCAAATTCCAATGTAATCCAATAGAGGTGTTTAGGGGCTGACAAAGATCAAGCATATTCAGAATGGAGTGAATCGGACCTTCCATGTGGAAGCTACAGTCATTTGTTTATTAGTGGGGGGGGCTAAAGTGATGTCATCTATTGACTGTGTCAACATGTCCATCATTAACTCATGATCATGTATACTACATTTCAAGTGGATCCGGATGATGGGGTATAAAAAAGAGGGAGATATAGCACTTGAAGTGTCCCTAGGGGGCGCTGTTGATCCAAATTCCAATGTAATCCAATACAGCTCTTTGGGGGTTGTCAAAGATCAACCATATTGAGTTTGGAGTAAATTGGGCCATTCATGTGAAATTTTTGAGCCCCAAACGTATGGGCCATGGCGTGACATCAGACTTCGTCGTGCCGCCCCCGGGCCACACCCCCCAGCCAAACCAGTCAGTACTAGACACAAACTTAGACCATCATTTTATCTGTGACTTTGGGACAGTTTTTTTGGGGTGATTAGGTGAAGGAGTTCAAATATGGACCACACTAAGTGAAACCCTACACTTCCTGTTGTCAGGGGGGGGGCTTCGATGATCTCAGCATCTGATCAGTGAATATTGTTCAGGGCCCGAGGCAGATCAATTTTTCCAGAAGGTTTCATGTGTCTGTGACTTTCCTTTTAGGAGCCTATATCAATTTCGTGTTTTTTTGGCGAGAAGTCATATTTTGGGCGGGGTTTTCCACCCCCACACGCTTTCATGTATCAAAAAGGGTTTTGATAACTTTTGATCCCAAATCCCTTAAGAGTATACTGAGTGATTTTCAAGTCTCTAAGTCAAAAGCTGTAGGAGGAGTTCGCTCAGATATGCGGGCTAGAAAGGGCAAATCCGGGGTCAAAATGGCAACTTCAATCCAAAATGGCCGACTTCCTGTGGGGTTTGGACCAATGCTTCAATAGACTTTTTTGTAGGTCCTGAGAAGATACATATGTGTACAAAATTTCAGAATCCTGGGTCAAAGCATAGCTTGGGGCTGACTTTTTAAAATTTTCTAGGGGGCGCTGTGGAGAAATTAGGCCACGCCCACCAAATATGTCATCAGATTTCTTTGGGGGACTAGACTAGGATCAGATGAATTATGTGGAAATTAGAGCCAAACGTATGGCCATGGCGTGACGTCCGACTAACTTTGAGGCCAGGTCCCGCCCCTTCAACATGCTCAAAAAGTCACAATTTTGATAACTTTTAATCCCCGTTGCCTTAACTACATACTGACCAAATATGAAGCCAGTAGCTCAAAATCCCTAGGAGGAGTTCGTTAAAGTTCGACATGTATGAAAAGTGAAAAACGTCCAAAAATGACCCTTTGACCCAAAATAGCCGACTTCCTGTGCGTTTTAGGGCATACCCATGATGTACTTTTTTTCATGATTTTGGGAGATCTAGCTATGTACCAAATTTCAACTCTCTAGGACTTACCAGTTGGCCTATCTCACTTTAGGGGGCGCTGTAGAGCCGTTTGGCCACGCCCATTTCCAATTCCATTAGAATACGTAAATTTCCATTGGGGGACAATTTTCTGTGAAGTTTTTCTGACTTTTCCAATATGTTAAGGCCTCCAAAAAGGCAATTCATGAATAATAATAAGAAGAAACATTCGAATTACAATAGCCCGAGCAGCAGCGCTTGGCTGCTCGGGCCTAATAAGAATCCTTACGATTACAATAGGCCCTTGCAGTTTTCCTGCCCGGGCCTAATAAACATTCGAATTACAATAGGCCTTCGCAGCTGCTTCGCTGCTCGGGCTTAATAAGAATTCCTACGATTACAATAGGCCCTTGCAGTTTTCCTGCTCGGGCCTAATAAGAATTCTTGCAATTACAATAGGCCCTTGCAGTTTTCCTGCTCGGGCCTAATAATAAGAATCCTTGCGATTACAATAGGCCCTTGCAGTTTTCCTGCTCGGGCCTAATAAGAATTCTTGCAATTACAATAGGCCCTTGTAGTTTTACTGCTCGGGCCTAATAATAATAAGAATCCTTGCGATTACAATAGGCCCTTGCAGTTTTCCTGCTCGGGCCTAATAATAATAAGAATCCTTACGATTACAATAGGCCCTTGCAGTTTTCCTGCTCGGGCCTAATAAAAAATTCTTGCAATTACAATAGGCCCTTGTAGTTTTTCTGCTCGGGCCTAAAAATAATAAGAAAACCTTGCGATTACAATAGGCCCTTGCAGTTTTCCTGCTCGGGCCTAATAATAATAAGAATCCTTACGATTACAATAGGCCCTTGCAGTTTTCCTGCTCGGGCCTAATAAAAATTCTTGCAATTACAATAGGCCCTTGTAGTTTTACTGCTCGGGCCTAATAATAATAAGAATCCTTGCGATTACAATAGGCCCTTGCAGTTTTCCTGCTCGGGCCTAATAATAATAAGAATCCTTGCGATTACAATAGGCCCTTGCAGTTTTCCTGCTCGGGCCTAATAATAATAAGAATCCTTACGATTACAATAGGCCCTTGCAGTTTTCCTGCTCGGGCCTAATAATAATAAGAATCCTTACGATTACAATAGGCCCTTGTAGTTTTACTGCTCGGGCCTAATAATAATAAGAATCCTTACGATTACAATAGGCCCTTGCAGTTTTCCTGCTCGGGCCTAATAAGAATTCTTGCAATTACAATAGGCCCTTGCAGTTTTCCTGCTCGGGCCTAATAATAATAAGAATCCTTACGATTACAATAGGCCCTTGCAGTTTTCCTGCTCGGGCCTAATAAGAATTCTTGCAATTACAATAGGCCCTTGCAGTTTTACTGCTCGGGCCTAATAATAAGAATCTTTGCGATTACAAAAGGCCCTTGCAGTTTTCCTGCTCGGGCCTAATAATGTTCCTCACTGCCAGCAATAACAACCAAGCAACAACAGTTCTTCAAGCCTTCTTAGGAGCTGTGCAAAAGTTTGGTTTGCCAATCCGAGTACGAAGCGACAAGGGAGGAGAAAACGTTGAAGTAGCTCGATATATAACAGAACATCCCGAACGAGGAGCAGGTATTTTCTTTGGCATCATCTCATACTTTCATTTACATATAAAACACTTTATCATGTTTTTCCTGAACATTACACCTGATTATGCATTGCTTTTCATAGAAAGAAGAAGATTTATAACGGGACACAGTGTCCACAACCAAAGAATTGAGAGGCTGTGGAGAGATGTTTGTCACAGTGTCACAGTGAACTACCGTTATGCACTGCAATATCTGGCTGACACTGCAGCTTTGAATCCGGATAGTGAACTGGGTTTGGCTTCTATTCAATTTGTAATGCTGCCCAGACTAAACCGGCATTTGGGGCTGTTTTCTGTGGCTTGGGACAGACATTCACTATCCACAGAGCAAGGCCGATCACCTCAACAGTTGTGGATTAGGGGTCAGTTAATGGCAAACACTTCCATACCTGACTCTTCATGCGAGCAGGTTTGGATTCTTAATCATATCTTAACAGGTAAATATGTTTCCATTACTATCATCTTTTACTATTTTTTTGCTGTTATTGTTATTGTCTTTTGCAGATTGATGAACATCAATATGGGGTTGACTGGGAAGGACCAACCCCGTTGGACACAGAGGACACTGTTGTAGTTCCAGACACACCGGAATACATCAGAAGACAGGATTACACGCTCCTTCAGGAAAGAATGGAACCTCTGAAGGATAGCGAGTGTTTTGGAACGGACATCTGTTTGGAGGCCTTGCAGTTGGCACAGCACACATTCCCACATTTGTCCTAACTTTTTTTCCAGGTAATTTTTTTGTTTTTTATGAACATAAAATTTTAATAAAACTTCAATTTTAACCATTTATTTTGGAAACTAGATTAAATTATTTACTTCAAAAAGTTGTTTGTGAAGACTCTTACTCATACAGGTTCTAATCGTCGCAGTGAAGCTTTAATTGTCGACTGAACTGCGTTGATAGACATTTTTACTTCAAATCAAAAAAGCTTCTTAGAGCTAAGCAGGTCACTCAGTCTTTCTGACTGCAAAAGCCACTGTACATGTTTTTTTATTGTTTTTTGCTCTCAATCTTCCACATAAAACATTTTGTGGGTGAAATATATTTGTCATTATTCTGGCCTATTATTAGATTTAACCCTTTTTAGGGATGACTTTTGCTGAAATGCAGCCCGCTATCAACGGTGGCAGCGGATATGCCTGCTGTGTCAGCAGCGAAACTGCCGTCTGCTACAATAGGGTTTTAAGAACTAATGGTACTGCAAGTAATCCCCACAATTTTCAATTGAAGAAGTGCGAGTTGTTGACTGGAGGTGAAACATTTTTTTCTTAAGTTATAGAAAGACCTCATTATGTTTTATCTTGTTTTTCTCTTTTGACTGACTAGAAAAATAGACTATAAAAATAAAAATTTAGGAATATGTATTGCAAGGCAGTGTAATGACTCGGAAATGGATAAATACCGGTAATAGATTAAAAGATATAGCCAAATGTATGTGTATGAGGGACCAAAAAGGACAAAATGAAAAATAAATATGTAAATAAATCAATAAATACACATATAAATGTATAAATAAATAAATACACATATAAATGTATAAATGCATAAATAGATAAATATGTTTTGGTTATGAAAAAGACTAATTCTAGATATATTTTTACCTGCATTTGTCTATTTATTTATCTATTTATTCATTTATTTTCTCCTTTTTGTGTATTTATACATTTATGTATTTATTCATTCATTTATTTATACATTTTTTCATTTATACATTTATATATTCATACATTCATTTATTTATACTTTTATTTATTTTCTTCCTACATTTTTTCCTTATTTCAATTTTCCCCTTTCATTTATTTATTCCCCGCTTTTACCCCAGAAAGAGAACCCAAATTCAGCCAAAAAACAAAGTGATAAGTAAAAAAGGTTATTCAGAAACTCAGGATCAGAGAGAGAGAAAAAGCATTAGCTTCCAGGAACCACTGAGAACAGAGAGACTAGTTAGTGGCTGAATAAAACTCAGGATCTGCAAGGAGTTAGATAAAGCCACTAACCTTCTCAGTTTGGTGATGAGGCACAGAATCCAGAGGAGGAAGAGATCCAGACAGTTAATGGGGAAGCGGTCCAACAGACTGAAAGTCGGATTGCCGACTGATCCAAACCCCCGGGAAACCAGCTGACGCTGTGACAAGGAAACCCGAGAGCTGTGATTTTCCTCTTGACAATAAAATCCAGGCAGACTAGAGAGCCAGGCAAAATCAGGTTTAAAAAACCAGTGGCTAGGCTGAGACGTAAATCCAGGGACAGAAAACGGGTCGAATTCCAGGGCTAGAGGCGTCAGACAAGGGCAGGCAGAGACATAAAACCCGAGGAGAAAACAGAGTCGAAATCCCCAAAATCCAATCCGTCAAAAAGGGGAGCAAGCAAGAGGGAATAATCCGTAAGGCAAGGCAAGGTCATGGAACGAAGATCAGTCAGGAAAGGAACGCGGGATAAAAACTACTCACAAATTTTTTCAAAAATCTGGCACCGTGCCCTTCCTGTCAGAGGGCTGTATATAACTGCAGCTCCACAGGTGTGTGTGGCATGACGGTGATTGGGGCAGCAGCAGACAGGTGGAACCGATGATTTTAATTGCATGAGTGAGAGCAGAGCGGCAGACGGGCCGGGAATCATAACCCGCTTTTTCTGTCTCCGTATGTTAATGAGGGGGGTTGGTTTAACATTTGTCTTCAGCACCATTGGTTGGAATTGTGGGTATGATCCCAAATCCTGCTGCTACTGGCTAGACTCCAGTAACGAATTTTTTTTTGGTAGGCACGATGGAGGGTTCTCTTACAGCCATTGCCAATGATTTAAAGGTCATTGGCAAATGAATTTTGACCAAAATGGTAACCCAATGACTACTTCCATTTTGTTTTGCACGGGTTTCCTGGAGGATTTCAAAAAAAGCTCCAAGCTGAGATGGATGTGGAGGTTGACCCCACTAATTTGGCCCGTCCGGAGGAAGTTGGCCGCCAACTTGCTATACACCTAGAATCAGGAACCGCGGTGAAGTTAGTTTTGAGTTGGATATTGGATATTCAACTCTACGGATTCAGCGGCGCGGGCCTCCTTTTTTCAGCCGGCAAAAGCAGGCTGATTCTGTCTCTGTCTCGCTCCTCCTACACGCGGTGGTTCGCTAAAAAGGGACCGTCGATAAAAAGTCCGAACCAAAACTCCGGAGAAACAAAAATTTAAAATTTTTCCATGTCTTGTAACCTAGTGACACAAAATTCATGTCAAATCATAAAATTTTGAAAGAGAAAAATGTGGGTGATTATTTTTTTTCAGCAACTTTTTTGTCCCCATATTTTTCCCCTTATGCAATTTTTTTTGAATGTGCCCCTATTTCACAACAAAAATACATTTTTATTTGCACTTAAGTGTTCTCAATTACTTGAACATAAATAAAATGCATTTTTTAATGTTTTTTTGTTTTTTTCACACCCTTTTTTTTTTGGTGACACGCTCAATTTTATCGTGTCCGCAGTGCAAAGTAATAAACCCCCCCCAGTAAAATTTTTAGGCCCCTATGATTCCAAAACTTTTATTTTATTTAAATAACTTGATAAACTAGACTCAACTTCATCTCATTATGCAATTTAATTTGGTGGAACTTTTTTTCCTGTTTGCTATTTTATCCATTTTCTATACGTCCCAGTAGTGATTTTCCACCCCGTCAGAATGTGTGCAATTCTCTTCAAAAAAGGACAAAATTTCCAGAAAAGCCATTTACAGGAAGTGACATCATTTGATTTTGGAGGGATTCAACTGTGGAACAGAAGGCAAGCCTCAATTGTGATTTTCTCCCTACTTGTTTTAATCTTAAACATGTTACACCTGTATGAGTCAACCGTAAAATTCCACTCTGTTATGTCAAATTATGGGTTTTGTTTATTCACTTGAAAAAAAATAAAAACATGTGAGAATAAATTATTAAAGGTGTGTCATTCTGTTGAAGGTTAGCTAGCAAAATGTTGATCAGTTTAATAGCTTCAGCTACATTAGCTAAACAAATTCCACCCTGTTGGGTTCCACCCTGTTAGGTCTCTGAACCCAACAGGGTGGAATGGGGACCTAACAGGGGGGAATAATGAGTAAAGAGTAATAATTTGAATTATTATAATACTTTTTTATGTAGAGATGTGTATCTATGTATTTTAACTTTGTAATACATTATGGAAAAAAAAGATTTGTTGAAAAAAAATGATGAAATTATACACATTTGTTAGGAAATGGCACCAGCGCTTAGTGCAGCAGAGCTACAGCGTCAGTATAGGGCAAAGCGTGATGCAGACCTAGAGAGGAGAGCCAGGTACCTGCAAAAAGAACGAGAAAAATGGCAGCAGGACAGAGAGACAGGAAAAAAGAAAATAATTGCAGACCTTACTGAGCGGGAAAAGCGTGCCCAGAGGAAAAAGTGGAGGGAAAGAAAGAGAGAGGCAAAAGCCAGGGAAAAGGCCATGGGAAAGGCCATGGCAGTAATACCATCTTCACCCTATACACCCGATACACCTAATACCCCGAATACACCAACAAGTCCTTCATCTCGACCCAATACACACAATACTCGCAATAGGCCTACGTCCAATGTACCAACAGGCCCCTCACCTGCAGAATATTCAAGGTTTGAACTCTGAACTGCATTGGATTATTTGTAGGTTCATTCTTAAAATACGAGACTAGAAATGCATGTTAAACATGTGTTGTGATTTTTTTCTGTTTTAGGCAAAGAAAGTTAGGCCAATGTCAGAAAAGAAGAATTAAACAAAGGCTGGAAAAATAAATTTAAAAGCTTACAGTTCTTCTGGCAAACCAAAAAGCAAAAACATAAAATACAGAAAGAGGTGGCAACGGAGTCAGCCCAAGACCTATCACCAATCACCTCGAGCAAAACTTGACAGGATCCTTGATTGTTCTGTCCCTCCGAGTATACGTAGGAATCTACTGCTGCATGCTTCAGTTGTGGAAGAAATACGAAAAAAATACCAAAACACACAAAAAGAGAGAGAAAAATAGATGCTTACCAGAGTCACCATGGGAAACATCATTAAAAAGTATAAATTACAGACACTTGCACAGAAGACCTTTGGATTTTCACAGACCAGAACAAAGTTGCAGGGTGAGATCACATCATTTCACTGGAAAGCAAGGAATATAAGGGTAGCTGCAAAGGAGAAGTTGGTAACCTTCTTCTTAAGAGATGATGTCAGCCGAGTGACAATTGGTAAGAAAGACACAATCACTAAAAAGAAGCAAAAAAAGCAGAAAAGGCTGTTATTGGATACTTGCAAAAACCTCTACAGAAGGTTTCGATCTGAAAATATTGACCAGGTGTCCTTTTCCTTTTTCTGCAAGTCAAGGCCATTTTGGGTTGTACGACCCACTGAGAGTGATAGAAAGACATGTCTCTGCAAAATCCACGAGAACACTGAGTTCTTGGCCAGCACCCTCTACAAGTGTGGGCTTTTATCAACCAAAAACCTTGAACAGTTGGCTGATGCGATAGTGTGCAACTTGGACTCAAAAGCTTGCGCGTATGGAGAATGTGACGCTTGCAGCACCACAGCGGTATCTACACTTAGACATGCCCCCAACAACATGATTACCTTCTTCCAGTGGGCCACAGAGACCTCCACCTCAGGTGAGGAGAAAAAATCCATCATAACGGTCAAAAAAGAACTCACTAAGAGTGAAGATGAAGTTGTTGAGGAATTCCAGGAACGCATGGTGAAGTTCCGAAAACATCTCTTTAACATTCGCTGGCAATACAAGGCCTATAGGAAGCTTAGAAAGTCTCCAGAGCCATGAAATTTTAATTCATGTGGATTTTAGTGAGAACTACATCTGTAAATATGCCAACGAGGTACAGTCTGTGCATTTTGGGGGGTCGCATCAACAAGCGACTCTACACACAGGTGTATTATACACAGAAATACAGGAGGCTCCCCTTACCTTCTGTTCAATATCACCATCGCGAAGACACGACCCTCCGGCAATCTGGGCTCACCTAGATCCAGTCTTGGATATGATTCAAGATAGATTTCCCAGTGTCAGTCGGCTCCACTTCTTCAGTGATGGGCCTGCCACTCAATATCGGCAAAAGGGTAACTTTTTCATTCTTTCATCTGAACCACTCAGAAGAGGCTTTGATGTGACCTGGAATTTTTTCGAGGCCAATTATGGCAAAGGGGCCCCATATGGTGTTGGAGGTACCCTTAAACGCTCAGCTGACAGGCTTGTTTTCATGGGGAGGACATCCCTAATGCAGAGATGCTATTCCTCAAGCTGAAGGAGCAGGAATCAGTTGTGGAGCTCTTCTTTGCAAGTGAGGAAAGTGTGGAAGCAAAAGTGAAAGAAATGCTGCAGGTAAGACAATTTTTAATGGTATTCAAGTTTTATCTTGAATCTGTCCATATGTAACTCTTTCAAAACTTATCTTAAGTCTACTATAAGTAACAAGATTATCAGTACTCTCCTTTGAAATTAGCAAATTAACATAATTGGCTAAATTCATATTGTTATTACCTTGCCATAGTGAATCTACACCATCAAATACAATCTATTCAGCCTTGTACAAAAGTTTTTGTACACAGTTTCTCACAGTTATTCATGGTGTAATTTCACTATAACAAGGGTACAAATACTTACTTGAAGTTTTGATGTAAAAGAGGCAATCTTGCAACCTGATGAGGAAACTCACAGGAAAGGAGCCATAACGGCATGGCAGCCAGAAGTCATCACAGGTGACCATGTTGGTCGATGGTGTGTGGTCAAATATGACCATGACTATTATCCTGGTATCATCACCAAAGTGGAGGATGGAAACATTGAAGTGAACTGTCTCCATAAAAAAGGAATCAACAAATACTACTGGCCCAGCCCAAGGAAAGACATCAGTTGGTATGATGACAGCCAGGTACTTTGACTGACAGAGGAGCCAAATGCTGTCAATAAAAGATATCTGCAGCTCAGTCCTACTACATGAAGGTTAATTGAAGAGCAGATGTAGTCTAGATGCATATCAACCTCATGCCATTCATGAAATGGTTTGTTTGTCAATGTTAATTACCAGTTCATGTTTGAACTGGTAATTTAGGGGACCTCACACTGAAGTGTGAGGTCCCCTCCTGCTTCAAACAATCCACCATCATCCCAGTGCCCAAGAAACCCACCATCCTAGGATTAAATGACTACAGGCCTGTAGCCCTGACATCTGTGGTCATGAAATCCTTTGAGCGGCTGGTGTTGAAGCACCTGAAAGACATCACAGGCCCTCTACTGGACGCCCTGCAGTTTGTGTACCGAGCAAACAGGTCGGCAGATGATGCTGTTAACTTGGGTCTACACTTCATCCTGCAACACCTCGACCACCCAGGGACCTACGCCAGGATCCTGTTTGTAGACTTCAGCTCGGCCTTCAACGCCATCATACCAGACATCCTCCACCAGAAGCTCACTCAGCTCAACGTCCCAGCCTCCACCTGTCAGTGGATCAACAGCTTCCTGACGGACCGACAGCAGCAGGTGAGACTGGGGAGCATCTTCTCCCGAACCAGATCAATAAGTACTGGTGCCCCCCAGGGGTGTGTTCTATCCCCACTCCTCTTCTCCCTCTACACAAATGACTGCACCTCAGCAGACTCGTCCGTGAAACTCCTGAAGTTTGCAGATGACACCACTGTCATTGGACTGATCCAGGACGGTGATGAGTCTGCATACAGACAGGAGGTGGATCGCCTGATACACTGGTGTAGTCAGAACTGCCTGGAGCTAAACCCACTCAAGACTGTGGAGATGGTGGTGGACTTTCGGAAAACACCACCTCCATACACCCCCCTCACCATCCTCAACAACACCGTGTCGGCTGTGGATCACTTCAGGTTCTTAGGAACCACCATCTCTGAGGACCTGAGATGGTCTTCACACATAGACACTGTTCGGAAGAAGGCCCAGCAGAGACTGTTCTTCCTGAGGCAACTTAAGAAGTACAACCTTCCACAGGAGCTGCTGGTCATCTTCTACACTGCCATCATTCAGTCTGTCCTGTCTTCATCCATCTCCGTGTGGTTCGGTTCATCCACAAAACAGGACAGGTCCAGACTGCAACGAATAATCAGGACTGCAGAGAGAATCATCAGGGCTGACCTTCCCTCCATCCAGGACTTATACAGGTCTAGGGTCAGGAAAAGAGCTGCTAAAATCTCTGCAGACCCCACACACCCTGCACATAAACTGTTTAGAGTTCTGCCTTCAGGCCGACGCTACAGAGCGCTGTTCACTAAAACCAGCTGCCACAGAGACAGTTTCTTCCCCCAGACTGTTTCTCTGTTGAACATTCAATAAAATACAAAACAACAGCATACAGATGTTGCAGATGCACCTTTTTATTTATATATGTGTATATTGTACATTGTAAATATATGTATATATGTATATTCTGTAGTGCAAAAACAAAAACCAAAGAGCAAAGTGTACCGGAGTCAAATTCCTTGTTTGTATGTACAAACTTGGCAATAAAGCTGATTCTGATTCTGATTCTGATATTAACTTGTAACAGTCTTGTGTTGTTGTTACCAACTGCTTATTTTCCACTGATTTTTCATGTTTAGGAAATGTGCTAAGGTGTTTCATTGTTTTTATATGAATCACAAAATAGCCAAAATAAAATATTTCTTATTTAAGTCTCCTCTATTATTCTGAACTGCTCTACATCTCATGTTCCATGTAACATGGAACCTCGTGCACACATTTAATGTAATGTTTTGGTTCCTTCAGTTTTCACAATTCTAGGAAATCAAGGACGACATACAGCTGACATCCAATTTCTGTAATACCCCATTATTTGGAGTTCCAGTCATTCTAAGTGGCAAAAAAGATAGAAATCATCCGATTGTAGAATTGGAAACAAAGATTTTCCACCCTGTTAAGTTCTTTTCCACCCTGTTATGGTCCCCTCCACCCTCTTAGTAAAGATTTTTATTTAAATAATTTTTAAAAAGCTGAAACTAATGTGAATATCTTTGTGCCATATCGGGAAGTTATGAACATTAAATGTATAGATACATAAAGGTTTTTAAAACTATCAATATTGTCCATGCTTTCAGCAAAAATGTGTAAAAATTATAGCATACATTTTATATTACAGATATATACTATTCGTAAGCAAGTGATCTGTTACAGTTTAAAATATATATATATAATGATAACAAAAGGGACATAATCTTTCTAAGAAAAAGTCATTTTTTATCAATATTTACAGGTATAACTATTTTTGGTCTATATGTTAATGTCCCTATCAGGGTGGAACACATTCAATGACAATGTTTAAAAAAAACACTTGTAATTATTATTTTATCCATCCCTGAGCTTGACTATCATGAATTTCCCATTGTTCAACATGTCAGTGTTGTAACAAAATATAAAGAAAATAAAACTTAAACATTATTTTACCCTGCGATGGACTGGCGACCTGTCCAGGGTGTACCCCGCCTCTCGCCCATAGACTGCTGGAGATAGGCACCAGCTCCCCCGCGACCCACTATGAAATAAGCGGTAGAAAATGACTGACTGACATTTTTTTTCCCAAAAGTTATGAAGCTAAAATGTTGCTGCAAAAAAAAGAATCACCCTCGTGGCACACTAATTTATTTTGAATTTAAGTGCATTTTCTATTTTTTTATGAATTTTTAATATTACAATTCGCCATTTTTCTTCAATAGCTTTGAGATTATGTGACCAACTCACACAAAATCACTCTTAAATCATTCTTCTAGACTGGGAGAAGGAGGCACAGCCATTATTTTCTCATTTAGAAGGATTTCCTATTTTTATGAATTTTTTATATTAAAATTCGTTTTTCTTCAATAGCTTTCAGGTCATGTGACACACTGACACAAAATCTGTCTGAAATTGTTCTACTACACTGGATAGATGAGGCACACTTTTTTATCCGATTTTAATGCATTTTCTATTTTTTATACATTTCTTTCATCACAAATTATGATTTTTTCAATAGCTTTTAGGTCATATGACCCAATGATACAAAACTAATGTGAAATAATTTTACTACTGGGAATAGATACACTCTTATAGACACACTCTTTTTAAAGAATTTTTGTAATCACACTTGATCATTTTGATTAAACATAGGATTATAATACATACTGTGATAAGTTGCAAGGTAATTCTCAAAGCTTACAAGCTACAGTCAAATGTAAAGCATTCATTTTAGCAGATAACACCTACTTTTTTGAAACTGTCCAGCTTTACTGTAAAACTCTTCAATGCATGAACCAGTTTCTTGGAATATCTGATTGTGAGTTAACCTTACTTTGGAAAAACAGGGGCACAGATGTTGTCCCTTCACAAATCAAGGGTCGAAGCGTTCGTCCATCATTCAGAGCTGTGCTCCTTTTGACCACATCAGCAGCTGACAGGAGAGGAATGTGTGTGATTGTATTTTTTTAAGTTCACTTTTTCACTGTTTCACTTATTTGTCAACATTTACTTCATCATTTTAAAACTGATATCAACAAATGTTCAGATATGCTGACAAAGACAGTTTTAGCCACTTTAAATATTTATAAATGATTATGTTGCTTATGCAGAATATTGCAAGCCTGTTTAATGTAGCTGTCCATACATCGAGAATGGTGGAAACCAATTACCTCCTAAATCCCTCCACAGCTGGTGTGATTCTGTTTGGTGACAGAACATAGCTTCCTCCTCACAGTTAACCAAAGGTAATATATATTTTGTTTATTGTTATATTGTACCCATGTAAGAAGTAGAACTCTCACACATCAGCTACTGAGTTAAACATGACTGGAAATCAACAAATCTGCCATATAAACCAGTAATCCATTAGTGAAGAGTTTTAATAATACCTCTCTGTCAGAAGGTGTACTTGTCACTAAAATAAATGATACAGTGCATCCGCAAAGTATTCACAGCATCGCATTTTTCCACATTTAGTTGTGTTACAGCCTTATTCTAAATGGAATCAATTTAATCTCTTTCATCAGAATTCTACACACAACACCCCATTATGACAATCTGAAAGATGTTGGTTTGAGATTGTTGCAAATTTATTAAATATAGAAAAGAAATCACATTTCTGTAAGTATTCACAGCCTTTGCTAAACCCTTTGTTGATTCACCTTTGGCAGCAGTTACAGCCTCAAGCCTTTTGAATATGACACCACAAGCTTAGCACACTAGTTTGGCCCATTCTTCTTTGTAGAACATCTCAAGCTCCATCAGATTGGATGAGAGAGGTCTGTGCACAGCTATTTTCAGATCTCTTCAGATGTTCCATCAGATTCAAATCTGGACTCTGGCTGGGCCACTCCAGGACCTTCACAGGGTGGTTCTGAAGCCACTCCTTTGAGATCTTGGCTGTGGGCTTCGGGTCGTTGTCCTGCTGAAAAATGAACCGTCGCTCCAGTCTGAGGTCAGAAATGCTCTGGAGAAGGTTTTCATCCAAGATGTCTCTGTACATTGCTGCATTCATCTTTCCTCTATCCTGACTAGTCTGCCAGTTTTCTGCTTTGAAAAACATCCCCATAGAATGATGCTTTCCACCACCATGCTTTACCGTAGGGATGGTATTGGCCTGGTGATAAGCGGTGCCTGGTCTCCTCCAAACGTGACGAATCTTTTGTGTAATCAGACCAGATCATTTTGTTTCTCATGGTCTGAGAGTCCTTCAAGTGCCTTTTTGGCAAACTCCAGACAGGCTGCCATGTGCCTTTTACTATGGAGTAGCTTTCATCTGGCTACTCTACCATACAGGCCTGATTGGTGGGTTGCTGCAGAGATGGTTTGTCCTTCTGGAAGGTTCTCCTCTCTCCACAGAGGAATTGCTGGACCTTTGACAGAGGGACCCCTGGGGTTCTTGGTCACCTCCCTGACTAATAGCTCAGTTTAGATGACCATCCAGTTCTAGGAAGAGTCCTGGTGGTTTCAAACTTCTCCCATTTACTAATGATGGAGGCTGCTTATTGTGGTGACTCATCTTGAAAATGTGGAAACCTCTAAGTGGTTTGAAAACATATTTTAAGAATGTTTCACCACACTTTTTAGTCTAGTTGTCATTCTTAAAAACACTGGTAGAAGTATTCATATCCCCATAGGTTGTTCCACAAGTGATGCTGTACAACCACATATTTCAATATATTTTCTCTTTATTAAGCAACACAACTTGCACAGGAAAAAAAATATTCATACTTTTTACATGTTTATCTGCCTTAATGCTGTGAAACCACAAATTACAATGCATTTTAGTGGGGTTTTATGTGATGACCAAAACAAAGTCCAACGATAAAAACACGTTGTTTGCTGCTGTTAAACTAAGCAAAACCTGAAATATGTGGCCTGCATGTGTGTTTAGCTCCCACCAGTCAACATTAATAGAACCACTGGGTTCTTTACAGCTGCAAATGTTTTCGTCAATATGTTTCTTTCAGTTTGAGGATGTAATAATGTCTCAAGCAAATCTTATGGATTGTCCACAAAAAGGCTTGTAATTTCTAAAACATAAATATGGTTTGATATAAACCCTGCATCACCAGGGGCCTGAAGGACCTGCTTAACAAGAAAAGAAGAGCCTCCAGAGAGGAAGACAGGGAATTATTGAGGAGTATACAGAAGCAACTTAAAGTCAGGATAAGACAAAGCAAGGAGGTGTACAAGAAGAACAACAATATCAGAGATGGTGGTCAAGGATGAAAAAGATCACAGGCTTCAAGCAGAAATAAGATCGGACAGATGGATGTCTGGACAGAACCAATGAACTGAAAACATTCAATAAGTTCAGTTCAGGAACAAGCTCAACATCCTCCTCTCCTGCTCACAGCCAAACAGACATTCCACCCTCCTTTGACCCAAAGCTTCCCTGTCACACCTCAAATGTTTTATCTTCCACCTCAGCGATAGACTCTTCTGCTTCTACATGTTAGCCTTCAACCAAATCAGAAGATGCTGATGCTCCCTTTGCCTCCACCTTCCACCTTTGTGTCTCAAGATGTCAGGTAAAAAAAACAACTGGAAAGACTGAACCAGTATAAGGCTGCAGGTCCAGGTTGTGTCAGCCCTAGAGTCCAGAAGGCCTCCGCAGAGCAGCTCTGTGGGATTCTACAGCACCTCTTCAACCTTAGCCTGGACCAGAAGAAGGTTCCAGTGTTGTGGAAGACGTCCTGTCTTGTTCCGGTACCAAAGAAAACTCACCCATCAGTCCTCAATGACTATAGACTTGTTGCCCTGACATCCCACATCATGAAGGTCCTAGAGAGTCTCCTGTTGGCCCACCTGAGTAAGCAAACAGTGAACCATCAGGACCTCTTTCAGTTTGCTTATCGCTGTGGACTTGGAGTTGAAGATGCCATCATATACCTGCTTCAACAAACCCACTGTCATCTGGACAAAGCCAGCAGCACTGTGAGGGTCATCTTCTTTGATTTCTCCAGTGCATTTAATACAATCCAACCTGATTTGCTTTGTCAGAAACTCCAGGAGACTCAGGTGGAGGCCTCAACAATCTCCTGGATTAAAGACTACCTGACAAACAGACCACAGTTTGTGAGACTGAAGGGTTGTGTGTCTAACCAGGTAGTCAGCACGCAGGAGCACCACAGGGGACGGTACTCTCACCATTCCTTTTCACTCTGTACACCTCAATTTCCAGTCAAGACAGACTCCTGTCATCTGCGGAAACTGGGTTCTGCAGTTGTGGGGTGGATCAGAGATGGAGAAGATCAGTACAGGAAGGGGTGGAGCGCTTTTTAGCCATGATGTAGAATGAAATCACCTTATCTTGAACGTGACTAAACAAAGGAGATGATTGTAGATTTTAAGAGAAAAAAAAGGATAAGTCAAAAACTATTTTCCATCATGAGAGAAGAGGGGAGGTGGTGGAGGAGTAAAAATACCTCGGTTTTTCACCTGGACAACAGACTGGAGTGGAGATGCAACTGTGAATCCATGTAAAAAAAGGGACAAGAAAAACTGTACTTTTGAGGAAGCTTAGGACCTTCGTGTTTGCAGCAAGATGCTGCAGATCTTCTATAAGTCTGTTGTGGAGAGTGTGATCTCTTCTGCCATCATCTGCTGGGGTAGCAGCATCAGAGCCATGGACTTAAAGAAGCTCAACAATCTAATAAAGAAAGCTGGCTCTGTTCTGGGGACTCCTCTGGAACCTCTGGAGATCATTGGGCAAAGAAGGATTATTCATAAAATGAAGAACATTATGGAGAACCCTGAGCATCCTCTTCATGAGACTGTTGTACAACAACAGAGTGTCTTCAGTCAGAGGCTTCTTCAGATCTGCTGTAAGACAGATACTACAGGAGATCCTTCCTGCCCACAGCCATCAGCATCTACGATATTAGCAGATCTAGTGTGATGACTGATAGATGGCTCCATGTCCAGTGCCTCAACAGAAACAGCACAGAAAATGACAATGCAAAGAAAGGATGAAAATGTCCATCAGGCAAGTAAGGTGCAAAGTGTGAAGTTTGTCCAATAATGTTAGAAAGAAATATAAATTATATGTTGGAAATAAAACTGTAGGTCTGTTAGATTGCTTTAAGACTGTGTCTCATCTGTCATGTTTAGTAGAATGATTTAACATTAGTTTTGTGAAAGGCATATAACATGCAATTAAATCAGATGAAAAGAAATGTGTCTCATTTATTCAGTCTAATAGAATTATTTAACAGTAGTTCTGTACCACTGGGTCACGTGACCTAAAAATATTGAAAAAAAACGTGATTTGTGATGAAAGACATGTATACAAAATAGAAAATGCATTAAAATCAGCTTAAAATGGAATAGAAATGAGTGTGCCTGATTTGTCCAGTCTATTAGAACAATGTCAGACAGATTTTGTGTCAGTAGGTCACATGACCTGGAAGCTATTGAAGAAAAATGCTAATTTTGAACTAAAAATAATCCTAAAAAATGTAAAAAGACTTAAAATGGAATAAAAAAAGGGTGTGCCTCATCTGTGCAGTGTAGTAGAACCATTTCAGACAGCTTTTGTTTCAGTGGGTCACGTGACCTGGAAGCTATTGAAGAAAAAAGCTAATTTTAATGTAGAAAATTCATACAATAGGAAATGCATCTAAATGAGAAAATAATGGGTGTGCCTCATCTATCTAGTGTAGTACAACAATTTCATACATATTTTGTGTGAATTGGTCACGTGACCTGGAAGCTATTGAAGAAAAACGGTGAATTTTAATATAGAAAATTCATAAAAAATAGGAAATCCATCTAAATGAGAAAACAATGGCTGTGCCTCCTTCTCCCAATCTAGAAGGATGATTTAAGAGTGATTCTGTGTGAGTTGGTCACATAATCTCAAAGCTATTGAAGAAAAATGGCGAATTGTAATATAAAAAATGCAAAAACAAAATAGAAAATGCACTTAAATTCAAAATAAATTAGTGTGCCACATCGTTCTTGTCTAATATGATGATTTGACATGAATTTTGTGTCACTGGGTTACAAGACATGAAAATTATTTATTTTTGTTTCTCCGGAGTGTTTGGTTCGAACATTTATCGACGGTCCCTTAGCGAACCACCGTGTGTAGGAGGAGCGAGACAGCAGAGAGCAGTTGCCCGGAATCAGCCTGCTTTTGCCGGCTGAAACAGGAGGCTGACGCCGCTGAATCCGTAGAGCTTGAATATCCAATATCCAACGTCAAACTAACTGGTCTGATTCTAGGTGTATAGCAAGTTGGCGGCCAACTTCCTCCAGACTGGCCAATATAGTGGAGTCAACCTCCACATCCATCTCAGCTTGGAGCTGATTGAAATCCTCCATGACCCGTGCAAAACGAAAATGGAAGTAGTCATTGGGTTCATTTTGGTCAATATCATTTGCCAATGACCTTAAATCATTGGCAATGGCTGTAAGAGAACCCTCCATCGTGCCTACCAAAAAAACTTCGTTACTGGAGTCTAGCCAGTAGCAGCAGGATCGGGATCATACACACAATTCTAACCAATGGTGCTGAAGACAAATGTTAGAACCACCCACCTCATTAACATACGGAGACAGAAAAGCAGGAATAAATAAATAAATGTGGAAATGTAGAAATACAGAAATAAATGTAGGAAGAAATAAATAAAAGTAGAAATAAATTAATGTATGAATAAATAAATGTATAAATAAAAATTCGGAAATGTAGAAATACAGAAATAAATGTAGGAAGAAATAAATAAAAGTATAAATAAATGAATGTATGAATAAATAAATAAATGTATAAATGAAAAAATGTATAAATAAATGAATGAATAAATACATAAATGTATAAATACACAAAAAATATAGAATTAGTCTTTTTCATGACCAAAACATATTTATTTATGCATTTATACATTTATATGTGTATTTATTTATTTGTATATTTATTTATTTATGCATTTATATATTTATATGTGTATTTATTTCTTCTTATATTTATTTATTTATACATTTATATGTGTATTTATTTATACATTTATATGTGTATTTATTTATTTATTTATATGTGTATTTATTTATTTACATATTTAGTTTTCATTTTGTCATTTTTGGTCCCTCACAGAAAATGGGAGTATGTTGGCCCTTTTAAAATAAGGCTTACTGAAACTTTCAAAATAAAAGCCTCAGTCTTCCAGAGTTACTAGTAATTTTTAAGCTGATAATAGCATACATAATGATTTTAGAATAGCCAGCAGGTTCTATATAAATAACAGAACTAACCCAGACTTGATTGCAGCATTAGTCTTAACATTACTGCTGGGACTCAGTGATGGAAATTGGTCTTCTTTATCCTTTCAAAATAAAATTTACTGATCTTTACAAAATAAAAGCCTAATCATTCCTTACTTGGGGCTTGCCATAGCAATAGAGGGAGAGGAGTGAATGGGCTTGCTTCACTGCCTCCAATGCTATTGCAAAGAGTCACCTATTATTATCCACGTCTAAACTAGATTGTTTATTATGAATATTTATGGGGACCTGCCATGGCAATGCAAGGAGGCATGGAATGCAATTGCAGAGCAAGTGAAACAAGAACAGATCTATTCAATTCAATTCAATTCAGTTTTATTTATATAACGCGAATTCACAACACATGTTGTCTCAAGGCACTTCATAAAAGTCAGGTACATACATTCCAATTAATCCTAATCATTGAACAGTGCAGTCAGATTCAGTTATTTATTCAAATTGGATAAAAAGTTTTTCTGTCTAAGTAAAGGAAACCCAGCAGATTGCATTCAGTCAGTGACTTGCAGCATTCACTCCTCCTGGATGAGCATGTAGAGACAGTGGACAGTCACTGGCGTTGACTTTGCAGCAATCCCTCATACTGAGCATGCATGTAGCAACAGTGGAGAGGAAAAACTCCCTTTTAACAAGAAGAAACCTCCAGCAGAACCAGGCTCAGTGTGAGCAGCCATCTGCCATGACCGACTGGGGGTTAGAGAGAACAGAGCAGAGACACAAATAGAACAAAGAAGCACTGATCCAGGAGTACTTTCTATGGGAAGGAAAAGTAAATGTTAATGGATGTAGCTCCTTTAGTCGTTTCATCTAGCAAGAAAGAACAGATCAACTCTGAGCCAGTTTTCAAGGTTAGAGTCTGAAAGAGAGCACATAGAGTTAGTCACAATAAAAGCTCAGCCAGTAGCCATGTCTAGGAGAGAGAAAGAGTTAAACACTAAAAGACAAGACCATGTGGATCATCGGTAGAGGGTGAGCATTAAGTTGTTGCCAGCAGAAGCTCGGACGATTCCCCTCTCCAGAAAGGTGTCACAGGTAGACACAGAGCCAGGCCAGGTGTAGCTTTTAGGAAGAGAAAAGAGAGAACAAAGTTAAAAGCTGAAATAACAGCAAATAATGCAAAATTGGAGAGTAGTGTGAGAATGTAGCGAAGAGGGTGAAAGTGGTCATTATGTCCTCCAGCAGCCTAAGCCTATAGCAGCATAACACAGATAGTGTCAGTTCAGATTATTTAGTTAGACGGCGCTTATTTACAACAATGTCGTCTCAAAGCACCCCACAAAGGGTCCCACTGATGGTCATTGTTATACTAATCTAATCTAACTAATCTACGTAAGTGTCTTTGACTTCCACCCTGAAACCTGATGCAAGCTAAATCTAACAGCCCCTGAACCTGTGGCTCTGGTCGGAGAAGCACGCACCAAGAGGCAGGCCCCGTCTAAATTTCTTCCGAAATTTTTCTAGTTACTTTCTGATATTGTGAATATATTAAAAGGTGTGAATTGGCAAATTGAACTTAGCTGCTGGTCGCACTTCTGACCTCAAATAGCTTAACTGATAATTGCGCATTCTAAATGTGTGTTCAGTTGAAGCCTCTTGATGGAAAAAAACAGATCAAATTTCCTTTGAACATGGTGTGGTTGTAAGTGCCAGAGGTCAGCAGATGGCCCCTGGTGACAGATGTTATACGGTGCTTACCGTTAAAAAACCACAATGTCTTACAGGATGTATGTATTGTAAGGCCAAGGAGCTTTTTGGCTTTATTCCCATTGGTATACATATCAAAAAAGACTATTCTTTTCACCTCTGTAGACTTAATCTTTGTCAAAAGTATTCTTCAGACATCCATGTTCTTCCGCTTTATCCGGAGTCGGGTTGCGGAGGCAGCAGTCTGAGCAAGGATGCCCAGAATTCCCTCTCCCCAGACACCTCCTCCAGCTCCTCCTGGGGGATCCCGAGATGTTCCCAGACAAACTGAGAGACATGGTCCCTCCAGTGTGTTCTAGGTGAAGAGTATTGCAGCATTTTTTAAAACATTACAAGCTACTTTTGTCAAACCTCCAATTAAAATATCAGACGGTTGGAAATGTGAGCAATAAGCAGTACCCTTTTCTTCTGAAGTAATTTAAGCTATTGGAGTAGTATTAAAACATAGATTTTCTTCTTTTTTTTTTTTTGGGATGTATCCAAAAGTTTTATTTGAGTTAAGGTAGTAACCTTCCACTGTGGGTTAATCCGAATGTCACAATAAACTTTGTGTTGATATGTGATAAAGATGTTTGCCTTTTCTGTGCTTTGCCTGAAGATTTATTGCATCTTTTTCTTCTTCATTGATAATACAAAAGTTTAATTTTGTCTACGAAATCTTGTCTGTTTTGTTTTACAGGAACAATTTGGATTTAAAATGTACATTTAGCTAAATATCACATTGACTGTATTAATCAAAGTGAAGGGGAAATTTACTTTGTGCCTGTGTTGACCCCTGGCCCTTATGCTACTCAAACATTTGAATGCTTTGTATGAAATCAGATCTGATTTAGCCCAAAACTTTGTAGTGACTACCCAGAGCCTCTGATTAAAGACATGGGTGGCATTTTCATAATTTTAATATTAGAGTCTTCCAAGGATAACTCTGTATTTTCAATTGATATTAAAATAAATGGCTTTCATAAAAAAGGAAAAAAAAGGTTGGCATCCATTGGCCTATTAACCCCCTAGTGTCAGAATAAATTTTCAATTGGTTGAACTATGATAAAACAATCCAGTGGCCCAGACACTAGATACTGGAGTTAGATTTTAAGCCTGGTCGAGTCGTGCCATGATGTCACGCAAGACAGTCGGGTCGGATCAGGCTCAAAGCTTAGTCTATTTAGTTGTAGTGGATACAAAATGTGGTTAAACGTAGTATAAAATAGACTCTTATTTTAGTTGTTTACTCTTTTGTGAAAAGAGAGGGACAAATAGCACATCTGTCTGCTCTGCCCTGACCTGCACGAGACGCACGTCTGGGCAGGACCTGCCCTGGGCCAGTGCTTGCTGTGGAATGAATAAAACCCGACGTGAACAAACATTTTATTAAAGGTATTACTGCTACAGTTAGTCAGTCCGTGCCGGGCACCACTGCACTCTCAAGGAACGCTCGGTTACACCGCTACCAGTCGGTGGTGGGCACCGCACGGACTGACTGCATCGAGTAGCAGTAATAACTTCAATAAAATATTTATCCACACTGGGTTTCCTTCGGGCTCGCGCCCATTATTAAAGTCTGCTGATCGAGCTCGGTTCAGGCTTTTTATGCCCGCGGGCCCGGCCCGGATCGGGTCGAGCTGGATTCACTGAGCCCGATCTATACTCCTGAGTACTGCTAATGTGGGCACACATTTATACACATTAACTAGACTGAACTCCATGGTGTTATTTAAAGGTTTTAGGCCTATAAAATGACCCTCCATCATTATCCCGAGGCTATTTGCGCCAGGGCGGCATCTTCTCGCAGTGCTGTCCTATTTAATGCCTGAAGTAAATATAGCGAGTGCAAAATATAAAGATTTTGAAACCACTGAAATTGAAAAACCGATATTTTTGTAATATCTAAACACATAGATCAGACATGGCGTACTTCAACAGTTATTAATGACGAGGGGAACAGGCAACAACAACACTGACCAACGACAAGGACCAACGACATGAACCAACAGCATGGACCAATAGCAGAGAGCAATGACATTGACCAATCACAGAAGTTACAGACGTGCAAACAACTACATCAACCAACAACAGGGGGCAACAGCATCATAAAACAAATGCAAGGTGTACTCTAGTTAACTGGAAATGAATTGGCAAGATTGCAGTGAGTAATAACCACAGCAGCAGCTATAGACATACACATATGCAACACCTATGTGCAACATATTCATCAAACACATATGCAAGATGGACATATACACATAGCAACAACATAGACCAACAACATCTGCACATATTACATGTACTTAATTTTGACACAAATGGAACCCCATGCATCGCCATCAATTGACTGTGGCAACATTTTCAGCATTGATCCCTGATGAAGTATACTACATTTGAAGTGGATCCAATGATGTCTGAGTGAGATAGAGCACTTAAAATGTCCTACGGGGCGCTGTTGATCCAAATTCCAATGTAACCCAATAGAGCTGTTTGGGGGCTGACAAAGATCAACCATATTCAGTTTGGAGTAAAACGGACCTTCCTAATCGATGCTATACTCACTTGTTTCTTAGTGGGCGCGGCTAAAGCGATGTCATCAATTGATTGTGTTAACATGTTCGGCATTGACCAATGATCTTGTATACAACAGGGGTTGGACGATGAAACTGATACACCTGGTTTTAGACCACAATAATTTATTAGTATGGTGTAGGGCCTCCTTTTGCGGCCATATACAAGTCCTGCACAGTGGTCAGAAAGATTTTAAGCCATTCTTCTTGCAGGATAGTGGCCAGGTCACTAAGTGATCCTGGTGGAGGAAAACGTTTCCTGACTCGATCCTCCAAAACACCCCAAAGTGGCTCAATAATATTTAGATCTGGTGACTGTGCAGGCCATGGGAGATGTTTAACTTCACTTTCATGTTCATCAAACCAATCTTTCACCAGTCTTGCTGTGTGTATTGGTGCATTGTCATCCTGATACACAGCACCGCCTTCAGGATACAATGTTTGAACCATTGGATGCTCATGGTCCTCAAGAATGGTTCGGTAGTCCTTGGCAGTGACGCGCCCATCTAGCACAAGTATTGGGCCATGGGAATGCCATGATATGGCAGTCCAAACCATCACTCCCATGCTTCACTCTGGGCATGCAACAGTCTGGGTGGTACGCTTCTTTGGGGCTTCTCCACACCATAACTCTCCCGGATGTGGGGAAAACAGTAAAGGTGGACTCATCAGAGAACAATACCAACAATTTGTCCTCTTTTGAACTCTGGTATGTCACCCATAATGTTGTGTGCATTTCAATATTTTGAGCAAAACTGTGCTCTTACCCTGCTAATTGAAGCTTCACACTCTGCTCTTACTGGTGCAATGTGCAATCAATGAAGACTGGCTACCAGGCTGGTCCAATTTAGCCATGAAACCTCCCACACTAAAATGACAAGTGTTTCAGTTTCATTGTCCAACCCCTGTATGTTTAAAGTGGATCCGATGATGTATGAGGGAGATAGAGCACTTTAAGTGTCCTAGGGGGCGCCGTTGAACCAGATTCCAATGTAATCCAATAGAGGTGTTTAGGGGCTGACAAAGATCAACCATATTCAGTTTGGAGTAAATCGGACCATGCATGTGTAATTTAGAGCCAGACGTATGGCTATGGTGTGACATCAGAATTCACCACGCCGCCACAGGCACACCCTCCAGTCAAAGCAGTCAGTACTGGAGACTGTCTTAGACCATCATGCTATCTGTCATTTGGGACAGTTTCACTCTGATTAGGTGGAGGACACTATATATGGACCATCAAAAGGAAAACATGACACTTCCTGTTCTCAGGGGGCGGGGCTTCGATGATGTCAGTATCAGATCAGTGAATATTGTTCAGGGCCAGAGGCAGATCAATCTCAGAAGGTTTCAGGTCTCTGTGACTTTCCTTGTAGGAGCTATATCAATTTCGTCTTTTATGCTGAGAAGTCAGATTTTGAGGCTTGGCCACGCCCACACGCTTTCATGTATCAAAAAGTTTTGATAACTTTTGGTCCTCCGTACTTTGGGGGTATGCCCTAAAACGCACAGGAAGTCAGCTATTTTGGATCAAATGGTAATTTTTTTCACTTTTACTCACCTCCCTTGAACTTTAACAAACTCCTCCTAGGGATTTTGAACTATCGGCTTCATATTTGGTAAATATGCAGTGAAGGCATGGGGGATTAAACGTTATGAAAATCGTGAGTTTTCGCCCATGTTTAGGGGGCATGGCCGTGGCATGAACTTGGCATTCGCGCCCAAAGTGAAAAAATGCAATAACTTTCCCAAATAAACGCCAAATCAAACCAAAGTTGGCATGAAGGAGGACCTTTTGGGTGGCACGGTGGCGCAGTTGGTAGCACTGTTGCCTTGCAGCAAGAAGGTCCTGGGTTCGATTCCTGCCGGGGGTCTTTCTGCATGGAGTTTGCATGTTCTCCCCGTGCATGCGTGGGTTCTCACCGGGTACTCCGGCTTCCTCCCACAGTCCAAAGACATGCTTGTTAGGTTAATTGGTCACTCTAAATTGCCCTTAGGTGTATGAATGAGTGTGTGCATGGTTGGTTGTGTGTTGCCCTGCGATGGACTGGCGACCTGTCCAGGGTGTACCCTGCCTCTCGCCCATAGACTGCTGGAGATAGGCACCAACACCCCCGTGACCCACTATGGAATAAGCGGAAGAAAATGACTGACTGACTGACTGACAGATCGCTATCTGGCTGTCTGCACTCAATCTGCTTCAGACTGTGTCAAGTTACTGATAACTAGTGGGTTTAACTTCGTTTGAAGCACAGTTAAATTCAATTCAGTTTATTTATATAGCGCCAATTCACAACACATGTTGTCTCAAGGCACTTCACAAAAGTCAGGTACATACATTCCAATTAATCCTAACCATTGAATAGTGCAGTCAGATTCAGTTATTTTTTCAAATTGGATAAAAAATTTTTCTATCTAAGAAAACCCAGCAAATTGCATCGAGTCAGAGACTTGCAGCATTCATTCCTCCTGGATGAGGATGTAGCAACAGTGGTCAGTCACTGGCGTTGACTTTGCAGTAATCCCTTATACTGAGCATGCATGTAGCAACAGTGGAGAGGAAAAACTCCCTTTTAACAGGAATAAAACCTCCAGCAAAACCAGGCTCAGTGTTAGCGGCCGTCTGCCATGACTGACTGGGGGTTAGAGAGAACAGAGCAGAGACACAAAGAGAACAAAGAAGCACTGATCCAGGAGTACTTTCTATGGGAAGGAAAAGTAAATGTTTATGGATGTAGCTCCTTTAGTCGTTTCACCTAGAAAGAAGGAACAGATAAACTCTGAGCCAGTTTTCAAGGTTAGAGTCTGAAGAGAGCACAGAGAGTTAGTTACAGTAGAAGCTCAGTCAGTAGCTATGTCTAGGAGAGAGAAAGGGTTAAACACTGAAAGACAGGGCCATGTGGATCATCGGTAGAGGGTGAGCATTAAGTTGTTGCCAGCAGAAGCTTGGACGATGCCCCCCTCCAGAAAAGTGTCACAGGTAGACACAGAGTCAGGCCAGGTGTACCTTCTAGGAGGAGAAAAGAGAGAGAACATAAAGTTTAAAGCTGAAATAACAGCAAGTAATGTAAAATTGGAGAGTAGTATGAGAATATAGCAAAGAGAGTGAAAGTGGTCATTATGTCCTCCAGCAGCCTAAGCCTATAGCAGCTTAACTACAGAGATAGCTCAGGATAACCTAAGCCACTCTAACTATAAGCTTTATCAAAAAGGAAAGATTTAAGCCTAGCCTTAAAAGTAGACAGGGTGTCTGCCTCACGGTCTCAACCTGGGAGCTGGTTCCACAGGGGAGGAGCCTAATAACTAAAGGATCTGCCTCCCATTCTACTTCTAGAGACACTAGGAACCAACAGTAAACCTGCAGTCAGAGAACGAAGTGCTCTGTTAGGAATATATGGATCAATCAGATCTGTGATGTATGATGGAGCTAGATCATTAAGGGCTTTACATGTGAGGAGGAGAATTTTAAATTCTATTCTGTATTTAACAGGGAGCCAATGAAGGGAAGCTAAAATAGGAGAAATATGATCTCTCTTTTTAATTTTCATCAGAACTCTTGCTGCAGCATTTTGAATCAGCTGAAGGCTTTTAACTGCATTTTGTGGACATCCTGATAGTAAAGAATTACAATAGTCCAGCCTTGAAGTGACAAATGCATGGACTAGTTTTTCAGCGTCTCTCCTGGATAGAATATTTCTAATTTTGGCAATGTTCCGGAGGTGAAAGAAGGAAATCCTAGAAACCTGTTTAATATGGGATTTAAATGACATGTATTGGTCAAAAATAACACCAAGGTTTTTTACTTTATTATCGGAGGTCAATTTAATGCCATCCAGGTTAAGTGATTGACTAAGCAGTTTTCTTTTCAAAGACTCCGTCCAAAGACGACAACTTCTGTTTTTTCTGATTTAGAAGCAGAAATTTAAAGTCATCCAAGTTTTTTAGTCTTCAAGACATGCTTGTAGTCTATCTAACTGTTTGGGCTCATCAGGGTTTATAGATAAGTAAAGCTGAGTATCATCAGCGTAACAGTGAAAATGTATCCTATGCTGCCTGATAATTTTTCCCTTTTTGGAAGCATATATATAGTGAAGAGAATTGGCCCAAGAACTGAACCCTTTAGTACTCCACAATTAACCCTGGAGTTTAAAAAGATGATTTATCATTTTACATGAACAAACGGAATCTGTCAGACAAATAAGATTTTAAACCAGCCTAGCGCTGTTCCTCTGATCCCTACAGCATATTCCACCCTTTGTAAAGAATATTTTTGACTTGCATCAAATGCAGCCATGAGATCTAACAGGACAAGTACAGACTTCATTATCTGAGGCCATAAGAATATCATTTAGTGACTTTCAGCAGAGCTGTTTCAGTGCTATGAGAGCTCTGAAGCCTGACTGAAACTCTTCAAACAGGTCATTGCTGTGTAATCCTCACACATTTGATTGAAACTATTTTCTCAAGAATGTTAGATAGAATGGAAGATTGGCAATAGGTCTGTAAAATTTTTCAAGTCATCTCGATCAAGCGAAGTTTTTCTTAAGAAAAGGTTTAATTATCTACCTTAAAAGTTGTGGTACATATCCATTTACTGAGGATAGATTAAAATCATATCTAAAAATGGGGCTGGTAATCAGAGGAACACTTCCCTTTAAAAAAATTTTGGTTGGGTTGGGTTTCTAACATACAAGTTGAAGGTTTAGATGGCTAATATTTCTGATAACTCAGGAAGCTCCACAGGATAAAAACTCCAAACACAGATCATTTTTACAGTTTATTTCCAATGTTTTCACGCTGAGATAAATAATCATTTTTAGAGTAGTCAAAGATTTTTTTTTTTAATAGAATAGAATCATTAACGCACAAAAACAGGCAAATGCAAAACAGAAAAGTTTAAAAAATAATAGTAGGGAGCAAAAGTTCTTGGGGGTTTTAAAAAAGGATTTGGGGAATAATTAAAAAAAAAGGAAACAGATGGGAGGAACAATGATAGAAAAACATGATAATATTACAGTAATGCAAGAAGCCAATTGCTAAGGACGGGAATTTAAAGGGTATATAGTGGATTTTGAGAAAAACCAGAAATTATAGTATACAGGAAAAGGGTTAAAGCCAAACCTAGTTTTTATGTTTAAGGGTAAATATATCAAAAGGGGATAGATAAAAGAAAGTGGAGGAGGAGCAGAAATTTTTAAAAGAAGGAATACAATATTAGATATTAGGAAAAGGGAAAGTGTTAGAATACATGAAAATTGAAATTTTGGTAAAAAAAAAAAAAGTAAAAAAATAATAAATTTTTATAATCCATGTAAAACGTTACACTCGGGGGGGTTTTAATGATGAATTAAATGGGGTATTTTTAAGGAAAAAAAATCTGGTGTGGAGATTTTAATGCTAGTACACATATGGGGAAATGTAAAGAAAAAAAGGGCAAATTATTGAAAAATAAAGGGGGAAAGAAAAATTTTGGGATGTATAAATGATGGAAAAGAGTGGGGCATTGACAAGATACAACAGTAGGCAGTGATCATTACCCCCTTAAAAATTTAAAAGGAACATTAAAAAATAAAAGGAATACAGGTTTTATAAAATGGAATTTTTTAAAAAGGCTGATTGGGGAAAAATTTTAAATATTTAAGTCAAAGAAATTGGGGAGATAGATGTGTCGATTGATAAAAATATTTAAATATAAATATCTGTAAAACAATCTTACAAGCGCAGAAAAGTCTATTAAAAAAGTTTTGGAAGGGAAAAGCGATAAAAAAATTTTGCCATGGTGGAAAAAGAAGTTGAATAATAAAAAATAAAAAAAAGCATTTAAAACGTTTAAAAAAGTAAACCCAATTTATCAGAATCTAATTGTCCAAAATAAACCAAGCAAGGATAAGAAAGATCATTAAAGATGCAACCAAGAGAATATTGGAGAAACTTTTGTGAATACCGTGGTGGAGAGAACACTAAATTGACCAAATCAGGAAAACAATAAAAGAAGACTGGTATTAAAAAGAAATTATGGATATCCTATATAACATAGAATAATACAATTATTAACGGAAGATGGAAGAAAAAGTTGAAAAATCAGCTAAAACATTTAGGTAAAATCATAGTTCATGTAATATTAGTGAAGAGGGAAAGAAAGGTAGGGAATAAGATGACAAGATGAAATATAAGACTTAATGCAAACTAAAGTAGATACCAAATTTCGAAATGAGCCATTACAAAAGGAGAGTTGAACTTTTGTAAATAGGAAACAACAAAAGACCGTATACCTGGAAAGATCAAATTTACTTATACAATGATTAGAACATCTCAAGTGCAAAGCAAATATTAGAATATGCAATACAGTCTGGGAGGAGAGGGAGGCTACCACCGAGCTGCAAGGAACCAATAATCCTTCCAATAGCATAAACCAGGAAAGGAAAGCACAAAAACCAAGAAAAATAATATAGACGATAGCGATTTAACATCAAAACATATGTAAAATAATGAAAGAATGATCTAATAGATTAAACATATTATTTAAATATTAATGGCTATATATCTAGATATAAAATGGTTTCGAAAGGGAGAAGACAAAGATTCCGGCATCTATGTTTAGAATATGAAATAAGGAGAGCCACATAAAGTAAACAAATAAATGTAGTAGTTGTATTTTTTGGACATAGAAAAAGGCATATGAAGATGCTAGGGAGGTTGAAGGATTATTAAAATTAACTAAGAAATATGGGGCATATATGGAAAAATGTTGAAAATTGATTAACAACTTTATCCAATATGGTGTCATAACAATTAAGAGAGTGTCAAATGGAATTTAATTTTCAGAGTAAAAATATAGTAGAAAATGGCACTGCATCAAGGAATTAATATAAGTCCATTATTGTTTGCTCCATCATGATAAATTGATGTATTTAAAAATATTGGCGTAAAGAAGATTTGGTGCCCAACTATGTGGCAGATGATGGAGCATATGGAAAAAGGGTAGGAATATAAACTTATGAAAAGGTAACATTACAGGATGAGATATTAGAATAGAACAATGGCAAATAAAATGTGGGATTTAAAATTCTCAGTGGAAAAAGAATAGTAAAGTAAAAATACTAAAAGATCATTCAAGTCTTAGAACAAGTAAATAAGCTATTAAAAGTTTTTAGGTATATGGTTTCATGAAAAAATTATATGGAAAAGTACATATAGAAAAAATCATAGATAAATGCAAAAATATATTAAACATTATGAGATGTATGGCTGGTATTGATTGGGGAGCAGATCGAACAGCATTGAAAATAATTTATACAGGATTAATTAGATCACATATTGATTATGGAAGTATAATTTATGGATCAGCAGAAAACACACATCTTATAAAATTAGGCAATATACAACATCAAGCTTTAAGAATTTGTACAGGAGCAATCAGAACCGCTCCAATAGCAGCATTCCAGCTAGAGATGGGAGAGATGCCATAAGATCTACGAAGGAAACAGCAATAAATTACTGGATAAATTTACAAAGCAATAATCCGAATCATCCTACACGTGATATTTTAAAACCATGCTGGGAAAAAGAGAGAAAACAAATTAAGAGATTTGGTTGGATTATCAATAACATAGCAGAAGAATTTCAAATATATATTAAAGAAATAAGTTCTATGTTGCCTTTGCCAGTGATACCACCAGAGGCAGTGGTGGATATGGCATTAATGGAAAAGAAAAAGGATACGAAATGTATTTTAGATTCAAGTATAATACGACAATATATAAACAATTACTATCAATATGTTCAGATTTACACAGACGCATCAAAACCAGCGAAATCAAGATGGCGCCGACGATGGCAGCCTCGGAGCTTCGCTCTCTCCTTGTTTTTGTATTTTGTGTGTTTATATGTTTTTCGAGCCACAGTACTGTGGTCTCGGGCCACAATTCGGTGGTCTCATTCAGTAGAGAGGAACTTCTCAACATCAGAGAGTCCTCTATTGGAATTTTTCACCATCTTTCATCCATTCCGATGTTCACTGAGCCTTCTGCAAGCGCGTTAGTGGTGGCGCTATACGGGATACTGCGCCCGGAGGCGCGGAGGGGGGAAAGTGTGCTGGCACCCTGTAATAGTGCCGCAAAAGAGGATTTCGCACACCACTGCCTCAATCCACCTGGCAAATCGCTCGCCTCTCTAAGCAAAACAAGATGGACGAGCTACTTCTTCTCAACGGGTAAACTCGTTTTGTCATCTTTTCTTTGGACCTCCCCGAAGATCAGGGTTCTCTGCTTCACGAGACATGCTGGTGACAACATCCCGGACCGCGCCGCTAGCTGATACCGGACTGTCCAGCGACTCAGAGCGGATCGCAGCACGGAGCTATCAGGGAAGAACGAGGGAGGCGGAATCTGCCTTTTATATAAACGAAGGTTGGTGCAGAGACATAAAAGTGCATGGGGAAAACATTGTAGTCCTGATGTGAGTCATTTTCCATAATCTGTAAACCGTTTTACTCACCGAGAGAGTTTTCCTCTTCATAATAATAGGACTCATATTTCCACCGCATGGATTAACTTCTGCCGCGGAAAAAACATCTGACTGAGACTGATTACAGACGTGGCGGGAAAAAACACCCTGACTCTTTCATCATAATACTGGGAGATTTAACAGGAGCAGATAACTCTCTAATGAGCTCCCAAAATACAGGACAGCATATTAAGTGTCCCACCAGAGACAAAAACACCACTGGACCCCTGTTACACAGCTTTCTAAGGACTCGTACCATGCTGTTAAAGGGCTGCTCTGGGACTTTCGGTCATTCTCTTATCACCTCATCCCAACTTACAGACAGAAAATAAGAGCTTCCGAAACTCCTACGGTTCCTACTGTTAAAAAGTGGACTGAGGAATCGGAAGCAGAGCCTACAGGCCTGCTTTGAATGCACAGACTGGACTGTGTTTGTTCGAAACATCAGCCACTGATTTAAACACGAACTAAATGATGTGGTGACATCATACATCAGTTTCTGTGAGAACATGTGTGTGCAGACCAAGACTGTCTGCACCCTTGGGGAACAACAAGCCATGGTTGTCACTCCACATCTTTCAGGAATATCCTGCGCTAGGGACAAGGAAGAAGTATCACAGCAGTAGGAGATTGGGCGATGGTACAGGCAGGCAGGGAACAGACTAACAAAGGAGATCAAAGGCAGCCAAGAGAAGCTATCGTGAGAAGCTGAAAAAAACAGTCCTTTCTACTGGTGACACTTCGGCTGTATGGACTGTGGTCTGAGAAACCTTGACTGCCTACAGAAGCCCACCACCCTTCCTGAACAAAAGGTCCTCGCCTGGCCCAACCGTCTGAAGGCTTCTACTGCAGACATGACAAGAAGCCATTCACACCTCAAACCAATACTCCACATCCCATTCAGAAGAACAGGTTCTCGACCAGAAAGCCAACCAACCCCTACCTTCAGATCCTCTGCCTGCACTAAAGATCTCTGAGGAAGATGGTAAACAGGCCTCTTTCAGCGCATGAAAACATAAGAAAGCTGGAGGACCTGATAACGTCTACCCATCATGCCTGAAAGCCTGTGCAAATCAACTCGCTCCAATCTCACCCGGATCTTCAACAAGTCACTGGAGAAGTGTGAGGTCCCCTCTTGCTTCAAACGATCACCATCATCCCCAGTGCCCCAAGAAACCCACCATCCCAGGATTAAATGACTACAGGCCTGTAGCCCCTGACGTCTGTGGTCATGAAAATCCTTGAGCGGCTGGTGTTGAAGCACTCTGAAAGACATCACATGGCCCTCTACTGGACGCCCTGCAGTTTGCGTTACCGAGCAAACAGGTCGGCAGATGATGTTGTTAAAACTTAGGTCTACACTTCATCCTGCAACACTCTCGACAACCTAGGGACCTAAGCCAGGATCCTGTTTGTAGACTTCAGCTCGGCCTTCAACACCATCATACCGACATCCTCCACCAGAAGCTCACTCAGCTCAACGTCCCACCCTCCACCTGTCAGTGGATCAACAGCTTCCTGACGGACCGACAGCAGCAGGTGAGACTGGGGAGCATCTTCTCCCGAACCAGATCAAATAAGTACTGGTGCCCCCCAGGGGGGTTCTTATCCCCACTCCTCTTCTCCCTGTACACAAATGACTGCACCTCAGCAGACTCGTCCGTGAAACTCCGTGAAATTTGCAGATGACACCACTGTCATTGGACGATCCAGGACGGTGATGAGTCAGCATACAGACAGGAGGTGGATCAGGCTGGTCCACTGGTGTAGTCAGAACTGCCTGGAGCTAAACCCACTCAACAGGACTGTGGAGATGGTGTGTTGGCTTTCGGAAAAACCCCACCTCACTACACCCCCTCACCATCCTCAACAACACCGTGTCGGCTGTGGATCACTTCAGGTTCTTAGGAAACCACCATCCTCTCGAGGACCTGAGATGGTCTTCACACATAGACACTGTTCGGAAGAAGGCCCAGCAGAGACTGTACTTCCTGAGGCAAACTAAGAAGTACACACCTTCCACAGGAGCTGCTGGTCATCTTCTACACTGACATCATCCAGTCTGTCCTGTCTTCATCCATCTCCGTTGTGGTTCGGTTCATCCACAAAACAGACACAGGTCCAGACTGCAACGAATAATCAGGACTGCAGAGAGAATCATCAGGGCTGACCTTCCCTCCATCCAGGACTTATACAGGTCAAGGGGTCAGGAGAAGGGCTGTGCTAAAATCTCTGCAGGACAACACACCCTGCACATAAACTGTTTAGAGTTCTGCCTTCAGGGGCCGCTACAGAGCGCTGTCACACAAAAACCAGCCGCCACAGAGACAGTTTCTTTCCCCCAGGCTGTTTCTCTGTTGAACCTTCAATAACATACAAAAACACAGCATACAGATGTTGCAAATGCACCTTTTATTTATTATGTGTTATATTTGTACCATTGTAAATATGTATATTCTGTAGTGCAAAAACAAAACCAAAGAGCAAAGTGTACCGGAGTCAAATTCCTTGTTTGTATGTACAAACTTGGCAATAAAGCTGATTCTGATTCTGATTCTGAAAAATTAGGAGTAGCATTCATATTACCGGAATTTAAAATAAAAGTAGGAAAAAGAATTACAAATGGATTATCAGTATATTTAGGAGAATTATTAGCAATATTGTTAGCAGTGCAGTGGGTGGAGGATATAAAACCATTAAAAACAATAATTTGTTCAGTCTCAAGTTCAGAAAGTTTAAAACACAATCAATCAGATGGTAGGCCAGACATTTTGTTGGAAATAAAACATACTTTATTCAGAATAAAAAGGATGGGATTAACATTAATATTTTTATGGGTACCAGCACATGTAGGAGTTGGAGGGAATGAGATGACAGACAGGATAGCAAAGAAGGAAACACAAAACCACATTGGCTTTATAATTAATATTAGTAGGTATTTCTTGAGCGAGAATCTAATTAAACAGAAGAAAATCAAGAAAGAGAAAGAGTGGCAAAAGAGCTGGACGAAGAAGAAAGGAAGATGGTTTTATAGGGAATCATGCAAGATAGGAGCAAGACAGTTATGAACTGGAAGAAGGAGCAGAAAAGAGGAACGGTTCATTACAATATTAAGAGTTGGACATACAGGGACTTAATTCTACATTGTTTAATGATAAAGAACAGAATACAGGAAAATTTGATTATTGTGGAGAGGAGGAAAAAATTCAGAACATGTCTATATGGAATTGTCAGAAAATGATGAACAAGAAAGAAAATTTTGAGGACGGAATTTGTAGGTGATTAAAGAAAATTTTCAATTTGATAGAATACATGGCACAAAGAAGTTTTAGTTAGGCAGACGATGTCAGACATATTCAAATAGTTAAATTAAATAAAAGAACTAAATTAATAAATAAATGGTAAATGGACTGAACTTATATAGCGCTTTTCCAGTTATACAGACCGCTCAAAGCGCTTAAATAGAATTTGATTGTTGTAATAGTAAATAAGTAAATTTAAAACCATGAAGAACCACACTCCATAACAGTCGGTGGCGGTAATGCACACCTCAAAGTTATTTGCCAACCGCCAAAAAAATAATACCAGAAGAAGAAGGAGGAAGCTTTCAGCGGGCCACGGGTATGTCCCAATTCAGGGGCTGGATCCTTCGAAGGACCCGGTCTACGTGGGCTGGGTCCTTCGTCGACCGCTAAAACCACGGAGGCCGGAAGTGAGCAGCTGCGGATTGAGACGGTCTAGCCTCAGGGCCGGGAAGCCTGGCGAGGCAAGTTACTACGGCGGGAGCGGAAAACTCCGAAACCATCGGAGCACGTTTGAAATTAAGCGATGTCTTGATAAATCAAGCAGATATTTCAAATCAGGCAAAAGAAGGACACATTTGTCGGCCGCATTTGAAGGAGTCTGGGAAGGATTCATGAATTGGGACAGCCTTCTTCGCCACGCTGTGACGTAATCGGCCTACAAATATGGCCTTCGAAGGATCCAGCCCCTGAATTGGGACACACCCCAAGTCAGTCGTCGGCGCAGAGGTGAAGCCGAAGCACATTCTCTGTCAGTGTGTGGTCTCTTCAGCTTTAGTTATACGACGGGGGGAGGGGGGAAAGAAGAAACAGATAACCTGCAAAGATAGTTGGAGCACAGGAGAAGATACTAAGTTGAAGAAGTACAGAGAAGCAGGAAACTAACCCATCCAGAGTGAGTGCAGAGCAAAGTGATTCAACGGCAGGGATCACGTTCGGCTAGCTTTGCTGCCATTTTGGGGATTGGAGAAGTAACGCTAACGCACTTTATTTATGTTTGAGAACCAAGGATTATGGAAGAATCTGGAAGTGAATTGAAGTTAGTCTTGGAACCAACTTAGGCAATAATCAGCAAACCTTTAGACAACCATTCACAATGCAAGATCAGATAAAATAAATTTATTATTTAATAAAATATGTTCTTTTAAGAATGACTGCTGAATAAAACCACTTCTGGTGATGATTAATTCTCAATGGTGTTCATTAGCTGCCTTTATTTATTGAAAATAATATTTAAAGAAAAATTTGTCAAAGGAAATGGTAAAAATATTTAAGGAAATATTTTGGAAAAGAGCCAAATATTTCTGGAAGAAATTGGGCTTAATGGTGTGGATTCGTTATCGAGTTTAGTAGAATAATGTTTGGGATACTCTTATTACGATTGAAAAACTAATAAACTTTTCTGGTCAATAAAAGGTTTAAAATGCATAAGTCGTGGACGGCGCGTATGATCAATCTTCTCCGTGTGTTTAAAATCACCACTTCAAGTAAAGTTTGTGCTCTAACTTTAAAAACACACAAACAGAGAACACAAATTAGCACAGGTGTGCTGCAGATAGATCTGCTAAAGCACCAAGATAGCCTGAGTTCAAACAAACAAAACTTCATAAAATTAAATAACGTTCAGATCATATTATCCTAAATATTTCTCGTTACCTGCAAACCCAACCTCGTATGAACCATGCTGAGGAAGGGGTCCAGGCGGACGACGAAGGTTTGAGTAAGAAGCTCTTGTGAACAACGGGTTAGCTCCAGCTAACCTCCGGAGCAGTGGCTTGGCAGCCCTCTCGTCCGTGACCACACTGCACGGTAACTGCCGTACTGCGGTCTCACGTTGTCATTTACTTGGGAAACTGCGACTCGGCGTCCGTCCGTGCCTTTGGAACTTCTCCGGAAACAGTTTCACTTCACAGATCTCTGAGAGAACAGTCAAGCATGCTTGATACCTTGATACCCCGGTTCAGGAATGAAATCACCGGATTACACAGACGTGATTCATTGCACTTATATTGTGCCATATGGTGTTATGGTCGCGTGATCTTATGACACCCTTGGATCCAGTTTGAAGAGTTTATGTCTTTTTACCAGCAAAGAGACATTAGCGCGCTGTGTCCCCTCCTATCCCGATGATCACCGGCGTGGAAGAGGCATGATGTAGCAAGAGCGGTGCTTTTATTTGGACAGTGGCGTCACAGGAAGTCCGCAGCTACCCCTTTTCCTGGCTGTGCCAGAGGTTAATGCAATTTATTTTGAAAGTTCCAGAAATGTTTGTACCGGAGTTTCCTGTTGTAACTCATGGCTGTGGGTCCCAACACTGTGAAAGACTGGATTAATAGCATAGCACAAAAGAAGCAAATAAGCATATTACTTTAATACCTTTGAAACCAACCGGATATCTGTATTTATTATTTTTGTCTAAATTATATGATTATTCAAGTTGTGATAAGGCATCATAATATAATTTGGTAATGTTAATTTGTCGAACACTGTTCCCATGAACATTGAGCGATGTGAGTATTTGAATGTTTAGTTCTCACATTTGGCATTTTGATGTTTTTTTTTATATTGAATATTGTACAACTACTGAAAGATCTGTTTGATAGATTTGTGATTGAGGTAAAATAGTTTTTTTTTAATCACTGTCTTTTTATTGAAATTTTTCCTTTTGTACATACAATTTATGAATACAAGGTAATATTCATTTAACAAACACAAGATGAATGGGATTACAAAGTAATCCCATTCATTCCCTCATGTCTCTGCCCAGTAGGTCCATGTTCTGCATCTCTACCCCTGACAGGGGCTAAGCACATTTTAATAAAAGTTTATTAGTCTGGAATATTATTATACATTTTGGAATGTGTCAAGAAAGGGGCCCCATGTTTTTTCAAATTTCCCGATTGAGTGCTGAAGGGAGCATCTGATTTTCTCCAGTCTCAAGCACGACATAAGGTCATATAGCCACTGCTCATGAGTTGGAGGGGCAGCACCCCTCCATCTGGTCAGAATTGTGCGCCTCGCCAGCAAAGAACAAAATGCCAGCGCCTGTCTTTTAGAAGCTGGTAAAGGCAACTCCTCACTACTGAAACCAAAGAGAGCCAAGAGAGGGCAAGGTGTTATTGGTGCTCTGAGGAACTTGGACAGAGTGTAAAAAACATCCGTCCAGAACCGGCCGAGTCTGGGGCAGGACCAATACATGTGAATGAGTGTGGCTTCGGCAGTTTTGCATTTGTCACAGTATGGGGAGATCTCTGGATAAATACGAGATAGTTTGCTTTTGGAGAAGTGGGCTCTGTGTACCACTTTGAATTGAATAAGATAGTGGCGCGCACATAGAGATGATGAGTTCACAAGTTTGAGTATAAAGGCCCATGTCTCATCTGGTATGGCCAGATTCAAGTCCTCTTCCCATGAAGCTTTGAGTCTGAGTAAGGAGGTCTCTGTTATGTTCAGCATTTTATTATAAAGCCATGAAACCAGCCCTTTACGTGTCGGGTTCAATAATAGGATGGTTTCTAACAGCGTGCCATCTGGCAATGAAACTGAACCTGAGAGATGAGACTGAATAAAGTTTCTGGTTTGCAAATATCTAAAAAAATGAGACTGAGGCAAGCCGAATTTATTGCTAAGTTGTTCAAATGACGCCAATTTCTTCTCTATGTAGAGGTCCTTAAAATGGGTAAGCCCCTTCCTGTGCCACTCCAAAAACACTCCGTCCTGGACAGATGGTTTAAAAAAAATTATTAAGAGCGATTGGACTCAAGAGGGAAAGATTGTGGAGTTTAAAGTGTTTCCTAAACTGGCCCCATATTTTCAGTGAGTGTTTCACTACTGGATTTAGAATAGAGTTAGATGAAGAGAGTGGAAGTGGGGAACAGAGCATGGCTGAGATGGATATGATGTTGTCACTGTGTAATTACATAGTCACCCAATCAGGACGGTCACTTGAGTTATGGTAAAAATACCAGAGTATAAGATGCAAAAACTGAGTCCAACTCATTGAAAAACACATTGGGAATAAAAATAGGTAATGCCTGAAAGAGATATAAAAATTTGGGTAGCGTTAAGGTAAAATAATTCCCATATTTGATAATATACACCCTCAACACCCCGGTCCGGATGTCGTGAGAAAGAACAGATGAAGAGCAGGAAATTAAGATTTACACAAGTTTAATTTGGTAAATGATAAGTCCAATAATTCCCAATGCATATTCCATACAGAAAGAATGATACAGAGAAAGAAAGAAAGAAAGAAAGATAGATTTACCAAAGGCCTTTGGGAGAAGACTCAATCAGCAGCAAAGCTATGGCTGGTCACCGAGTGGTCTACCTCATCACAGATGCCAGAACATCTTATACCCTCCACTTCAAAGCTTACTGACTGAGCTTCCCCATTATGCAGTCTGGCACTGTAAATCAGTCAACCCCCCCTTGTGGTTAGTTTATTATCTATACCATGCCCAAAAGTCGGCATTTATTGCTTTACTGCCCGTACAGCCAAGCATTTACTGCTTGCAGCTGCTGAGAACATCCTGAACATCATGACCTGGGATTAACCCTTTCTCTCCAACCAGAAGCCTGCTATGACCTCTGACCTCTCCGGCTCACAATACATGTTATGTCTCATTTTTATGGTAATAAATGCGAACTGAACTAATAGCATGAAAGTACATGATTTTAATTCTCAACAGTAGTATAGTCATTTTAATTGAGTTGATACGTCCCACAAGAGACATGGAGAGTGGCGTCCACTTTGTGAGGGATCTCTTCACTTGGTTCAGCAGGGGAGTCAGATTCTCTTTAAATAAGTTTTTATGTTTTTTTTGTCACTGTGATACCCAAATATGTGAATTTTTGTCTTTCAATTCTGAATGGCAAGTTGGCAAAGTCTGATATAGTTGTATTATCACCCAAAGGGAAAAGCTCACTTTTAAGGTTCAGCTTATACCCGGAGAGCCGACCGAATTGGCTAAGCAGATCGAGAGCGAAAGGTAATGAGGTTGATGGTTTGGAAATAGAAAGTAGAAGATCATCTGCATAAAGCAACACCTTATGTTCCATGTTATTCCTCCAAATACCAGATATCTCCTTACTGGCATTAAGTGCAATGGCGAGGGGCTCTATGGCCAGATCAAAAAGCAGGGGGCTTAGAGGACGGCCCTGACGGGTGCCCCTTTGTAACTTAAATGGTTTTGAGGTCTGAAAATTGATACGGACTGTAGCAGATGGCTGATGGTACAACAGTTTAATCCATGAAATTAATTTTCCCCCAAAGCCTATCTGCCAAGGACGGCAAAAAGATAGTCAAACTCAACACTATCAAATGCTTTTTCAGCGTCTAGAGAGACAACACACTCAGCTGAGTCTGTGACGCTGGAATAAACAATGTTAAGCAGCCTTCTAACATTAAAATATGAGTACCTACCTTTAATGAAACCTGTTTGATCTTTTGAAAAAACTGTTGGTAAAACGGTTTCAAGCCTATGGGCAAGGATTTTGGCCAAGATTTTGACATCTGTATTCAGGAGAGAAATAGGTCTTTATGAGGTGCATTCCAATGGATCCTTCCCCTTTTTGCAATAAGTGTGATACAGGCTTCATAGAATGACTTAGGGAGAGATCCTT
Organism: Crenichthys baileyi; assembly: GCA_036173005.1. Classification (NCBI taxonomy): domain Eukaryota; kingdom Metazoa; phylum Chordata; class Actinopteri; order Cyprinodontiformes; family Goodeidae; genus Crenichthys; species Crenichthys baileyi. The sequence goes on along the minus strand of JAHHUM010000086.1, from coordinate 231,050 downwards.
GCTTAAAACAATGGGCAAGGGTGGAACTAAGATGAACCAAAAGGGTTTGAGAACTGTTTGAAAAATTCTGACGGGAAACCATCAGGACCTGGGCATTTGCCAGATTGCATTGAGGCTATTGCTAGGGAGCCTTCTAACTGAGAGATGGGTTCGTCTAGCCTATTTTTGAATTCTGGTGAGATTACAGGAATGTGAAGTTTCGCTAGGAAATCATGAATCATGCAAGGATCAGTCTGTGATTCTGAGCAGTAGAGCTCCTTATAGAAGTCCTTGAATGCATCATTAATCTGTCAATGATCAGTGACTGTACTGTCATCTTGTTTTCGAATCTTAGAAATGGTCTGCCTTGCCCTCGAGCCCCTGAGCAGAGTTGCCAATAGTTTGTCAGGCTTGTCACCGTGCACATAAAGTTTGGATTTGTCATGTGAAAGCAAACGTTCAGCTGAGTGTATTGTCAGCAGGTCAAGCCTTGCTTTAAGTTCGACGCGTTTTCTGGAAAGTTCCGGACATTGATTGTGAGAGTATTTTACAATAGGTTATTCTGTTCATAGGTTGAATGCTTCTTAATTTTTGCTGAGTAGGCTATAATCTGCCCCCTGACATATCCCATACTACAAGGCTGGGCGTCTCTTGGGAGGAGTTGGTAGCAAAAAAAAAACCTATCTCATCTTGAATGAATTTCCGGAAGTTTTCGTCCAACAGCAAGGTTGAGTTAAAACGCCACGGTCCAGCTCTTAGGGGAAGGTGAGGAAGAGACAGGGACATAGTGATTGGAGCATGGTCTGAAATGACTATGCTTTGATAGTCACAAGTACTGACCTGTGGCAGACATTTAGTATCAATGATAAAATAATCAATTCTTGAGTAAGTTTTGTGTACATTTGAGAAGTATGAGTAGTCCCTCTTGTCGGGATTTAAAGCGCGCAACACATCACACAGTCCGAATTCAGATAGAAAGTTTAGGATAACTGATGTTGATTTGCTTATGATACTGCTTATAATGGATGAGCGGTCCAAAGTTGGGTCCAGCAGGCACTTGAAATCTCCCTCCAGGACCAGTAAGTATTTATTAAGATCTGGTAGGGAAGAGAATAGTTGTTTAAAAAAATTCTCATCATCTGTATTAGGGGCGTAGACATTCACCAGTGCGACCTGAGTACCGTACAATTTCCCACTCACTATAACAAATCTGCCATGTTTATCAGCTACCACCTCATCAGCCTCAAATGGGACATTCTGGCTGACTAGTATGGAGACCCCTCGTGCCTTAACCTGAAAATGGGAATGAAAGCGTTGTCCCCTCCAGCATGACAGGAGGCGCCCACCATCAGAACTCCTGATGTGAGTCTCCTGCAGAAACACCACATCTGCATTAAATCGTTTAATATGTGGTAAGACCTTCCTTTTCTTCACTGGGTGATTTAAACCTTTAACATTCCAACTCAAAAAATGTAAAGACTGAATCATATAGTTTCAAAAGTAAAGTCTGTGTGCTACCTTACTGTAATATGTATGACATGGAAATACGAAAGGCAGAGATTAAAGCAAAAGAGGTGAAGACCCCTGCACATAAACTGTTTAGAGTTTTACCTTCAGGCTGTCGCTACAGAGCACTGTTCACTAAAACTAGCTGCCACAGAGACAGTTTCTTCCCCCAGGCTGTTTCTCTGTTGAACATTCAATAGAATACAAAACAGTCAGTCATTTTCTACCGCTTATTCCATAGTGGGTCGCGGGGGAGCTGGTGCCTATCTCCAGCAGTCTATGGGCGAAAGGCGGGGTCCACCCTGAACAGGTCGCCACTCCATCGCAGGGCAACACACAAACAACCATGCACACACTCATTCATACACCTAAGGGCAATTTAGAGTGACCAATTAACCTAACAGGCATGTCTTTGGACTGTGAGAACCCACGCATGCACGGGGAGAACATGCAAACTCCATGCAGAAAGACCCCCGGCCGGGAGTCGAACCCAGGACCTTTTTGCTGCAAGGCAACAGTGCTACCAACTGCGCCACCGTGCAGCCCAGAATACAAAACAACAGCATACAAATGTTGCAAATGCACCTTTTTATTTTATTTTATTTTATTTATATATGTGTATATTTGTACATTGTAAATATCTATATTCTGTAATGCAAAAACAAAACCAAAGAGCAAAGTGTACCGGAGTCAAACTCCTTGTTTGTATGTACAAACATGGCAATAAAGCTGATTCTGATTCTGAAAGTTATGGTACAGCGTGAGACCCCTGGCAGCAACCATAACCCACCCCGAAACATCCCTCCAAACAGAAATGGCTGCCAAGCAAAATAAACAAAACAAAACGGCAGCAAGCTTTTCAAACTTAGCATTCTTTGTTTTAATCTTCCGAAAACTGATAACAACCTTGTCTTCAGAAAAACCGAACTACCTATAGCAAACTAACCCACTGCTCCTATTCATTCTGAGACACCCTTTAATGGCCACCATGATCACCGAGTAGTACTGTTGGAAAATAACTCAGAATAACAATAAGGCATAAGATGAAAAGAGGCTTCAGTCCTTATTTAGCTGTTGCTGGGAGACAAACAGGTATTTATTAAGATACCCTCCCATAAGTAAAGTCCAATACGAACCAAAAGAAAGGGCAAGGTAGATCCTCCGGTAGTAAGATAGCATGGTACATCAACAACATCAGCTGCGCACCGAGGAGGAAAAACAGCCACCTGCATGCTCTTGGAGCAAACCCTCAATTGTATTGTTACCTCACATACAGCATTCACTATTTAAGTAGCAACGCTGTTCATTAATGGGTCCTCCGATGGTTTTGGGAGCTTTTTGATGAACTGTTGAGCCTCCTCCATCGAGCCAAGAAACTTTTTGGCACCGCTGGGTTGCGTTATGCGAAGCCGGGCCGGGAAGAGAAGAGCCTGCTTTAAGCCCCGCTTGTAGAGCTCCACCATGCTGGCCTTGTACGCCGCATGTCGGGCCAGGACGTCTGGGCTGTAGTCCTCCACAATGCGAAGGGACGTGCCTTGGTAATCGAGCCTCCCTCTCCTCCTGGCTTCCCGGATGATGAGGTCTTTGGTCAGGTATCGAAGTAGGCCAAGGATCACCGGATGAGGCAGATGCCCTGCAGGCCGCTTCGCTGCGAGAGAGCGGTGCGCTCTATCCAGTTCTGGTGGGGTTGGGAGGATCTCCTTCCCAAGCAGCTCGCAGAGTAGGTTGGAGAAGAAATTAGAGAAGCACCCGCTTTCGGTGTCCTCGGGCAGACCGAGGATGCGGATGTTTTGCTGCCTGCTGCGGCTTTCCAGGTCGGTCACTTTGTCTTTTAGCTTGATGTTATCTTCACGAAGAGCAGCACATGAGTCTTCGAGGCTAGCTACTCGTTGGCTCAGATCCTCTGTTGAGACCCGCTCTGCCTGCTCCTCTAGGGCCAGCTGTACCTGGTCTAGCTTGGAGCTAAGCATGTTGGCTGAAGATTTAAACTCAGACGTCAGAGCCTCCCGGTGTTGCTGAAGCAGTGCGGTGATAGCTTCTAGCGCTAAGCTAGCGTCCTCCTTCTTACTTCCTCTCGCGTGCTTACAAGCCATCACTGGTGGATAATTAATGTTCAAAACACTAGCCAAGATATTATTGCAAAGACGGGGGGCGAGAATGTAGCAGTCTGTGGGGTGAATTTAATTAAAAGATTGATTTTGTTTGGAGCCCTCCGTCTACCCTGTCTCATGGCAAACTGGAAGTCGTAAAATTCTTTGACATTGAAACTTTTGATGCATCCACGAACCAGTAATGATGAATGTGATCTTATCCTTAGATCGGGTTTTTTGAGTGGATGGGGAAAAAGTCAGATGACCAGACAAGATCCTGGGTCAGATGGCGAGCTAAAAGGACATTGCAGAAGAGAAGGAGATAAACACATACACACACAGAACACACAGTCCACTACCCAACTTGTGGAATCAGGTGCATCTGCAACGATTTTTTCTGTTTCATAAGGGCCCCATTGGACATTTTTTTTTATTGTGTGTGCACACTTTTATGCGCATTTACCAGTAAATTTCAATTTATTTGTACATGGCATATTTTGTTTTTCTTTATAAGAATATTCAAGTTCCTACTCAATGTTCCTCTCCGTGGTTGTCCTTTCGTTGCTGCTCAACTCATTGGTTCTTACAAGTTTAGTTCTTCTGATACTAGTTCTACATTTCTGCACTATAATTACACTGTAATCTACTTTTATTTTGCAAACTTGGTTACAATAACTTTTCAACTTAACGAGGCACAATGTACTAAATTGATAAAAGTGTTTAACGTCTGAATCAACAGAAAGAGAAGTTCTTTTAATACTTTTAGCCGGAACTGTCCTTGTAATAATACAATTAGCTTAACAGCATAAGAATGTTGGAGGTAAGTTCATTTTATTTTGAAATGATCCAAAGTCATTTAACAAAGCGTTCAGTTGGAGATACTTTTTATTTGGTCATAATAAGACTGCAGTTAATCTCTGCTTTTTTAAATGAAAACACTATAGGAGCTGCCATTTGTACGTTTTGACAAGTTTTACAAATCAAAGTACAATTGTCATTTCATTTCCATGTTGTGCAATGTACTATACTTTATTTGCATAGATAAGGCAATCAAGTGAACAACTATGTTTATTTTTGGGGTGTTTATTAGTGATGTTTGCCCACTGCAGCTTTAATCTTTTTTTTAATTCAAAAGACATTTTTTTTTTATTTAAACTGGTGTCAAATATAACTGTTGTGGGTTTGGCCTGTACATGTTGAGCATGCCACCATAAATGTCAGGAGTGACGTACAGGCAAAAAAAGACCAATAAGCCATTCAGCCACCTGTATTGAAAGATTTAACAAAATCTTTAATTAGGTCTTTCAAACTCATCATTTTTAGAAGTACATGGTACAAATATTACACAATAACAAAGTACACAAAAGTGTATAAAAACAGATAAGTTTAGCCAAATAATATGAGCCTCAATCCTTGTGTATCAGTTTTGTGTTCATCAAGAAAGTAAACTAATTGTAAAACACAATTACTCAACAAAGGGAAATTGGTTACATCATGTACATTTAGTCTTTATTAATTTTGTTGACCCCTCCAATCATTCTTCTGAGGCTCTTCCGTTCTTGCTTTTCTACTGACAAACTGCCATTCAGCAGTTTCATTAAAGGTGTTCTTCTTGATTGTCTGATTCAAGTAACCATTATGGAAATCAGCTGCTGTCAGTCTTTTGTTCAGAAGAACTGTCTTGAAAGCCACCCAACCATCCTGGAAAATAAAATGAATAAATACAACTCTTTAAAAATGAACAGCGGTTAAAACAAGACCTGGAGGAAATAAGAGCAGCACTTTGGTGTAGCAGAGTTGCGGCCTCTGTCCCATAGTAAACCCAGAACAGAATATGGAACCTTTCCATAGATAGCTTCAAAGACAAGGTTTAGAAGTCTGACTTCTTTCCCACAGTTTAAAAACATGTGGTTTTTGAACATACTAAGCAAGAGATAATTAATTCATACTTATTTTGTCTTTGTTAAAACCTGTAAAGGGCTGGCAACTTGTCCAGAGTGTACTCAAACTTTGATCAGATGTTTTAACAAAACTAAGGAGGTCCAGAAAACAAACACATTTGTATGGTTGATCTCCAAATATATACGTATAGAAATGTCCTTTAACACATATACTGCTATGTTTCCAGGTTATACAGTGAACCCTCGTTTTTCGTGGGGGTTACGTTCCAAGAAGAACCCGTGATAGGCGAAATCCGTGAAGTAGTAACCTTTATTTTTTTACAATTATTATACAATGAAATACTCCATAATACATTGAAACCAAAGAATAAAACCTTTTTACAGGCCCAAGCATTTGTTTAACAAATAAAAGTACTGTATAAACGTTTTTTTTTTACAAATAACTACTCTACTGTAAAATAATAATTTTAATTATCAATACGAACTGAAGGCTTCAAATTGCGGAGATCAGCACCGCCCCACCGCGACCCGAGTCACTGGATTAGAACGGGAGAAAATGAGAAATGATTATGTAAAAAAAAATACAAGGTACAGTAGGACAAATAGTGACTCACGCGTATTTCAGTGCTCTTCAGACTGAGCCGTTGCATCCTGATTCTGTTCTGTAGCGTTTTTTTTCTTCTAAAGCCCGCGGTGCAGGTGTGTTTTTTAGAGAGAAGAACATTGTCATCGGTAGTTGTCGCTCTTTTTTCTTCTGGGCAAAAAGAGAGACTGTTTTGCCAATTAGAATGCAGAACACAATGCACGATGCAAATCCGTGAAGCAGCGAGACCATGAAAGGTGAACCGCGATATAGCGAGGGTTCACTGTAATAAAAATGGATAAGGTCCAAAAAACTGAAATTTAACAAAATAATCTTAAAAGCAAAATGGAAATGTGAAATACTCAAGTCAAAGGGACACTAGCTATGTTTACATAGCTAGTGTCCCTTTGACTTGAAAATTTCACGAACGGATTAAAATATATTCTGATTAAAACACAAAAATAATCGGATTGTGCCGTATACATGGACATAAGTAATCAGAATAAAACTGCCGATCGGACTAAAAATGTCTCATGTATTGGAATATTCCATTAGCGACTAGCCTCTCAAGGCGGAAATACATCATGCTGATGCGGGGTGCATACCCGCACTCAGGTCAGGTTTACACACCATTATCCCAAAGCATTACTTCTTTTTGTTTGCTGTCATGAGCTGACAATTGTTGTGAAGCGGAGCTATAAAAAAACACGATTTGAATTGATTTGAACTTACAAACACAATATATCAATATCTGAAAATTTGGAAGTAGCACAATCAAAGACTGTAAATCATGCACAAAATCCCAGAAAGCACATTTAAAAGGTGTTTAATTGCTTTGACTTGCCCTCTGAAAGTCCAAGAGCTAATTTCACCTACCTTTAAATAGAGAAATAATGTGAACATTTTGGAAAAATATTTCTGGTTGAGAGCCAAAAGGTATAGCATAGAGGTAAATATAAAGACACAGTTAAAACCTGAAATTTACATACGCTATAGAAAATAAACCTTTTTACTGTATAGCATAAAATCTGACTAATTTGTGTCCTATTTTAGTTCGGTTAGGATTACTACACTTATTTGTATTTCCGAAATGGAAGAATGATTTTTTTTTTTTCATTTAGAAGTATACATCCTTCTGCTTAGTATTTGATTGAATTGTCTTTTAAGCTGTATAACTTTTATTAAACATTTCGGCAATCCTTCCACAAGCTTGCCACAACACTTTGCCTAAATTGCAAATCAGATCACAGTCTTGCTTTTCTCTGCTCGAACTATAACCCCATTGTTCAGAGGCAACCTGTAACAAAGAGATCTGTAAGAAGATGGTCACAGGCAGCTGAAGAAGCCCAGCGAGGTTGCTTTGAGGCTACAGACAGGAACGCACCGTGCCAGCCACATGGAGAGGACATCGATGCCATGCCTGAGTGTGTGACCAACTACATAAACTTTGGTGTGGATAACAGTTATCCAACCAGAAGAGTGAGATGCTTCCCCAGTAACAAACCCTGGATCACCTGTGACCTAAAGGACCTTCTTAACAAGAAAAAAAGAGCCTTCAGAGAGGGAGACATGGAACTTATGAGTATACGGAAGCAACTTAAAGTCAAGATAAGAGACAGCAAAGAGGTGTACAAGAAGAAGCAAAAAAATATCAGAAATGTGTGGTCAGGGATAAAGAAGATCACAGGCTTCAAGCAGAAGGAATATCGGACCGATGGATGTCTTAACAGAGCCAATGAGCTATACACATTCTTCAATACGTCCAGTTCAGAAACAAGCTCAGCATCCTCCTCTCTTGCCCAAAGCCAAACAGATATCCCACCCTCCTTTGACGCACAGCTTTCCTGTCACACCTCAGATGTTTTATCTTCCACCTCAGCAATGGACCCTTCTGCTTCTACACGTTTGCCTTCAACCAAATCAGAAGATGCTGATGCTCCATTTACCTCCCCCTTTCAACCTGCGTCTTAACGAGTCAGGTGAAGAGACAACTGGAAAGACTGAACAATAAGGCTGCAGGTCCAGACTGTGTCAGCCCTAGAGTCCTGAAGGCCTCCGCAGAGCAGCTCTGTGAGATTCTGCAGCACGTCTTCAACCTTAGCCTGCCCCAAAAGTTTCCAGTGTTGTTGAAGACCTCCTGTCTTGTTCCAGTACCAAAAAAACTCACCCACAAGTCCTCAATGACTATAGACCTGCTGCCTTAACATCAAACATCATGAAAGTCCTGAGGAGACTCGTGTTGGCCCACCTGAGTAAGCAAACAATAAACTATCAGGACCCCTTTCGGTTTGCTTATCGTTGTGGAGTTGGAGTTGAAGATGCCATCAAACACCTGCTGCAACAACCCCACTGTCATCTGGACAAAGCCAGCAGCACTGTGAGGATCATGTTCTTTGATTTTTCCAGGGCATTTAACACAATTCAACCTGATTTGCTTTATCAGAAACTCACGGAGACTCAGGTGGTGGCCTCAAGAATCTCCTGGATTAAAGGGTACCTGACACAGACCAAAGGTTTGTGAGACTGAAGGGTTGTGTGTCTAACCAGGTAGTGTCTAACCAAGCTAATAAAGGCTTTTTCAGATCTGTTGTAAGACAGACCACTACAGGACATCCTTCCTGCCCATACAGTAGCATCTTCAACGGCTCTTTGAAGAAACCTGTATAATATTAACTAGAACAACATTTAATTTCACTTTGATATTAATAAAGTATTTTTAAATTAAATTGAAATTATAGCAATTTTGACCAATTTGTTTGAAAAAAAAAGTTATGGTGTAGTAATCCCTCCTACATCAATGGTTGGGAAAAAACGCTGATTGAATTGGCCACATGGACAGGAGATTCTGGACAGAAAATCAGAAGACTTAGGGGCCATCCGGTCTCTCTATAAGTGGAGCCGGAGATTGGTCTGTACTAAGTCGGACCTGGTCCCGGTGCATGTTGGACTCCGGCAGGGCTACCCTTTGTCACCGGTCCTGTTCATAACTTTTATGGACAGGATTTCTAGGTGCAGTCAAGGGCCGCAGGGGGTCTAGTTTGGGGACCAGTGGATTTCGTCTCTCCTTTATGCAGATGACGGGGTCCTGCTGCCCCCCTCTAGCGAAGACCTAGAGCATGCACTGGGGCGGTTCGCAGCCGAGTGTGAAGCTGCTGGTATGAAAATCAGCTCCTCCAAGTCCGAGGCCATGGTTCTCGACCGGAAAGGGGTGGCTTGTCCGGGCACTCCCGTAAAGATAGGGTGAAAACCTCGGCCATCCGGTAGGAGCTCGGAGTAGAGCCCCTGTTCCTCCACATCGAGAGGAGCCAGTTGAGGTAGCTTCGGCATTTATATCGAATGTCACCTGGACGTCTCCCTTGGGAAGTGTTCCAGGCACGTCCCACAGGGAGGAGGCCCAGGACCAGTACACGTTAGAGGGACTTATGACTCTCGGCTGGCCTGGGAAAGCCTTGGGCTCCCCCCGGAGAAGCTGAAGGTGGTGTCTGGGTAGACGGAAGTCTGGGTGTCTCTACTGAGTCTGCTGCCCCCGAGACCCGGTTCCGGATAATGCGGAACATGGAAGTGTAAGGATTATGATTATTGATTAATTAATATTCATCAAAAATTATAATTTAAAATCATAATTTGAAAACAATTAATTTCTTAACCAAAAATCATTACTTACGAATAGAAATCAGAGAGTTCCTCTGGTGTTGTGATTATGGGCCCAGAGCTCTTTAATAATTACAATTAGCTATCCATCATTAATAATTCATCAATTATTAACCAAAACCACAAAATGTCACTGTTTAGTCAACCGCTTCACCGAAGGTGGGGGAACTTCATCCTTGATTTGACAGATAAATCACTCTTGCACAAAATAAACACAAATGCTTCTCTTAATTATATATATATATGAAGATTTATTGAAGCCAAATAATTCTGATATACCATTATTCTGGTCCAAAAGCCTTCACCTAACTAACAAGCACTCTTCTACACAAAGGGAATAAAAATGACTACCTAACAATAATAATAAAAGAAAAATATATGCACATTGAGTGTCTATGAAGATCAAACCAGCAGTTTTATGGAGAAAATGTGTAATTTGGGTTAAATGGAAAGAGAAGTCCTCCTGGTGTGCTGATGTCTCGTTTGCAGTGATCAGCTGGTAAAACGGTGGGGCCATGCCCCTTTAGCCTCAAGCAGTTGATTGCCCCAAATCTCGAACAAAGAGTCATAAACCTCTGAGGCGGGAACTCAGTGGAAAAACTCCAGTAATAAAACTAGAACAAAGGAGTGGTCAGACGAGGCCCAGACCACAGTTGCTTTGAATGAAAAACTTTTAAAAGTTCAACTTCTAACTCCTGGCTGATTGGGGATCAGCCAGGAGTTAGGGCCAACAAGTGCTAAGCATCTCTGGGAACTCCTTCAAGACTGTTGGAAAACCATTTCAGGTGACTACCTCTTGAAGCTCATCAACAGAATGCCAAGAGTGTGTGTAGCAGTAATCAAAGCAAAAGGTGGCTACTTTGAAGAACCTAGAATATAAAACATATTTTCAGTCGTTTCACACTTTTTTGTTCAGTATATAATTCCACATGTGTTAATTCATAGTTTTGATGTCTTCAGTGTGAAGCTACAATATTCATGGTCATGAAAATAAAGAAAACTCTTTGATTGAGAAGGTGTGTCCAAACTTTTGGTCTGTACTGTATATATTCTACATTGTCAAGTGATTCAAATTTCTGCCTTATACAGACATTCTACAGTAAAGTAAAATATTGATATGTTTTAACTAGTTTGAGTTTGGACTTAGAGAGAGAGATCTCGAGGGGGCCACAAATTAGAGTAACAATTAACACACACACACATTATATACATTATATCTATACAGGGGTTGGACAATGAAACTGAAACACCTGTCATTTTAGTGTGGGAGGTTTCATGGCTAAATTGGACCACCCTGGTAGCCAGTCTTCATTGATTGCACATTGCACCAGTAAGAGCAGAGTGTGAAGGTTCAATTAGCAGGGTAAGAGCACAGTTTTGCTCAAAATATTGAAATGCACACAACATTATGGGTGACATACCAGACTTCAAAAGAAGACAAATTGTTGGTGTACTTCTTGCTGGCGCATCTGTGACCAAGACAGCAAGTCTTTGTGATGTATCAAGAGCCACGGTATCCAGGGTAATGTCAGCATACCACCAAGAAGGACGAACCACATCCAACAGGATTAACTGTGGACGCAAGAGGAAGCTGTCTGAAAGGGATGTTCGGGTGCTAACCCGGATTGTATCCAAAAAACATAAAACCACGGCTGCTATAGCCAAACCTTTGGTCACTAATGCCAATGCCAAACGTCGGTTTCAATGGTGCAAGGAGCGCAAATCTTGGGCTGTGGACAATGTGAAACATGTATTGTTCTCTGATGAGTCCACCTTTACGGTTTTCCCCACATCTGGGAGAGTTACGGTGTGGAGAAGCCCCAAAGAAGCGTACCACCCAGACTGTTGCATGCCCAGAGTGAAGCATGGGGGTGGATCAGTGATGGTTTGGGCTGCCATATCATGGCATTCCCTTGGCCCAATACTTGTGCTAGATAGGCGCGTCACTGCCAAGGACTACCGAACCATTCTTGAGGACCATGTGCATCCAATGGTTCAAACATTGTATCCTGAAGGCGGTGCCGTGTATCAGGATGACAATGCACCAATACACACAGCAAGACTGGTGAAAGATTGGTTTGATGAACATGAAAGTGAAGATGAACATCTCCCATGGCCTCCACAGTCACCAGATCTAAATATTATTGAGCCACGTTGGGGTGTTTTGGAGGAGCGAGTCAGGAAACGTTTTCCTCCACCAGTATTACTTAGTGACCTGGCCACTATCCTGCAAGAAGAATGGCTTAAAATCCCTCTGACCACTGTGCAGGACTTGTATATGGCCGCAAAAGGAGGCCCTACACCATACTAATAAATTATTGTGGTCTAAAACCAGGTGTTTCAGTTTCATTGTCCAACCCCTGTATATATCAGTGGCGGATGCTGGTCTTTCAAGGAGGAAAGCTAAATTTCAAGATCGCTGATTCGCTCATTTCACTGTCAATCAAAAAGGGATTCAGCCTCAGACAGATCATCCAATCATCATGCCGAGGCCTGCCCACTGCCCCATAGACCCTCAGAGACGATGAGCGTCCGATGGGCGGGACAAAGCCCAGCATTTATCCAATGACTCGTCTCGTTTCGCTGCAGCCGAGGCTACCCCATAGTGCCCCAGAGACACTGAGCGGCCGATGGGTGGGACAAAGCCCAGCATTTTTGCTTCGCTATTGAATTCACTGTTTAAAGCACTGTGAAGCTGCGGGGATGAGTGATAGGAAAGCCGTGTCATTACCAGTGATAAGAAGCTGATTCTGAACAAAAGTTGAGCGCGTTGTAGCACATATTTAGTCAATGACATGTACACACAACAGTATATATTTGATCACTTATTTTTTGACATTTTAGGGGAAGCTGAGCTTCCCTTGCAGTCTTAGAGCAATCGCCACTGATATATACATATATATACATATATGCCCCCAGTGCCTCCCCAGCCCCCCTCTATCTCCGCCCCCAAGTACCGGCAAGAATTTAAAACTACTTTCACCCCTGGATACCATACAAATCAAACAGCATAAAGACAATACAAGAAGATAAAAACAACTCGTATTAAAAGTTACAAGAAACAGGCAATCACAGTTAGCAAACACTATTGAACAAATGAGTTTTGAGTTTAAGACCTTTAAAAAGAAACAGTGCCTGTATTGCGAATGTCAGGAGGGAGAAGACGGAAGATGATCAAAAGTAGGGGTCCCAGGACAGAGCCCTGGTTCACACCGGTAGTGATAGGGGATGGACGGGAACTAAAGGACTTACGTTGAAAGAGCCAAGGGTGGCCGGAAAGGTAAGAATGAAACCAGTCAAGGAGAGTGTGAGGGATGCCAATTGAAGATGACCTTTGAAGAAATTGTATCGATAGCCACACTTAGATCCGGAACAATTATCTAAAGATAAGCTGAACATTTGGGCTGGATAAGGCCAGAGCAACAAATTAAGTGCAGGGAATGGCCTTTGATGTGTTTGCCAATGTCAGTGAATTGTTAAATTCTGAAGAGTTCCAGACATGATAGGAAGTCTCTGGTGAGTGAAAGTTTATTATTGTCCAGATGTATGTTTAAATCCCTCACTAATATTACATTAGGTGGAAGAGAGTAAAGGTGAGTGAGTAAATCAATTAGGTAATTTTAAAAAGTCACTTTGTGGCTTAGGGGGTGGTAAACTGAAGTGATAATTGCAGGAGTGGGTCCAGAGAGTTCATATACTATACATCCAATAGAGGTGAAAGCAGGCACGGAAACGGGCAAGCCTTTCCGCTTCTCAAGAAAAAGTATCGTCTGCACGACGTGTCTCATGTGACTGATAGAAACAAACCCCGGTGGAGTCATCAAGTTGTGAATAGTCATTGGGTTGTTGCAAAATCTCAGTCTATTAATACATTCTTTGACTCAAAACAATCTGATCACTCATTGTGTGAATGCCTTCAGCATTGAGATCCTGTTTCTCTTTATTGTGTGAATGCCTTCAGCATTGAGGTCCTGTTTCTCTTTATTCTTTATTATTCAGTCTTCTTTTTCTTCTTATTCTGGTTGCTTCCATACACTTTTTGATTCGCTTCCCCTTCTGCATACTTTGTGCTATATTGAGATCCTGTTTCTCTTTATTCTTTATTATTCCGTCTTGTTCTTCTTATTGTGTGAATGCTGAAGGCATTCACACGATCCTTTTTCTCTTTATTCTTTATCAGTGAGAATGCATTAATGCATTCTTTTTCTGCTTTTCAAAAATCAGAGCAAAAAATCCTTAAACCCACATGTTTTCGAATCGCCGCCTCTCGTAAACCGTTCAAGTTAGAGATATGAGCTTTGCACCAATTAATCTTCAGACCTTGCTGGCGCTCACAGTGAAGGAGCAAACTATCTGAGCGAACTTCTCCTACAGCTTTTGACTTAGAGACTTGAAAATCACTCTTAAGGCATTGGGGATCAAAAGTTATCAAAAGATTTTTGATACATGAAAGCCTGTGGGCGTGGCCACGCCTCAAAATATTACTTCTCGCCATAAAAGACGAAATTGATATAGCTCCTACAAGGAAAGTCACAGACACATGAAACCTTCTGGAATTGATCTGGCCCTGAACAATATTCAATTCAATTCAATTCAGTTTATTTATATAGCGCCAATTCACAACACATGTCGTCTCAAGGCACTTCACAAACTCAGGTACATACATTCCAATTAATCCTAATCATTGAACAGTTCAGTCAGATTCTGTTGTTTATTCAAATTGTATAAAAAGTTTTTCTATCTAAGGAAACCCAGCAGATTGCATCCAGTCAGTGACTTGCAGCATTCACTCCTCCCGGATGAGCATGTAGAGACAGTGGACAGTCACTGGCGTTGACTTTGCAGCAATCCTCATACTGAGCATGCATGTAGCGACAGTGGAGGAAAAAACTCCCTTTTAACAGGAAGAAACCTCCAGCAGAACCCAGGCTCAGTGTGAGCAGCCATCTGCCCGACCGACTGGGGGTTAGAGAAAACAGAGCAGAGACACAAAGAAAACAAAGAACCGGATCCAGGAGTACTTTCTATGGGAAAGGAAAAAGGTAAATGTTAACGGATGTAGCTCCTTTTTGCTTTTCACCTAGAAAGAAGGAACAGAAAAAAACCCGAGCCAGTTTCAAGTTTTGAGTCTGAAGAGAGCACATAGAGTTAGTTACAGTAAAAGCTCAGTCAGTAGCTATGTCTAGGAGAGAAAAAGGGGTTAAAACTGAAAGACAGGCCATGTGGATCATCGGTAGAGGGGGACCCAAGTTTTTGCCAGCAGAAGCTCGGACGATGCCCCTCTCCAGACAGTTGTCACAGGGTAGACACAGAGTCAGGCCAGGTGTAGCTTCTAGGAAAGAAAAAGGAAAAACAAAGTTAAAACTGAAATAACAGCAAATAAAAATTGAAGAGTAGTGTGAGAAAGTAGCGAAAAGGGTGAAAGTGATCATTTTGTCCTCCAGCAGCCTATGCCCCCTAGCAGCATAACTACAGAGATAGCTCAGGATAAACTAAGCCACTCTAACTATAAGCTTTATCAAACAGGAAAGTTTTTAAGCCTAGCTTTAAAAAGTAGACAGGGTGTCCGCCTCACGGACTAAAAGGGGGGGGTTTCCACAGGAGAGGAGCCTGATAACTAAAGGATCTGCCTCCCATTCTACTTCTAGAGACTCTAGGAACCACCAGTAAACCTGCAGTCTGAGAACGAAGTGCCCTGTTAGGAACGTATGGACCAATCAGATCTCTGATGTATGATGGAGCTAAATCATTAACGGCTTTATATGTGGGGAGGAGAATTTTAAATTCTATTCTGGATTTAACAGGGAGCCAATGAAGGGAAGCTAAAGTAGGGGAAATATGATCTCTCTTTTAAATTTTCATCAGAACTCTTGCTGCAGCATTTTGAATCAGCTGAAGGCTTTTAACATCATTTTGTGGACATCCTGATAGTAAAGAATTACAATAGTCCAGCCTTGAAGTAACAAATGCATGGACTAGTTTTTCAGCGTCACTCCTGGACAGGATATCTCTAATTTTGGCAATGTTCCAGAGATGAAGGAAGGAAATCCTAGAAACCTGTTTAATATGGGATTTAAATGACATGTCCTGGTCAAAAATAACACCAAGGTTTTTTACTTTATTATCGGAGGTCAATTTAATGCCATCCAGGTTAAGTGATTGACTAAGCAGTTTCTTTTTTAAAGACTCCGGTCCAAAGACGACAACTTCTGTCTTGTCTGAATTTAGAAGCAGAAAATGTAAAGTCATCCAAGTTTTTATGTCTTCAAGACATGCTTGTAGTCTATCCAACTGGTTGGGCTCATCAGGATTTATGGATAAGTAAAGCTGAGTGTTATCAGCGTAACAGTGAAAATTTATTCTATGCTGCCTGATAATTTGACCTATTGGAAGCATATATATAGTAAAGAGAATTGGCCCAAGTACTGAACCCTGTGGTACTCCACAATTAACCCTGGAGTTTAAAGATGATTTATCATTTACATGAACAAACTGGAATCAGTCAGACAGATAAGATTTAAACCAACCTAGCACTGTTCCCCTGATCCCTACAGCATATTCCAGCCTTTCTAAGAGAATATTATGATCGACTGTATCAAATGCAGCACTGAGATCTAACAGAACCAGTACAGACACTCCATTATCTAAGGCAATAAGAATATCATTAGTGACTTTCAGCAGAGCTGTTTCAGTGCTGTGATGAGCTCTGAAACCTGACTGATCATTCACTGATCAGATGCTGACATCATTGAAGCCACACCTCCTGACAACAGGAAGTGTAGTGTTTCACTTAGTGTGGTCCATGTTTGATCCCCTCCACCTAATCAACATGAAACTGTCCCAAGTCACAGATAACATGATGGTCCAAGTTTGTGTCTAGTACTGACTGGTTTGGCTGGAGGGTGTGGCCGTGGCGGCATGGCGAAGTCTGATGTCACGCCATGGCCATACGTTTGGCTCTAAATTACACATGCATTGCCCGATTTACTCCAAACTCAATATGGTTGATCTTTGTCAGCCCCCAAACACCTCTATTGGATTACATTGGAATTTGGATCAACAGCGCCCCCTAGGACACTTCAAGGGCTATATCTCCCTCATACATCATCGAATCCACTTGAAATGTAGTATACATGATCATGAGTTAATGATGGACATGTTGACACAGTCAATAGATGACATCACTTTAGCCCCGCCCACTAATAAACAAATGACTGTAGCTTCCACAGGGAAGGTCTGATTCACTCCAAACTGAATATGGTTGAATTACGTAGACACACGAAAATCTCCAGGATTGTTCACCGATCCCTGCTGATACCTACGGTCCAAAAATTGTTTGGATACCTTTGATCGTTTCCTCATGAAGTAGGTTTGTTTGACAGTGAAAAAATCACCTTCACTCAGGTTAAAAATGGTCAAAATGATCCACTTTTTCACAGGGTCACAACTCCCAGACACATTTTTGTAGAAACTTGAGAAGCTCCATGATTGTTCAGCAAGGCCTGCTGATTCATACGGGGTATGAATCAAATCGATAGCCCTTATAGTTTCCGAGTTATTAGACGTTGTTTAAGACCATGTTCAGGCATTTTTATGTTTTTCTCAATTTTTCCCTTTCTTTTCACCTAGTGTTGTGCCTTTAATATTATATTTTCAGCAAAAAAGTGTTAATATTCTTGTTCCCCTGTCCCTTTTGATAAAAACGGTCCAAGAATGACGTCGATAGCCCTTATGTTATGGGCGGTAGTTCGGGAGCACGCGCCTCCATGTTAAAAGACCAGGGAAGGGGGAGACGATAGTGAGGTGCCGCGATAGAAATGCTGCAGGTGTCAAGTTACACTGACACTCTTTGCTGATTGGCTGATTCATTCCTCACTGTTCTATTTATAGCTCTGTGTATCTCCTACTGTCTATGTCTGTATATGATTCTGTCTGTTTCTGCATCTATTCTCTCTGTGTCTCACACTCGGACACACACACAAACATTCATAGATTCCTATCTTTGTGAGGACTTTGCATTGACTTCCCTTCATTGTCATTCATTTCTATACCCTAAACCTGACCCTATCACTAACCCTTTGCCACTAGGACACACACACACACACACACACACACATCCATGGATTACTCTCTTTTTGAGGTCTGTGCATTGACTTCCATTCATTATCATTCATTTCTATGGCCTAAACCTGACCCGACCCCTAACCCTTTGACCATCTTCATAGGAGGCAACTACATGGCGGCCATTTTGTGTGTGGCACTTAAACATGTACTGCTGTTACAACAGCTAGACAACAGTGATTAATCTTAAAGGGCAATTTCATAGACTTTTGCTTATAGGCTGTTAGCACATCAGAACCTCGAACAGATCTCTATCAGAACCAGACCCGAACTCCATCAGAACCAAGAGGAAATCTCCATCAGAACCAGTTAGGAACCTTCCACCAGAACCAGGTCCAAACACTGTCAGAACCAGGAACAAATCTCCATCCAAACATTCTATAAAGCTTCATCAAAACCATATACAATCATCCATCATAACCAACCAAACTCCATCAGAACCAGGAAAAAAACTATAGAACCAGGTCCAAAATCCATCAGAACCTGGAACAAATCTTAATTAGAATCACACCCAAACTCAATCAGAACCTGGAACAAATCTTAATTAGAATCACACCCAAACTCAATCAGAACCAGGAACAAATCTTCATCAGAACCATATACAAACACCCATCAGAACCATGTCGTAACTTTATCAGAACCAGATGGAAACTCTATTAGAACCAGGAAGAAACCTCCATTCGAACATGGAATAAATTTCTATCAGAACCTGGTACAAATCTTCATCAGAACCATATCCAAACCTCCATTAGGTTTGGGTCTGATTCTCCATTAGAGTCAGACCCAAACTCCATCTGAACAAAAACAGTTAGGAACCCTCCATCAGCACCAGGTCCAAACTCAATCAGAACGAGGAAGAAAACTCCTCCTGAACCAGACCTAAACTCTATCAGAACCAAGAGGACATTTTCATCAGAACCAGTTAGGAACCCCCCATCAGAACCAGGTCCAAACTCAATCAGAACCAGGAAGAAACCTAGGTTTGTTTGACAGTGAAAAATTCACCTTCCCTCAGGTTAAAAATGGTCAAAATGATCCACTTTTTCACAGGGTCACACCTCCCAGACATATTTTTGTATTCACATTAAAATATCCATGATTGTTCAGCAAGGCCTGCTGATTCATTCGGTGCATGAATCAAATCGATAGCCCTTATAGTTTCCGAGTTATTAGACATTGTTTGAGAGCATGTTCAGGCATTTTTGTGTTTTTCTCCATTTTTCCCTTTCTTTTCACCTAGTGTTGTGCCTTTAATATTATATTTTCAGCAAAAAAAATGTTAATATTCCCGTTCCCTTGTCCGTTCTGAGAAAAACGGTCCAAGAATGACATCGATAGCCTTTACGGTTTCCGAGTTATGGGCGGTAGTTCAGGAGCATGCGCCTCCATGTTAAAAGCCCAGGTAAGGGGAGACAATAGTGAGGTGCTGCATTAGAAATGCTGCAGGTGTCAAGTTACACTGACACTCTTTGCTGATTGGCTGATTCACTCTTCACTGTTCTATTTATAGCTCTGTGTGTCTCCTACTGTCTATGTCTGTATATGATTCTGACTTTGTTTCTGCATCTATTCTCTCTGTGTCTTACACTCGGACACACACACACCCACACACACCAACACACAGACATCCATGGATTACTATCTTTGTGAGGACTTTCCATTGACTTCCCTTCATTGTCTTCATTTCTATGGCCTAAACCTGACCCTACCACTAACCATTTGCCAGTGGGACACGCACACACACATCCATGGATTACTATCTTTTTGAGGACTTTGCATTGACTTCCATTCATTTTCATTAATTTCAATGGTCTAAATCTGATCCGATCCCTAAGCCTTTGACCATCTTCATAGGAGGCAACTACATGGCGGCCATTTTGTGTGGGGTAGTTAAACAGCATGTACTGCTGTTCTAACACCTAGACAACAGTGATTAAATTTAAAAGGCAATTTCATAGACTTTGGCATATAGGTTGTTTGCACATCAGAACCTGGAACGAATCTCTATCAGAACCAGACCCGAACTCCATCAAAACCAAGAGGAAATCTCCATCAGAACCAGTTAGGAACCTTCCACCAGAACCAGGTCCAAACTCTGTCAGAACCAGGAAGAAACCTCTATCAGAACCAGGTCCAATATCCATCAGAACCTGGAACAAATCTCCATCAGAACCAGACCCAAACTCCATCAGAACCTTGTCCAAAATCCATCAGAATCAGATGGAAACTCTATCAAAACCAGGAAAAAACGTCCATTAGAACCAGAAATAAATCTCTATCAGAAGCTGGTACAAATCTTTATCGGTACCACGTACAAACCTCCATCTGAACAAGTTCCAAAGTCTATCAGAACCAGGTCAAACCTATCAGATGTTGTGATTATTAATCTGACAATATTATTTAATATTAATATTTTAATATTTTATCAAATAATATTTCGGTCTGTTAAGGGTTGTCCTGTGAATACCAGCCTAGTAAGGCGATGGTATTAGGACTAAATAGAAAGGTGTGAGACTAACTCTGACATTATTGAACAGCATAAACTCTGCACACACATGGAATGAATTCACACAATTTCTTAAAATACAAGAATTTATTAACAAAAATAAGTCAACTCAAAGTCAAACATCAATCAACAAACTCTTTACTATGCTAAAACAATCCAACTAAACTACCAAGCAGAATTAAAGAATAAGGAAGACTAATGGGCTATGTACAATATAAACAAGTTGATTAAAGATTATTGAAAATCATGACCAAAAGAGTGATGCAACATTAGCATGTAATGTTATTTATGTTTGAGAACCAAGGATTATCTTGAAGAATCTGGAAATGAAGTTAAGTTAGTCTTGGAACCAACTTAGACAACCATTCACAATGCAAGATCAGATAAAATATTATTTTATTAAAATAATGTTTTAAAGAATGATCTGCTGAATAAAACCAACCTTCTGGATGAATAATTTCTCAACGGTGTCTAGGACATGTCATTTAAGTCCCATATTAAACAGGTTTCTAGGATTTCCTTTTTTCATCTCCGGACTATTGCCAAAATTAGAAATATCCTGTCCAGGATTGATGCTGAAAAACTAGTCCATGCATTTGTTACTTCAAGGCTGGACTATTGTAATTCTTTACTATCAGGATGTCCACAAAATGCAGTTAAAAGCCTTCAGCTGATTCAAAATGCTGCAGCAAGAGTTCTGATGAAAATTAAAAAGAGAGATCATATTTCTCCTACTTTAGCTTCCCTTCATTGGCTCCCTGTTAAATCCAGAATAGAATTTAAAATTCTCCTCCTCACATATAAAGCCCTTAATGATCTAGCTCCATCAAACATCAGAGATCTGATTGTTCCATATGTTCCTAACAGAGCACTTCGTTCTCAGACTGCAGGTTTACTGGTGGTTCCTAGAGTCTCTAGAAGTAGAATGGGAGGCAGATCTTTTAGTTATCAGGCTCCTCTCCTGTGGAACCAGCTCCCAGTTTTAGTCCGTGAGGCGGACACCCTGTCTACTTTTAAGGCTAGGCTTAAAACTTTCCTGTTTGATAAAGCTTATAGTTAGAGTGGCTTAGGTTAACCTGAGCTATCTTTCTTGTTTTTTACCTCCGTCTTCTTCCCTCCCTGTTGGATGGAGTAAGGGGGAGTCAGGATTAGCCTAAACCGGCTCAGTTACGGTTGAGGTGCAAACACACCCTCCATTTCTGCCCTCCACACCTTTATGACCCCCTCTCTTTTCCAATGGTTATGGTGAATCTGAAAGAGAGAGGTATCCCAATCGTTGTGGTTTTTAGTATAACAATGGCCATCAGTGGGCTCTAGATGGACAAACTGTCTACTTTTAAGGCTAGGCTTAAAACTTTCCTTTTTGATAAAGCTTATGGTTAGAGTGGCTTAGGTTATCCTGAGCTATCTCTGTAGTTATGCTGCTATAGGCTTAGGCTGCTGGAGGACATAATGATCACTTTCACCCTCTTCGCTACATTCTCACACTACTCTTCAATTTTGTATTATTTGCTGTTATCTCAGCTTTTAACTTTGTTCTCTCTCTTTTCTCTTCCTAGAAGCTACACCTGGCCTGACTCTGTGTCTACCTGTGACACCTTTCTGGAGAGGGGCATCGTCCAAGCTTCTGCTGGCAACAACTTAATGCTCACCCTCTACCGATGATCCACATGGCCCTGTCTTTCAGTGTTTAACCCTTTCTCTCTCCTAGACATGGCTACTGACTGAGCTTTTATTGTGACTAACTCTATGTGATCTCTTCAGACTCTAAACTTGAAAACTGGCTCAGAGTTTTTCTGTTCCTTCTTTCTAGGTGAAACGACTAAAGGAGCTACATCTATTAACATTTACTTTTCCTTCCCATAGAAAGTACTCCTGGATCAGTGCTTCTTTGTTCTCTTTGTGTCTCTGCTCTGTTCTCTCTAACCCCCAGTCGGTCGTGGCAGATGGCCGCTCACACTGAGCCTGGTTCTGCTGGAGGTTTCTTCCTGTTAAAAGGGAGTTTTTCCTCTCCACTGTCGCTACATGCATGCTCAGTATGAGGGATTGCTGCAAAGTCAACGCCAGTGACTGTCCACTGTCTCTACATGCTCATCTGGGAGGAGTAAATGCTGCAAGTCACTGACTGGATGTAATCTGCTGGGTTTCCTTAGATAGAAAAACTTTTTATCCAATTTGAATAAATAACAGAATCTGGCTGCACTGTTCAATGATTAGGATTAATTGGAATGTATGTACCTGACTTTTCTGAAGTGCCTTGAGACGACATGTGTTGTGAATTGGCGCTATATAAATAAACTGAATTGAATTGAATTGAATTGAATTAATTAGTTGCCGTTATTTATTAAAACAATATATAAAGAAATATTATTAAGGGGATATTTTGAAAAGAGCCAAATCTTTCTGGAGAAATGGGGCTTAATGGTGTTTACTTAGTTATCAGATTTAGTAAAATTATGTTTAGAGACTATTATTCACCAACTTGAAAACTAAACCTTCCTGTTAAATATTCTGTAGCAAGAACGTGTTCTAAAGCTGTTAGCAGTTAAGCTAACAAAGGAGGCTGATAGCTTAGCACCAGAATCAAACACATACCTTTAAAATACCAGGGTCAATAAAAGGGTTAAAATGCATAAACGCAGACGGCGCGTTATGATCAACCTTCTGTTTAAAATCCCCCTTTAACTAAAGTTTGTCTTAACTTTAAAAACACAAACACAGAACACAAAGCTGATCACGTGTGCAGCCTACTAGCACTAAGGTAGCAGTTTCACACAACAAAACCAAACTTCATGAAAATGAAAACGTTCAGATCATTTCATCCTAACTCTTTCTATTATTCTCTCTGCCCAAAACCTAACCTCTGACCATGCTGAGGAAAAGATGTCCGGGGCGGCGAAGTTTGAAGAGGTGTCCATAGTCAACAAGCAGTTAGCTTTCGGCTAACCTCGGTAGCTTCGGGCACTGTGGCGTGCGAGACGGCTCGTTCTGTCTGCCAACCAGCTGTTCATTACCGTAACCACGGTGATGTGGTCTCTGCTGTCTTTCTTCCAGATTGGGAGACTGCGTCTTTGCAGGGGCTTCTCTCGAACACCGTGTGCGTCTGCAGGGCTCGGAGAGAGAGTCAAACAATGCTGGTACCTTAATTCCCCCGTTCGTGAATGAATACCGAATACACAAACAGCAATTCATTCCATTCTTAACTTTGCATATGATCAGTGATCGTATGACACTCTTGGATCCAGTTTGAAGAGTTTATGTCTTTTTGCCAGCAAAAGACATTAGCGCGCTTGTCCCCCCTATCCGGTCCTCTGGAAGGCTGTGTGGGAAAGAGATCGGCTTGTGGGAGAGGGGGTGCTCTTATCCAGACAGTGGCATCATGGGAAGTCTGCTGCTACCCCCCCTTTTCTCAGTTGCTGGAAGTCAGTTAAATGCAATTTATTTTGAAAACTCCAGAAAAGTGTATACCGGAGTTTTAATGTTGAAATCCATGGCTGTGGGTCCCAACACAGAACCAGGAAGAATTCTTCATCAGAACCAGTTAGGAACACCCCATAAGAACCAGGACCAAATCACCATCAGAACCAGATCCAAACTCCATTAGAACCAGCAGGAATTCTCCATCAGGACCAGTTAGTCACCCACTATCAGAACCAGGTCCAAACGCAATCAGAACCAGAAAGAAACCTCTATCAGAACCAGTTCCAAAATTCATCAGAACCTGGAGAAAATCTCCATCAGAACCGGACCCAAACTCAATCAGAACCAGTTGGGAACCCTCCATCAGAACCAGGAACAAATCTCCATCAGAACCAGACCCAAACTCCATCAGAACCAGGAGGAATTCTACATCAGGACCAGTTAGTCACCCACTATCAGAACCAGGTCCAAACTCAATCAGAACCAGAAAGGAACCTCTATCAGAAACCGTTCCAAAATCCATTAGAACCTGGGGTAAATCTCCATCAGTACCGGACCCAAACTCCATCAGAACCAAGAGGAAATCTCCATCAGAGCCACTTAGGGACTCTCCACCAGAATCAGAAAAAATCTCCATCAGAACCAGGTACAAACCAGTATCAGAACTAGGTACAAACCTGTATCAGAACCGGGTCCAAATTCTATTAGAGCCAGAATAAACCTCTATAAGAACCAGGTCCAAACTCAATCAGAACCTGGTACAAATCTTCATCAGAACCATGTACAAACTTCCATCTGAACCATGTCCAAAGTATATCAGAACCAGGTCAAACCTATCAGAACCAGTAGGAAACATCCATCAGAACCTTGTACAAATCTTCATCAGAACCAGGAAGAAATCTTAATCAAAACTAGGTCCCAACTCCACCAGAACCTGGCAAAAATCTCCAAAAGAACCTTGAACAAATCTACACCAGAACCATGTACAAGCATCCATCAGAAGTCCAAACTATCAGAATCAAGTACAAATCTTCACAAGATCCAGGAGGAACCCTCTGTCAGAATCAGGAACCAGCTCCCATCAGAACCAGTTCCAATCTCTATCAGAACCAGAATGAAACCACTACTCTGTGACTTATGACGATTAGACCATCTTCATAGGTCCAAGTGGAGCATCAAAACAGCGACCATTTGATGTCAGATACTTAAACAGCTTCTACTGCTGTTCCAACACCTGAACAAGAGTGAATAATTTTAAAGGGCAATTTCATAGACTTTTGAATATAGGCTGTAGTAAGCAGTAGCATTTTAGCAAATTTTAGCTTATACATTGCTTTTTGCATAGTAGATGGGGTAAATTAATATCAGCCTTCATGCTAGCGATAGCTAAAATGCTGATGTTAGCATTTTAGCTTCTCTTTCTCCTCTCTTCTCTCTTAGCTGAAAAACACATTTGCCTTTTTAGGCAATTTCGTTTGTTTTTGTGTTTTTTCAGCGTATTTGTTATTAGTTCATTCTTTTTCTAAATTTTCTGCCATTTTTTATATATTTTAGCACTGACTTCAACTTCTTAGGCTATATTTTTGTTTCAGTCTATGCTTTTTCAGCTCATCTATGGGCAGCTCTTTCCTGCTTTTTTAATGTTTTTGTCAGTTCTTGTATTTCAACAACTGTTTCAACAAGTAGTTTTGAGGTAACTTTACATTGTTAAGCTCTTTTATAGCTAATAGTCTTCCTGCTTAAACAGATCAGATGACAGTTTTTCTTTGCTAATGTTTCTGCTATTTCTACTAATTTATCAGATTTTAGCTGATTTTCTGCAGTCAGTTTCAGCTTGTTTCTGCCAGCTTTCAGCTAAAACATTCAGCTTACAGCATTCACACTGCATTTTCTCAGGAAATGCAAATTTTCCTAGTTTTTCTAAAGTCTCTGCTATTTTTTAGTATGGTTTTTTCAAAACATATAAAAAAATTGATATAAAATGTTATTGCTGAATTCTAGTCCATCACTCCCTCACCTCAGTAGGTTCAGTCTGACATACCCCGTGCACCACTTAATTTCAGTGTAATTTGTCATACAGCCATGAGGAGGAAAATAAATATATCTGAATCTGCATTTTAAGTTTTATATCTCTTTCCTATTCACTGAAAATCTGGTAAAATACAACATATAATTTGCACAGACCTGCCTCCCTATTTGCTGCACCACTTTAGAACATAATCAAGTATCCATTCGTCGAGAATTAAAAAATTTGCATTACTGAAGTAAAAACTGCTGCAAGAAATAAAATGCAAAAGTAAAGGCAATTCACATTTTTATTCTTTCATCAATAAAAAACTAAATACCACAAAATACCACAGGATAGATGAACATTTATTTAAAAAAATATTATTTACAAACATGACCAAGTAGCCTCCTTAAACTTAAAGGGGAATATTTAAGAAAAAAAAAACTAAACTGAAAATTAGTGCACTGTTCACATGTAACTTTTTGAATACAAATAGCTCCGATATTCACTGAGAGCATTTTAAACCTGGGAAGGAATGAGGTCACTGCCATTCTAAAACAGGTATGCAAAAATATTTATTTGTTAATTTTGTATGAATGGTGCAGTTGGTATATTCTCTCCGTGCATGCATGGTTTCTAACCGGGGACTCCGGCTTCCTCCCACAGTCCAAAAACATGACTGTTAGATTAATTGGTCTCTCTAAATTGCCCTTAGGTGTGAATGGGTGCGTGGTTGTTTGTCCTGTGTGTCTCTGTGTTGCCCTACGATTGATTGGCGATCTGCTCACCCGTGACCCAATATGGAATACGTGGTATAAAAGATTAATTAATTATAGTTTTAATGATTTTTATAGTTGAGAATGTTGCCTCACAGCAGTATGTGGAACCAAATGTAGTTAATGTGTGAATCTGCCGCTTGGGCCAGTCCTGGATAAACAGCCTTTGATACTCTAACTCTGCTCCTCTTCCTACCATTTAGTGGTAGGGAGCTCATTCAGTGGTGGTTCACAAAACCATTCAAGCTAATTCCTTTCTATGTGAGTATTTCTGTTAAAGTTAAATAATTATATTCGCCTCTTGTGTGGGTTTTATGGGCTGTGACACCAAAGATGTCCTTAACAAAACTCTTATTTCCTGGTCCAATTTGTGATACCCTATGATTCAGTTACAACACAGCTACAATATAGAAATCCTGAGATACCACTTCATTCGCATGAGTATTGTCAAGAATACAGTAAGATTTATAAGAATATTAAGAATACTGCACGAATGTTAGCAATCAATTAACAATATACCAAATGCATCTAAGAATCAGGTACAATTAAATTTGAAGTCGTTACTATTCTTGAAAATTTGAAAATACAATAAAAAGTGATGAGGGACAAGCAGGAGTGAATGTTATTTGAATGATAACTTGATAGTAAGAAAATGTAAAATTTAAGGTGATGTGACTGTTTTTGCCAATATAATATAAAAAACTAAAGTGCTTGTTGTTGGACATAAAATGTAATAAGAAACAAAAAAATACATTGTTTTATATTTTTTATCTATCATTTTTTTTCAAGGGCAGAAGAGATTTGGGCAGTTTTAGGGGGTACAATGGCCCAGGCCTAAGTGATCAAGCAATGCTTCATGAATCCTGATTGAGTTAAGAATACAAAGAAATCCCTATGAATCAATTAGGAATCGGTTACAATACCTAAGAATGAACAGTTAGTATAAACAGTATACACAGTTCAGAACTTTTGCCATGGATTCCAGATGGCTCAAGAATTGCAAGAACTGACTAAGAAGGAAATATGAATAGGTTACAAATTTAATAACTTACTATAATTAAAATAAAATCCTAAAATTTGGTAATTCTTAGTGATTATAATTGTTCGTTGTCTGTGTTCAATAGGGGTAACAGACAAGAAGGAGGGCATTGTCAGTAATATCTGTTGATTCATCAACTGCTAATGCTATATACAGTCCCTTGTCAATAGCGCTTTTTAGCTGTGACCACACATATTTTGTAAGAAACTCTGCACGTCTAGTGGTAGTTGTGGATGACGGGAATTTGTGAGTTCTAGCTTTTGTTTCCTATCAAAGTGTGTCGACAACAGCTACAAAAAACTGTTTTACCACCTTAGCATCTGTAAGGGCTTTTTGTGTTTGCTTAAAATCCAATGCATTCTCAGCGAACACTCCTTTGCTTGCTGTTAAGCTGAGAATTAAAGACAATAATCGTGTCACTTGTGGTACATAAAAATGCAGTTTTTCCAGTATGAATGCTTGACAGAAAATGATTCGCGGTCCGGATGGAATACTTAAGCGTTCTGGACTTGGACCAGAGTCCGCCTATTACAGATCCCTCCTGTGTAATGTTAAAATGCCTTTCAGACTAGTTTGTGACCCTCTCAAGTAATAAAGACCAAGTATATTATTTTACTCTCTTCACAGGAGAATTCTGAAGGAGTGACACTGCCAGATGTTTCTTACTAAGGCACTGCAAACAGGTAAATGACTCACTTCAAATTTGATTAACTGTATTGTGTGATAGTGTGCTTTTCAAAAATCATGTTATTATGCAAACTTTTGCATCAATGTAAGATAAAGCAAACCTTAACTAAAAAGTAAAGATTTTTACCTAGTGACAGAACAGAAATCTTTTCTCACTGGACAAAACGAGGGCAAGAATTTCAAACTTGCCCAGAATGCATTAGGAAAACTAAAATTATTAATATTTAACTGCCACCTTGTATTAAACAGTCTATGTTGAAAACAGAAATTGATTGTTGTTTTTATTCAGAGTAAATTAAGTTACTCTATCTAAAAATATAGGCAACAATTGGCATGGAATTTTCTGACTAATATTGGATCTACTTAAAACACAATCAAAATGCAAACTGTTAACTCATTTTTTAAAGTTGAGACTGTATTTTTCTTTAGTGTACAGAGCTCCATTCAAGAACCTGCCTCCTGGGTGTGGATGATCATTGGAGAGTGGCTGCTACAACATGGGTGCAGCTTGTTAATTATCTGAAGACAATTTGGACCACAGTCACCAAGAACCCAGTAACGCTATTGGCAGCACACTATGCTGTGATGAAAAGAAATCTCATAGCCTCCTGCTATAAAAAAGCAAATGTACAGGTCTTTCTCTGATAGGTCTGTGCGTCAGTGAGCTTTTAAGGTTTTAGATAATGCTTGGTCAGGTGAGATCAGGCTGTCATCACTGTGTTTGGAGGAAGAGAAATATTGCATATGACCTGAAAAAAAAACTCACACTCAAACACATTTTGATTTTGGACTGTTTTGTTCAGGGCACAGGATGACTTTGCCATATTGAGGGGCCTATGGATGGGCTTCTGTGCCAGTTAATAAATATCAAATCAGTTACTAGAACATTATTTCCTCAGTCAGAACATGATTCAAAGTGGTCTTCCATCATGACAGTGACCCCAAGCATACCTAAATGGCTGAAGGAAAAGCATATTTATGTCATAGAGCGTCATGACCAAACCTCCCAAAAAATCTGTTGAGAAAAATTGAGTTGCGAAGTAGACAAGAATATAAAAAATGTATGTAAAGGAGAGAGGGTGTAATCACCGTGCCAATTAATAAAAGTTTCTCCAAAGAGGATGAAATACTTTTTCCACTCATCAACATTCAAATCAGTTATACTTTAATGTAACATTTTGTCCAGGTTTTTGGTTCATAATGAGTCTCTACTAAATTGAAGCTATCATAAACATTACAAATGTTTAATTCGTTTGGGAGTTAACAAACTCAGCAGGACAACACATGTAAAAAGTGATCCTTCTGATTGCAGAGTTAATACTTCTGAAACATTTAGCAATCACTTGAAAACAACAACCCAAAGATATGAATACAAAAGGATCCAAAGCTCCAATGTAACACAAGCAAAACATTTTTAAGATCTGACTGTCGGATATTTGGACAAACAAAGTAGCAGCAGTACAATAGAAATACACATACCTTACAACAGACAGCCAGAGTATTGGAAACCTTATCATAGTACACTGAGCCAGGTTTCTGATTCCTTTGATCTGTGTGATAAATGAAAGAGTCAAAGCTGTAGTAATTCATGACCACAGCCAATGCAAAGCCACATATGCATGTGCAAAAATTCAAAAAACAAACTCCTTCTAACACAGAAATTCTGTACCACTCGACACAAACAAAAGACAAGGCCTTCATTATTACAGTGACCATGTGATTGACAGCAGTATTTCCTCTATATTGTTTTTTTTAAGTTGTCTGAGAACCCAGTTTTTCATGCTGCTATTACCGATCTGATTATTTGTTTGTGTGCACTGAGAAGTCAGAACTAATTGGTGGATTATCGTTGTAGACATTTGAGAAATGAAGGTTCATACTAATACAGAAAACACATGTAATGTGAGCCGTGTATTATAGCATCCACAGTAGTGGTTTTAGAAACTACAAAAGGTTATTTACACCGTCACCTTGTATTACTTTGATTTTTTTGAGGTTTGTGATCACATGGGTAGGTCATGGGTCAGGGCTGCCATTTAGTCAGTAGAAAGCATGCAGGGCACGGCTCAGTAAAAAACAGTTTTCATCCACCTGTGATGAGATTTGGAGAAGCTTTGTCTCTGATTTTACAAGCATATTTTATGCTATTTGCTCAGGACTGATTTATATTCTGTACCAATTTGATATTTGAGTAGATGTTACATGTCTGCTGGACTGTGTGTTTTACAAACTTACACTTACAAAGACTCTGACATTTTATTATGGTTGTCCTGTGTGTTCTCCCTCCTTCAACTTGGGGGGGGGGGCAATCACACAAGTGGGGGCTCGACCGGGATAATGAATAATTCCTGAGCTGAGGACAACCCCATTAATTGCAAGGTTTTTGTGATTGTTTGAAAATGAGCTTTGACTTAAAGGAGTTAATTCAGGCTCCTTGCCGTGAGAAGGTGGAGTTATGTCGTAAGAATGACTTGTTGGCCATTGCAGACCATTTAGATATTTCTCTGAAGAAGCATGTTGTTAAACAGGAAATTAAGAATACTGTTTTGCAAAAACTGGTTGAGCTGAAAATCCTAGGGGACTCAAGTGAAACTGATCTCGATGTTTGTGGTCGTGTTTCTTCTGGTGAATTAGGAGTCTCCCCGTCGGAAACAGCAGCTGCCGCCATGATAACTCCCCCAAAGGTGTTGGAGGAACATCACATGCCTCCTGGGACTTTACCTCGCTTTGATCCTGGGTCACCAGACCTGGGTAGTTCCAGTGGTAATGTCAGACTTAAGTTTCGGTTGGCTCGCCTTCAGTTGGAAGCGCATGAAAGAGAGATGGTACGTAAAGCTGAGTTGATCTCAGACTTGAGATTCAGAAACTGGAAATTGAAGCTGAGAAGGAGATCAAATTAAAACAGCTTGAAGTGGAAGCTATGAGGCTTTCACAAAGTAAGTCATTGCTAGGTTCATCTGTTCCATCTGATTCTGTGGAGGTCTTGTTAAATAAAAACAAGTTTGATGTTAGCATAAATATTGCTTTGGTGCCACCATTTAGGGAGTTAGAAGTTGATTCCTACTTCAATGCCTTGGAAAGGATTGCAACAGCACTAGAGTGGCCAAAGGAGATGTGGGCTGTGCTGCTGCAATGTAAGCTAATGGGTAAAGCACAAGAAGTTGTATCATCACTGTCAACTGAGGATGGCATGAATTATGATGTACTGAAACAGTCTATCTTGCGTGCTTATGAGCTTGTGCCAGAGGCTTACAGGCACAAATTTAGGAATCATAAGTGGTCTAATAGTCAAACTGACGTGGAGTTTGCACAAGAGAAAGCTGTCTTATTTGATAAATGGTGTGTAGCTAATGAAGTCAAGGGAAGCTTTGAATCTCTTCGTCAGCTAATCTTGCTGGATAATTTCAAGACTACATTGTATGAGCAAATGGTGGTTTATTTAAATGAGCAAAAAGTGGCCTCATTATCAAAAGCTTTAGTCTTGGCTGATGAGTTCATGTTGACACGCAAAAATGTGTTTGTAGATGCACCTCGTACAGATAGGGTTTCAACCGCCCGTCCCCCAAAACCTGAAACAGGTCAGTCCGAAGCCAAGGCCAAGCAGCCACTTTTTCCTTCACGGAAGGTACGGGAGTGCTTTTACTGTCATAAAAAAGGTCATGTCATTGCTGACTGCCTTTCGTTAAAGAATGAAGCTTCGTCAACCCCAACAAAAGGCATGGGTTTGCTTAAAATGTATCTCACCCCAGTACCCAGATGTTAAAACTGAGAATGATCTAGATCCCTGTTTCAAACCCTTTGTTACTCAGGGTTTTCTTTCTTTAACAGGGGATCCAAAGGATAACCAGCCAGTCACAATACTGAGGGACACATGTGGTTCCCAGTCTGTTATCCGAGAGGGCATTTTGTCTTTTTCTGCCATGTCATCTTGTCTGTCAAGTGTGGTCGTCCAAGGTATTGGAATGTCTTTTGTTTCTACTCCATTGCATAATATTCACATTAGCTCACATCTTGTGAGTGGTTTTTGCAGAGTTGCTGTTCTTCCCACTTTGCCCATAAGAGGGATTGACCTCATTCTGGGGAACGACTTGGCTGGTGGAAAGGTGTTGCCTGTGCCTGAGGTTTTGGATGCTCCTGACACAACCCTGGAGGTTGAACAATCAATGTCTCCTAACATTTTCCCTGCTTGCGCGGTAACAAGAGCCCAGTCCATGAAATATGGCCTTGATTTGTCTTGATTATGGCCTTGACTCTTTTCTTGCCACAGAAACCCCTCCTGAAGCTGCTAGTTCCGGGGGTAATCCTAACAAAGCTGAAAATGTGCTCTCTCTTCCACAACCAGACATAACAAAGTTACCCGCTTCCAGGGAGGAGTTTATTGCTGCACAGAAACAGGACATGACCCTGGTGAAGTGTTGTGGTTCTGTTCTTAACCAGGAGGAAGCCCAAAAAAAGAAGGTGGCGTATTTGGTTGAGAAGGGTCTCCTACTGCGTCGCTGGGCTGGTGACAACCTAGAAGATTGGGATGCTGTGTATCAGGTGGTGGTGCCAACAGTGTACCGGATGCAAGTGCTAGCTTTAGCACATGATCATCCACTGTCGGGGCATTTGGGCATAAATAAAACCTAAAGTCTGATGTTTCACGCTTTTGTCGTACCTGCCATGTTTGCCAAGTTGCTGGCAAACCAAATCAGGTCATTCCTCTTGCTCCTTTGTCCCCAATTCCTGTAATGGGGGAACCATTTGGAAGGGTGATAGTTGATTGTGTAGGTCCCTTGCCAAAGTCTAAGAGTGGAAACCAGTTCATATTAACCATAATGTATACTTCCACCAGGTTTCTTGAGGCTGTGCCTTTGAGGAGGATCACCGCTCCTGTCATAACAAAAGCAATGGTAAAGTTCTTTTCAGTGTTTGGTCTTCCTAGGATTGTCCAGACTGACCAAGGCACCAACTTTAAATCTAGGGCCTTTGCTCACACATTGAGGGAGTTAGGTGTCGAGCATGTCATGTCAACCTCTTACCAAGTCAGGGTGCACTTGAATGATTTCACCAAACTTTAAAATCCATGTTACGCAAATACCTTATGGATACAGGGAGGGACTGGGATGAAGGTATCCACTTCTGTAATTTGCGGTACAGGAGGCAGTGCAAGAATCTTTAGTTTTTAGTCCTGCTGAGCTTGTGTTTGGACATGAAGTTAGAGGGCCTTTAAATGTACTTAAAGACAGGCTGGTTGCCCCCTCTAAAATAGTTAGGATTATCGCAGAGTATGTGGCAAAAATGAGGGAGCGCCTTTGGAAAGTTTGCTCTCTTGCTCGAGAGGCTTTAACTTCAAAACAGAGTATAATGAAAAAGCACTATGATCAGAAAGCTGTGGCTCGTGAATTTCATCCAGGTGATAAGGTTTTGGTCTTGCTGCCCATCCTCGGTTCTTCTCTGGAGACAAGATTTTCTGGACCATATGTGGTAGAGAAGAAGCTTAGTGAGACAAATTATGTTGTCGAGACTCCTGACCAACACCGCAAAACTAGACTCTGTCATATCAACATGATGAAACTGTATCACTCAAGTAGATTTTATGGATCACTGCCTTGTTTTTGCCATTTGTAGTCTAGTTAACCATGGTATAGTACAGAATTGTTGTACTGTAGAGGCTGTTACAGTACATAGCAGTATAGGTTCACAAGCAGTTTTGAAAACATTGTTAAAAAGCATGTCAATAAAGATTAAGATAAACATGAGAGAGCTCTAAACTTTACTTCCATGTTTAAGTCATCATTCAACTCGTTCAATATTCAGAACACCTATTTGGCCAACTGTCCCTAGGTAGAGCTATGCATAGGAAACTGAGTACATCGACTTTATCTCAGAAACTAAATCATAATTAGGCAATTTGACTTTAGAACAATGATATTGTGAAGACCTGTTCACAAGTATGGCTTGACAAACAATCTTAGTCAAATGCAATCATGCAATCACCTGTAGTGTGACATTTTCCAACAAAATCCAAAAGTTTTACAGTTTTCCCCATCCATATAGTCCTCAAAGGTATCTAAAGAGAGAAAAGCATCACTGTAATATTTAATGGTGACTCACTGAAAAACAGCCCGAATCACAGATTTCTTCTTTGCTTACCCGGCATCCAATGGCACGACACAAACAAGCAATTTGGTTACAGGTCTGTTCTTCCCAGTCAATCCAGCTCATTGATGTATTGATTTTTGGGGCTGTAGGAGACAAGCAAATTAACCACAGAGGAAAACTTGTTCAATTACAGTGGGTATAAAGAGGGTACACACCACTGTTCATGACAGGTTTTTGTTATCTAACAAAATGAGACCATAACAGATTTTCGCCTGTAACGTAACCAATGAAAGTATCTGCAGCTCTGGCCACCTTCCTGGTGGTAGACTGGAGTTGGGTGGGTGGGACGGTGGAGTGTGTTTTGTCCCTGTGCTGGGCCAACTAGTGGGCTGTGCTTGGCCCGGGTGAGGTACCCTGCTGGTTTGGGCACATGTTTACTTGTTTTTTTATTTATATCTTGTTTCTCTCTCATGGGTGAGTGGATTGGGAATGCTTGCGTTGGTCGGGTGTTTGGGTGGGCTCAACGATAAAGAGGCGTGTGGGGTCGCTGGCATTTGGATTGGATATGGTGAAGGGCTTGCTCGGAGCGGGGACTGTGTGCAGGGCTTGCGCTGTTCGGATGTGTCTTCATCGCTTTTTCAGGGGTGGAGCTCATGTATTAAGACTAGACTTAAAGCTTATTTTTTTATATAAAGCTATACAAAGTGATCAAGCTTATAGTTAGAGTGGCTTAGGTTATCCTGAGCTATTTCTGTAGTTATGCTGCTATAGGCTTAGGCTGCTGGAGGACATAATGATCACTTTCACCCTCTTCGCTACATTCTCACACTACTCTTCAATTTTGTATTATTTGCTGTTATCTCAGCTTTTAACTTTGTTCTCTCTCTTTTCTCTTCCTAGAAGCTACACCTGGCCTGACTCTGTGTCTACCTGTGACACCTTTCTGGAGAGGGGCATCGTCCAAGCTTCTGCTGGCAACAACTTAATGCTCACCCTCTACCGATGATCCACATGGCCCTGTCTTTCAGTGTTTAACCCTTTCTCTCTCCTAGACATGGCTACTGACTGAGCTTTTATTGTGACTAACTCTATGTGATCTCTTCAGACTCTAAACTTGAAAACTGGCTCAGAGTTTTTCTGTTCCTTCTTTCTAGGTGAAACGACTAAAGGAGCTACATCTATTAACATTTACTTTTCCTTCCCATAGAAAGTACTCCTGGATCAGTGCTTCTTTGTTCTCTTTGTGTCTCTGCTCTGTTCTCTCTAACCCCCAGTCGGTCGTGGCAGATGGCCGCTCACATGAGCCTGGTTCTGCTGGAGGTTTCTTCCTGTTAAAAGGGAGTTTTTCCTCTCCACTGTCGCTACATGCATGCTCAGTATGAGGGATTGCTGCAAAGTCAACGCCAGTGACTGTCCACTGTCTCTACATGCTCATCTGGGAGGAGTAAATGCTGCAAGTCACTGACTGGATGTAATCTGCTGGGTTTCCTTAGATAGAAAAACTTTTTATCCAATTTGAATAAATAACAGAATCTGGCTGCACTGTTCAATGATTAGGATTAATTGGAATGTATGTACCTGACTTTTCTGAAGTGCCTTGAGACGACATGTGTTGTGAATTGGCGCTATATAAATAAACTGAATTGAATTGAATTGAATTGAATTAATTAGTTGCCGTTATTTATTAAAACAATATATAAAGAAATATTATTAAGGGGATATTTTGAAAAGAGCCAAATCTTTCTGGAGAAATGGGGCTTAATGGTGTTTACTTAGTTATCAGATTTAGTAAAATTATGTTTAGAGACTATTATTCACCAACTTGAAAACTAAACCTTCCTGTTAAATATTCTGTAGCAAGAACGTGTTCTAAAGCTGTTAGCAGTTAAGCTAACAAAGGAGGCTGATAGCTTAGCACCAGAATCAAACACATACCTTTAAAATACCAGGGTCAATAAAAGGGTTAAAATGCATAAACGCAGACGGCGCGTTATGATCAACCTTCTGTTTAAAATCCCCCTTTAACTAAAGTTTGTCTTAACTTTAAAAACACAAACACAGAACACAAAGCTGATCACGTGTGCAGCCTACTAGCACTAAGGTAGCAGTTTCACACAACAAAACCAAACTTCATGAAAATGAAAACGTTCAGATCATTTCATCCTAACTCTTTCTATTATTCTCTCTGCCCAAAACCTAACCTCTGACCATGCTGAGGAAAAGATGTCCGGGGCGGCGAAGTTTGAAGAGGTGTCCATAGTCAACAAGCAGTTAGCTTTCGGCTAACCTCGGTAGCTTCGGGCACTGTGGCGTGCGAGACGGCTCGTTCTGTCTGCCAACCAGCTGTTCATTACCGTAACCACGGTGATGTGGTCTCTGCTGTCTTTCTTCCAGATTGGGAGACTGCGTCTTTGCAGGGGCTTCTCTCGAACACCGTGTGCGTCTGCAGGGCTCGGAGAGAGAGTCAAACAATGCTGGTACCTTAATTCCCCCGTTCGTGAATGAATACCGAATACACAAACAGCAATTCATTCCATTCTTAACTTTGCATATGATCAGTGATCGTATGACACTCTTGGATCCAGTTTGAAGAGTTTATGTCTTTTTGCCAGCAAAAGACATTAGCGCGCTTGTCCCCCCTATCCGGTCCTCTGGAAGGCTGTGTGGGAAAGAGATCGGCTTGTGGGAGAGGGGGTGCTCTTATCCAGACAGTGGCATCATGGGAAGTCTGCTGCTACCCCCCCTTTTCTCAGTTGCTGGAAGTCAGTTAAATGCAATTTATTTTGAAAACTCCAGAAAAGTGTATACCGGAGTTTTAATGTTGAAATCCATGGCTGTGGGTCCCAACACAGAACCAGGAAGAATTCTTCATCAGAACCAGTTAGGAACACCCCATAAGAACCAGGACCAAATCACCATCAGAACCAGATCCAAACTCCATTAGAACCAGCAGGAATTCTCCATCAGGACCAGTTAGTCACCCACTATCAGAACCAGGTCCAAACGCAATCAGAACCAGAAAGAAACCTCTATCAGAACCAGTTCCAAAATTCATCAGAACCTGGAGAAAATCTCCATCAGAACCGGACCCAAACTCAATCAGAACCAGTTGGGAACCCTCCATCAGAACCAGGAACAAATCTCCATCAGAACCAGACCCAAACTCCATCAGAACCAGGAGGAATTCTACATCAGGACCAGTTAGTCACCCACTATCAGAACCAGGTCCAAACTCAATCAGAACCAGAAAGGAACCTCTATCAGAAACCGTTCCAAAATCCATTAGAACCTGGGGTAAATCTCCATCAGTACCGGACCCAAACTCCATCAGAACCAAGAGGAAATCTCCATCAGAGCCACTTAGGG
The DNA here is from genome assembly GCA_036173005.1 of Crenichthys baileyi. Lineage (NCBI taxonomy): Eukaryota > Metazoa > Chordata > Actinopteri > Cyprinodontiformes > Goodeidae > Crenichthys > Crenichthys baileyi. Next base: position 193,333 of record JAHHUM010000086.1, on the reverse strand, counting down.
ACTCTCCACCAGAATCAGAAAAAATCTCCATCAGAACCAGGTACAAACCAGTATCAGAACTAGGTACAAACCTGTATCAGAACCGGGTCCAAATTCTATTAGAGCCAGAATAAACCTCTATAAGAACCAGGTCCAAACTCAATCAGAACCTGGTACAAATCTTCATCAGAACCATGTACAAACTTCCATCTGAACCATGTCCAAAGTATATCAGAACCAGGTCAAACCTATCAGAACCAGTAGGAAACATCCATCAGAACCTTGTACAAATCTTCATCAGAACCAGGAAGAAATCTTAATCAAAACTAGGTCCCAACTCCACCAGAACCTGGCAAAAATCTCCAAAAGAACCTTGAACAAATCTACACCAGAACCATGTACAAGCATCCATCAGAAGTCCAAACTATCAGAATCAAGTACAAATCTTCACAAGATCCAGGAGGAACCCTCTGTCAGAATCAGGAACCAGCTCCCATCAGAACCAGTTCCAATCTCTATCAGAACCAGAATGAAACCACTACTCTGTGACTTATGACGATTAGACCATCTTCATAGGTCCAAGTGGAGCATCAAAACAGCGACCATTTGATGTCAGATACTTAAACAGCTTCTACTGCTGTTCCAACACCTGAACAAGAGTGAATAATTTTAAAGGGCAATTTCATAGACTTTTGAATATAGGCTGTAGTAAGCAGTAGCATTTTAGCAAATTTTAGCTTATACATTGCTTTTTGCATAGTAGATGGGGTAAATTAATATCAGCCTTCATGCTAGCGATAGCTAAAATGCTGATGTTAGCATTTTAGCTTCTCTTTCTCCTCTCTTCTCTCTTAGCTGAAAAACACATTTGCCTTTTTAGGCAATTTCGTTTGTTTTTGTGTTTTTTCAGCGTATTTGTTATTAGTTCATTCTTTTTCTAAATTTTCTGCCATTTTTTATATATTTTAGCACTGACTTCAACTTCTTAGGCTATATTTTTGTTTCAGTCTATGCTTTTTCAGCTCATCTATGGGCAGCTCTTTCCTGCTTTTTTAATGTTTTTGTCAGTTCTTGTATTTCAACAACTGTTTCAACAAGTAGTTTTGAGGTAACTTTACATTGTTAAGCTCTTTTATAGCTAATAGTCTTCCTGCTTAAACAGATCAGATGACAGTTTTTCTTTGCTAATGTTTCTGCTATTTCTACTAATTTATCAGATTTTAGCTGATTTTCTGCAGTCAGTTTCAGCTTGTTTCTGCCAGCTTTCAGCTAAAACATTCAGCTTACAGCATTCACACTGCATTTTCTCAGGAAATGCAAATTTTCCTAGTTTTTCTAAAGTCTCTGCTATTTTTTAGTATGGTTTTTTCAAAACATATAAAAAAATTGATATAAAATGTTATTGCTGAATTCTAGTCCATCACTCCCTCACCTCAGTAGGTTCAGTCTGACATACCCCGTGCACCACTTAATTTCAGTGTAATTTGTCATACAGCCATGAGGAGGAAAATAAATATATCTGAATCTGCATTTTAAGTTTTATATCTCTTTCCTATTCACTGAAAATCTGGTAAAATACAACATATAATTTGCACAGACCTGCCTCCCTATTTGCTGCACCACTTTAGAACATAATCAAGTATCCATTCGTCGAGAATTAAAAAATTTGCATTACTGAAGTAAAAACTGCTGCAAGAAATAAAATGCAAAAGTAAAGGCAATTCACATTTTTATTCTTTCATCAATAAAAAACTAAATACCACAAAATACCACAGGATAGATGAACATTTATTTAAAAAAATATTATTTACAAACATGACCAAGTAGCCTCCTTAAACTTAAAGGGGAATATTTAAGAAAAAAAAAACTAAACTGAAAATTAGTGCACTGTTCACATGTAACTTTTTGAATACAAATAGCTCCGATATTCACTGAGAGCATTTTAAACCTGGGAAGGAATGAGGTCACTGCCATTCTAAAACAGGTATGCAAAAATATTTATTTGTTAATTTTGTATGAATGGTGCAGTTGGTATATTCTCTCCGTGCATGCATGGTTTCTAACCGGGGACTCCGGCTTCCTCCCACAGTCCAAAAACATGACTGTTAGATTAATTGGTCTCTCTAAATTGCCCTTAGGTGTGAATGGGTGCGTGGTTGTTTGTCCTGTGTGTCTCTGTGTTGCCCTACGATTGATTGGCGATCTGCTCACCCGTGACCCAATATGGAATACGTGGTATAAAAGATTAATTAATTATAGTTTTAATGATTTTTATAGTTGAGAATGTTGCCTCACAGCAGTATGTGGAACCAAATGTAGTTAATGTGTGAATCTGCCGCTTGGGCCAGTCCTGGATAAACAGCCTTTGATACTCTAACTCTGCTCCTCTTCCTACCATTTAGTGGTAGGGAGCTCATTCAGTGGTGGTTCACAAAACCATTCAAGCTAATTCCTTTCTATGTGAGTATTTCTGTTAAAGTTAAATAATTATATTCGCCTCTTGTGTGGGTTTTATGGGCTGTGACACCAAAGATGTCCTTAACAAAACTCTTATTTCCTGGTCCAATTTGTGATACCCTATGATTCAGTTACAACACAGCTACAATATAGAAATCCTGAGATACCACTTCATTCGCATGAGTATTGTCAAGAATACAGTAAGATTTATAAGAATATTAAGAATACTGCACGAATGTTAGCAATCAATTAACAATATACCAAATGCATCTAAGAATCAGGTACAATTAAATTTGAAGTCGTTACTATTCTTGAAAATTTGAAAATACAATAAAAAGTGATGAGGGACAAGCAGGAGTGAATGTTATTTGAATGATAACTTGATAGTAAGAAAATGTAAAATTTAAGGTGATGTGACTGTTTTTGCCAATATAATATAAAAAACTAAAGTGCTTGTTGTTGGACATAAAATGTAATAAGAAACAAAAAAATACATTGTTTTATATTTTTTATCTATCATTTTTTTTCAAGGGCAGAAGAGATTTGGGCAGTTTTAGGGGGTACAATGGCCCAGGCCTAAGTGATCAAGCAATGCTTCATGAATCCTGATTGAGTTAAGAATACAAAGAAATCCCTATGAATCAATTAGGAATCGGTTACAATACCTAAGAATGAACAGTTAGTATAAACAGTATACACAGTTCAGAACTTTTGCCATGGATTCCAGATGGCTCAAGAATTGCAAGAACTGACTAAGAAGGAAATATGAATAGGTTACAAATTTAATAACTTACTATAATTAAAATAAAATCCTAAAATTTGGTAATTCTTAGTGATTATAATTGTTCGTTGTCTGTGTTCAATAGGGGTAACAGACAAGAAGGAGGGCATTGTCAGTAATATCTGTTGATTCATCAACTGCTAATGCTATATACAGTCCCTTGTCAATAGCGCTTTTTAGCTGTGACCACACATATTTTGTAAGAAACTCTGCACGTCTAGTGGTAGTTGTGGATGACGGGAATTTGTGAGTTCTAGCTTTTGTTTCCTATCAAAGTGTGTCGACAACAGCTACAAAAAACTGTTTTACCACCTTAGCATCTGTAAGGGCTTTTTGTGTTTGCTTAAAATCCAATGCATTCTCAGCGAACACTCCTTTGCTTGCTGTTAAGCTGAGAATTAAAGACAATAATCGTGTCACTTGTGGTACATAAAAATGCAGTTTTTCCAGTATGAATGCTTGACAGAAAATGATTCGCGGTCCGGATGGAATACTTAAGCGTTCTGGACTTGGACCAGAGTCCGCCTATTACAGATCCCTCCTGTGTAATGTTAAAATGCCTTTCAGACTAGTTTGTGACCCTCTCAAGTAATAAAGACCAAGTATATTATTTTACTCTCTTCACAGGAGAATTCTGAAGGAGTGACACTGCCAGATGTTTCTTACTAAGGCACTGCAAACAGGTAAATGACTCACTTCAAATTTGATTAACTGTATTGTGTGATAGTGTGCTTTTCAAAAATCATGTTATTATGCAAACTTTTGCATCAATGTAAGATAAAGCAAACCTTAACTAAAAAGTAAAGATTTTTACCTAGTGACAGAACAGAAATCTTTTCTCACTGGACAAAACGAGGGCAAGAATTTCAAACTTGCCCAGAATGCATTAGGAAAACTAAAATTATTAATATTTAACTGCCACCTTGTATTAAACAGTCTATGTTGAAAACAGAAATTGATTGTTGTTTTTATTCAGAGTAAATTAAGTTACTCTATCTAAAAATATAGGCAACAATTGGCATGGAATTTTCTGACTAATATTGGATCTACTTAAAACACAATCAAAATGCAAACTGTTAACTCATTTTTTAAAGTTGAGACTGTATTTTTCTTTAGTGTACAGAGCTCCATTCAAGAACCTGCCTCCTGGGTGTGGATGATCATTGGAGAGTGGCTGCTACAACATGGGTGCAGCTTGTTAATTATCTGAAGACAATTTGGACCACAGTCACCAAGAACCCAGTAACGCTATTGGCAGCACACTATGCTGTGATGAAAAGAAATCTCATAGCCTCCTGCTATAAAAAAGCAAATGTACAGGTCTTTCTCTGATAGGTCTGTGCGTCAGTGAGCTTTTAAGGTTTTAGATAATGCTTGGTCAGGTGAGATCAGGCTGTCATCACTGTGTTTGGAGGAAGAGAAATATTGCATATGACCTGAAAAAAAAACTCACACTCAAACACATTTTGATTTTGGACTGTTTTGTTCAGGGCACAGGATGACTTTGCCATATTGAGGGGCCTATGGATGGGCTTCTGTGCCAGTTAATAAATATCAAATCAGTTACTAGAACATTATTTCCTCAGTCAGAACATGATTCAAAGTGGTCTTCCATCATGACAGTGACCCCAAGCATACCTAAATGGCTGAAGGAAAAGCATATTTATGTCATAGAGCGTCATGACCAAACCTCCCAAAAAATCTGTTGAGAAAAATTGAGTTGCGAAGTAGACAAGAATATAAAAAATGTATGTAAAGGAGAGAGGGTGTAATCACCGTGCCAATTAATAAAAGTTTCTCCAAAGAGGATGAAATACTTTTTCCACTCATCAACATTCAAATCAGTTATACTTTAATGTAACATTTTGTCCAGGTTTTTGGTTCATAATGAGTCTCTACTAAATTGAAGCTATCATAAACATTACAAATGTTTAATTCGTTTGGGAGTTAACAAACTCAGCAGGACAACACATGTAAAAAGTGATCCTTCTGATTGCAGAGTTAATACTTCTGAAACATTTAGCAATCACTTGAAAACAACAACCCAAAGATATGAATACAAAAGGATCCAAAGCTCCAATGTAACACAAGCAAAACATTTTTAAGATCTGACTGTCGGATATTTGGACAAACAAAGTAGCAGCAGTACAATAGAAATACACATACCTTACAACAGACAGCCAGAGTATTGGAAACCTTATCATAGTACACTGAGCCAGGTTTCTGATTCCTTTGATCTGTGTGATAAATGAAAGAGTCAAAGCTGTAGTAATTCATGACCACAGCCAATGCAAAGCCACATATGCATGTGCAAAAATTCAAAAAACAAACTCCTTCTAACACAGAAATTCTGTACCACTCGACACAAACAAAAGACAAGGCCTTCATTATTACAGTGACCATGTGATTGACAGCAGTATTTCCTCTATATTGTTTTTTTTAAGTTGTCTGAGAACCCAGTTTTTCATGCTGCTATTACCGATCTGATTATTTGTTTGTGTGCACTGAGAAGTCAGAACTAATTGGTGGATTATCGTTGTAGACATTTGAGAAATGAAGGTTCATACTAATACAGAAAACACATGTAATGTGAGCCGTGTATTATAGCATCCACAGTAGTGGTTTTAGAAACTACAAAAGGTTATTTACACCGTCACCTTGTATTACTTTGATTTTTTTGAGGTTTGTGATCACATGGGTAGGTCATGGGTCAGGGCTGCCATTTAGTCAGTAGAAAGCATGCAGGGCACGGCTCAGTAAAAAACAGTTTTCATCCACCTGTGATGAGATTTGGAGAAGCTTTGTCTCTGATTTTACAAGCATATTTTATGCTATTTGCTCAGGACTGATTTATATTCTGTACCAATTTGATATTTGAGTAGATGTTACATGTCTGCTGGACTGTGTGTTTTACAAACTTACACTTACAAAGACTCTGACATTTTATTATGGTTGTCCTGTGTGTTCTCCCTCCTTCAACTTGGGGGGGGGGGCAATCACACAAGTGGGGGCTCGACCGGGATAATGAATAATTCCTGAGCTGAGGACAACCCCATTAATTGCAAGGTTTTTGTGATTGTTTGAAAATGAGCTTTGACTTAAAGGAGTTAATTCAGGCTCCTTGCCGTGAGAAGGTGGAGTTATGTCGTAAGAATGACTTGTTGGCCATTGCAGACCATTTAGATATTTCTCTGAAGAAGCATGTTGTTAAACAGGAAATTAAGAATACTGTTTTGCAAAAACTGGTTGAGCTGAAAATCCTAGGGGACTCAAGTGAAACTGATCTCGATGTTTGTGGTCGTGTTTCTTCTGGTGAATTAGGAGTCTCCCCGTCGGAAACAGCAGCTGCCGCCATGATAACTCCCCCAAAGGTGTTGGAGGAACATCACATGCCTCCTGGGACTTTACCTCGCTTTGATCCTGGGTCACCAGACCTGGGTAGTTCCAGTGGTAATGTCAGACTTAAGTTTCGGTTGGCTCGCCTTCAGTTGGAAGCGCATGAAAGAGAGATGGTACGTAAAGCTGAGTTGATCTCAGACTTGAGATTCAGAAACTGGAAATTGAAGCTGAGAAGGAGATCAAATTAAAACAGCTCGAAGTGGAAGCTATGAGGCTTTCGCAAAGTAAGTCATTGCTAGGTTCATCTGTTCCATCTGATTCTGTGGAGGTCTTGCTAAGTAAAAACAAGTTTGATGTTAGCAGAAATATTGCTTTGGTGCCACCATTTAGGGAGTCAGAAGTTGATTCCTACTTCAATGCCTTTGAAAGGATTGCAACAGCACTAGAGTGGCCAAAGGAGATGTGGGCTGTGCTGCTGCAATGTAAGCTAATGGGTAAAGCACAAGACGTTGTATCATCACTGTCAACTGAGGATGGCATGAATTATGATGTACTGAAACAGTCTATCTTGCGTGCTTATGAGCTTGTGCCAGAGGCTTACAGGCACAAATTTAGGAATCATAAGTGGTCTAATAGTCAAACTGACGTGGAGTTTGCACAAGAGAAAGCTGTCTTATTTGATAAATGGTGTGTAGCTAATGAAGTCAAGGGAAGCTTTGAATCTCTTCGTCAGCTAATCTTGCTGGATAATTTCAAGACTACATTGTATGAGCAAATGGTGGTTTATTTAAATGAGCAAAAAGTGGCCTCATTATCAAAAGCTTTAGTCTTGGCTGATGAGTTCATGTTGACACGCAAAAATGTGTTTGTAGATGCACCTCGTACAGATAGGGTTTCAACCGCCCGTCCCCCAAAACCTGAAACAGGTCAGTCCGAAGCCAAGGCCAAGCATCCACTTTTTCCTTCACGGGAGGTACGGGAGTGCTTTTACTGTCATAAAAAAGGTCATGTCATTGCTGACTGCCTTTCGTTAAAGAATGAAGCTTCGTCAACCCCAACAAAAGGCATGGGTTTGCTTAAAATGTATCTCACCCCAGTACCCAGATGTTAAAACTGAGAATGATCTAGATCCCTGTTTCAAACCCTTTGTTACTCAGGGTTTTGTTTCTCTAACAGGGGATCCAAAGGATAACCAGCCAGTCACAATACTGAGGGACACAGGTGGTTCCCAGTCTGTTATCCGAGAGGGCATTTTGTCTTTTTCTGCCATGTCATCTTGTCTGTCAAGTGTGGTTATCCAAGGTATTGGAATGTCTTTTGTTTCTACTGCATTACATAATATTCACATTAGCTCACATCTTGTGGGTGGTTTTTGCAGAGTTGCCGTTCTTCCCACTTTGCCCATAAGAGGGATTGACCTCATTCTGGGGAACAACTTGGCTGGTAGAAAGGTGTTGCCTGTGCTTGAGGTTTTGGACGCTCCTGACACAAGCCTGGAGGTTGAACAATCAATGTCTCCTAACATTTTCCCTGCTTGCCTGGTAACAAGAGCCCAGTCCATGAAATATGGCCTTGATTTGTCTGACCCTTTTCTTGCCACAGAAACCCCTCCTGAAGCTGCTAGTTCCAGGGGTAATCCTAACAAAGTTGAAAATGTGCTCTCTCTTCCAGAACCAGACATAACAAAGTTACCCGCTTCCAGGGAGGAGTTTATTGCTGCACAGAAACAGGACATGACCCTGGTGAAGTGTTGTGGTTCTGTTCTTAACCAGGAGGAAGCCCAAAAAAAGAAGGTGGCGTATTTGGTTGAGAAGGGTCTCCTACTGCGTCGCTGGGCTGGTGACAACCTAGAAGATTGGGATGCTGTGTATCAGGTGGTGGTGCCAACAGTGTACCGGATGCAAGTGCTAGCTTTAGCACATGATCATCCACTGTCGGGGCATTTGGGCATAAATAAAACCTAAAGTCTGATGTTTCACGCTTTTGTCGTACCTGCCATGTTTGCCAAGTTGCTGGCAAACCAAATCAGGTCATTCCTCTTGCTCCTTTGTCCCCAATTCCTGTAATGGGGGAACCATTTGGAAGGGTGATAGTTGATTGTGTAGGTCCCTTGCCAAAGTCTAAGAGTGGAAACCAGTTCATATTAACCATAATGTATACTTCCACCAGGTTTCTTGAGGCTGTGCCTTTGAGGAGGATCACCGCTCCTGTCATAACAAAAGCAATGGTAAAGTTCTTTTCAGTGTTTGGTCTTCCTAGGATTGTCCAGACTGACCAAGGCACCAACTTTAAATCTAGGGCCTTTGCTCACACATTGAGGGAGTTAGGTGTCGAGCATGTCATGTCAACCTCTTACCAAGTCAGGGTGCACTTGAATGATTTCACCAAACTTTAAAATCCATGTTACGCAAATACCTTATGGATACAGGGAGGGACTGGGATGAAGGTATCCACTTCTGTAATTTGCGGTACAGGAGGCAGTGCAAGAATCTTTAGTTTTTAGTCCTGCTGAGCTTGTGTTTGGACATGAAGTTAGAGGGCCTTTAAATGTACTTAAAGACAGGCTGGTTGCCCCCTCTAAAATAGTTAGGATTATCGCAGAGTATGTGGCAAAAATGAGGGAGCGCCTTTGGAAAGTTTGCTCTCTTGCTCGAGAGGCTTTAACTTCAAAACAGAGTATAATGAAAAAGCACTATGATCAGAAAGCTGTGGCTCGTGAATTTCATCCAGGTGATAAGGTTTTGGTCTTGCTGCCCATCCTCGGTTCTTCTCTGGAGACAAGATTTTCTGGACCATATGTGGTAGAGAAGAAGCTTAGTGAGACAAATTATGTTGTCGAGACTCCTGACCAACACCGCAAAACTAGACTCTGTCATATCAACATGATGAAACTGTATCACTCAAGTAGATTTTATGGATCACTGCCTTGTTTTTGCCATTTGTAGTCTAGTTAACCATGGTATAGTACAGAATTGTTGTACTGTAGAGGCTGTTACAGTACATAGCAGTATAGGTTCACAAGCAGTTTTGAAAACATTGTTAAAAAGCATGTCAATAAAGATTAAGATAAACATGAGAGAGCTCTAAACTTTACTTCCATGTTTAAGTCATCATTCAACTCGTTCAATATTCAGAACACCTATTTGGCCAACTGTCCCTAGGTAGAGCTATGCATAGGAAACTGAGTACATCGACTTTATCTCAGAAACTAAATCATAATTAGGCAATTTGACTTTAGAACAATGATATTGTGAAGACCTGTTCACAAGTATGGCTTGACAAACAATCTTAGTCAAATGCAATCATGCAATCACCTGTAGTGTGACATTTTCCAACAAAATCCAAAAGTTTTACAGTTTTCCCCATCCATATAGTCCTCAAAGGTATCTAAAGAGAGAAAAGCATCACTGTAATATTTAATGGTGACTCACTGAAAAACAGCCCGAATCACAGATTTCTTCTTTGCTTACCCGGCATCCAATGGCACGACACAAACAAGCAATTTGGTTACAGGTCTGTTCTTCCCAGTCAATCCAGCTCATTGATGTATTGATTTTTGGGGCTGTAGGAGACAAGCAAATTAACCACAGAGGAAAACTTGTTCAATTACAGTGGGTATAAAGAGGGTACACACCACTGTTCATGACAGGTTTTTGTTATCTAACAAAATGAGACCATAACAGATTTTCGCCTGTAACGTAACCAATGAAAGTATCTGCAGCTCTGGCCACCTTCCTGGTGGTAGACTGGAGTTGGGTGGGTGGGACGGTGGAGTGTGTTTTGTCCCTGTGCTGGGCCAACTAGTGGGCTGTGCTTGGCCCGGGTGAGGTACCCTGCTGGTTTGGGCACATGTTTACTTGTTTTTTTATTTATATCTTGTTTCTCTCTCATGGGTGAGTGGATTGGGAATGCTTGCGTTGGTCGGGTGTTTGGGTGGGCTCAACGATAAAGAGGCGTGTGGGGTCGCTGGCATTTGGATTGGATATGGTGAAGGGCTTGCTCGGAGCGGGGACTGTGTGCAGGGCTTGCGCTGTTCGGATGTGTCTTCATCGCTTTTTCAGGGGTGGAGCTCATGTATTAAGACTAGACTTAAAGCTTATTTTTTTATATAAAGCTATACAAAGTGATCAAGCTTATAGTTAGAGTGGCTTAGGTTATCCTGAGCTATTTCTGTAGTTATGCTGCTATAGGCTTAGGCTGCTGGAGGACATAATGACCACTTTCACCCTCTTCCCTACATTCTCACACTACTCTCCAATTTTGTGTTATTTGCTGTTATTTCAGCTTTTAACTTTGTTCCCTCTCTTTTCTCTTCCTAGAAGCTACACCTGCCCTGACTCTGTGTCTACCTGTGACCCCTTTCTGGAGAGGGGCATCATCCAAGCTTCTGCTGGCAACAACTTAATGCTCACCCTCTACCGATAATCCACATGGCCTTGTCTTTCAGTGTTTAACCCTTTCTCTCTCCTAGACATGGCGATTGACTGAGCTTTTACTGTAACTAATTATATGTGCTCTCTTTCAGATTCTAACCTTGAAAACTGGCTCAGAGTTTATCTGTTCTTTCTTTCTAGGTGAAACGACTAAAGGAGCTACATCCACTAACATTTACTTTTCCTTCCCATAGAAAGTACTCCTTGATCAGTGCATCTGTGTTCTTTTTGTGTCTCTTCTCTGTTCTCTCAAAACCCCAGTCGGTCGTTGCAGTTGGATTTTCACTCCAGCTTAATTCGCTGCGCGTCCATCGCAGATTTTGATCTCGCTTCGCTTTATTCGCCTTAATCACACCGTTCGCATCATGTCCTTTGCGTCCTCTGCCTTGCATCTCTTTTGAAACCGCCTTTACATATGGTTAACATGTAAATTGCCCGCTCCTGTTGTGTCATTCACGTTCGGTGTGAACACACCTTTAGTACTTGCTCCGGCTAACCTTCATCCCTCTTCTTTCCAGGGAGGTTTCTCTTTAGGTTTTCCTGTCCCCTGCTCTCACTGCTGATCACAATGTTATCTGCAAACATCATAGTCCATGAAGACTCCTGTCTCATCTCATCTATCAACTTGTCCATCACCAGAGCAAACAAAAAGGGGGTCAGAGACGATCCTTGATACAGTCCCACTTTCACCTCCAACTCCTCTATCACAACTGCAACACACCTCACCACTGTCTTACAGCTCTGAAACATGTCCTACACCACTCTAACCTACTTCTTTGTTACTCCAGACTTCCTTATACAATACCACAGCTCTTTTCTCAGTACCCTGTCATATGCTTTCTTAAGACCTACAAAAACACAATGCAGCTCCCTCTGACCTTTTTTGTACTTCTTTATAAATGTCCTCAAAGCAAGTATTGCATCTGAAGTATTTTTTCTTGGTATGATGCCATACTACTGCTCACAGATGCTCACTGCACCATAACTTCAGTGTATGTCTCATCAACTTTATTCCGGTGTAGTTGCCACAACTCAGCATCTGCCTTGTTCTTGAAAAGTGGTACCAGCACACTTCTCATCCATTCCTCTGGCATATTCTCACTCTCTAAGGCTACATTCACACCACAGGTCTTAATGCTCAAATCCGATTTTTTCAGGAATCAGATTTTTTTGCGTGGCTGTCCCGGTTACTTTGAAAATGTTGCAGCTCCAAACTGACCCGCATGCAATCCATTGTATCGGACTGCGGCAGGGGCAGATCATAACATGCTCGGTAACCTCGATAGCATTTTAAAGTCCTCTGTTTGAACAGTTGTATACGAATTTTACAGTACAAACTTCGTGCCACATCCAAACAGTTCCTATGAGCCTTTCCAGGAGGCTTGAATAAAGTTTTATCTCTGTTTATTAACGAGCTCTAACGTCTCGCTGTCTCTCTACTGTGCAGTGCTATTCTAGCCCCCAGTCTGTTTTGTACACTGCTAACGTTTCTTGCTGGGCGGCGCCAACAAGGTAGTAATAATATGTTTTCACAGTTGATGTCATTCATTTTATTAGATCACGTCGTGAGCGATTTCTGTCCCTGTATCGTTGCTACTCTACTTTCAATGTCCAAATTTCACAAAATCTGGACAAAAAACAACACTCTTTCTGCGGGGCACTGACACGCTGATTTAAGTACACTCGCGAGCAGGTGTATCAATGAGCCAATTGGTTTCTGAACTGGAGAATCAATGGTCATCACTTCTACAGGAATTCTGAGCGCTAATACAGGAGTCCATCAAGCCATTACAGACCTCGGTGGACCCAGTCCCCAATACTGTGAATCACTTTAATGGCTGCCCAGCTGCTGCTTCCCATCTTGTCTAAAAGTTAGTTGTGCGGCTTATACTTTCACCTTTAAAATCCAGGGGAAGCACACATTTTACAACAAGCGAGTAATGGATAAAGAGTAGGGGACAGTATGGTTTTTTCTTGCTGCAACCCGTACCAGGGTTTTTCTTCCCCACCCGTTTGGATGACATCTGCTCCTAGAGTTGTATGCTGCACTGTGGATTCACTGGCTTGTGGACACTTTCAACTAACACTATGGTAACCATGGAAACAGGTAGGCTGTGAGCAGTTTACTTTTATAATGCTCCATTAGCTATGTGCATAGACTTGTATTTTGTGAGGGACATTTGTTTCCTTTGGGATGGACTTTTGTGTTCGGTGTGCATTCCATTCCACATACGGGATTTTTACGATATTTTCTGTTTGAGTAACATGGTACACTTGTTAAGGTGGTTTCAGTGAGACCATGGTTTGGTTGATATGGTTATGATGCACTCAGATCTATATTTAATCAGGTATTGCTTTATAAGGGATGCCTTTTTTTCTTTCTCTTTATATTAGTTGTTTGGATAAGTTTTTGTTTTGTCCCCCACTTTTTTTTTGGCTTTGAAGTTACGCCAGGCCTGGAAAAATTATTGCTCCCAGTTTCTTAATGACATGACGACTCGGGCAGGAATTTTCGCTTTATCTCCTGGAACCTGAGAGGCGCCAACCAACACATTAAAATGCAATAAAACTTATGGCTCGCTTAAGCAACTCAGGGAAGATATCTCCATACAGGAAACTCAACTTTGCACCTCAGAGGTTAACTGTGTCAAGTGACCTTGGATAAGGGATGTTTTTCACTCTAAATTCCGTATGAGGGCGAGGGGTGCGGCTATCAGTCTTTCACTTGAGTTATCGAACTCCATTGTATGGCATGCCTGTCGTTATGGACAGTGGTTTTGTACCCATGTGAGATGACGATAAATTCTATCACAAGTTTTTTCTCCTCCCTCCTCAAAGTTAAAGATCACTACTTAATTTTTGGTGGTGCTTTTAATTCAATTCAAAACAGGTATTTCTCTAATCCTCAGATGTTGTCCAAGACAGCTGAAGTACTTGACATATTCAAGATTCATTTAAGATTATTTGACCCAGGTAAGGCTAAATTCCACTCAGACAAAGATTTTTCCTTTTATTCGCACATCCATCATTCACATTCTTGGGATTGATTTTTTTTCAACTGGACTATTATTTTTTATGAGATGTCCACCCATGTGAAGAGGGAGACAAGGAATTATTGAGGAGTATACAAAAGCAACTTAACGTCAAGATAAGAGATAGCAAGGAAGTGCACAATAAAAATCTGAGAGCAAGCTTCAGCTAAACCATATCAGAGATGTGTGGTCAGGGATGATGAAGATCACAGACTTCAAGCAGAAGGAAGATCGGACCGATGAATTTATGGACAGAGCCAATGAGCTAAACACATTCTTCAATAGGTTTTGTTCAGAAACAAGCTCAGCATCCTCCTCTCCCGCTCACAGCCAAACAAACATCCCACCCTCCTTTGACCCACAGCTTTACTGTCAGACCTCTAACACTTTACCTTCCTCCTTCGCCATGGACCCTTCTGCTTTTACATGTTTGCCTTCAACCAAATCAAAAGATGCTGATGCTCTCTTTGCCTCCCCCTTCCAGAAGTCAGATGAAGAGACGACTGAAAAGACTGAACCGGATTAAGGTTGCAGGTCCAGATCATGTCAGCCCTAGAGTCCTGAAGGCCTGTGTAGAGCAGCTCTGTGGGATTCTGCAGAACCTCTTCAACCTTAGCCAGGCCCTGAAGGTTCTAGTGTTGTGGAAGACCCCGTCTTGTTCCGATACCAAAGAAAACTCACCCATCAGTCCTCGATGACTATAGACCTGTTGACCTGACGTCACAAATCAAGGTCAGAGAGAGAGTCCTGTTGGCCCACCTGAGTAAGGATGATAAACTATAAAGATCCCCTTCAGTTTACTTATCGCTGTGGAGTTGAAGGTTAAGATGCCATCAAACACCTGCTTCAACAAACCCGCTGACATCTGGACAAAGCCAGCAGCACTGTGAGGATCATGCTCTTTGATTTCTCCAGTGAATTTGACACAATTCAACCTGATCTACTTTGTCAGAAACTCCAGACGACTCAAGTTGAGGCCTCAACAATCCTCTGTATCAAAGACTGATGGCCGTGAACCTATCTTTTTTCACATATCCCGGTACTTATTGAAAAGTATTTTTTAAATAATTGGATCAATTAATAAGTTACTTTCTCTGGAGCAATAAAAACCCATGCATCAGAAAACCTCTGCTACAGCATCAAAAGGTTTGTGGTGACTTGTCATTGCCCAATTTCTTACACTATTACTGGTCTTGCAATAGTCATAAAACATCTGTACTGGACAGACAATACATCAGATAAAGAGCGTCCTTCGTGGGTGGATATAGAATTTGCACCCTCTAAACACACTCTTTATTCTCTGGTTTGCTCCCAGCTTCCTGTGACTGTCTCCACTTTCACCTTAAAAACAGTGGAAGTTAACTGTTAAAATCTGAATTCAAATAAGAAAAAGTCCTGGGTCTTCAAAAGACATTAGAACTGTCTTCCAATGTAAACAATCTCTTATTTCTACCCTCTTGTGCTAACACAGCTCCAGTGACATGTTGAAGATTTCAGTGAAGATAGGTGCCAGTCTGTCAGTGTCAGCTTTCAGGCATGATGGGGAGACATTTTCAGGTCCTGAGGCCTTCTTTGTTTTGTGGTGGGAAGACACCTGCCCGGCAGGTTGGAAGGTCTTAGGAGGGTCTCCCCTGCTTGGTGCTCGATGGTCATTGGGCCGGAGGTTGGTGGGGGCCCTGGCTCTCCTGGATCAGGAGGACCTGGTGCCCCATGTCTCAATCTGAGCCTCTTTGGCCTGGGGGCTACTGCTCCTGTGCTTAACTGACAACCTACCTCTCCGTGGGACATATGGCTGCCCTGGGGTGATGCACTGTGTTTGTCTGACTGGGGCTGTTGTGGCCATCTGGAGATGGTTCCTTTGAGGCTCCTGGGTGCTGTGTGTTGCAGGCCTTCTACTGTTCCTGTCACTTTAACAACTGTTTAACTCCAAGTGTTTGTTGCAGCACCTTTAGCTTTTATTACAGCACTCAGTCATTTTGGGTAGGATTTTAGTGGCTTGGATGTTTTTCTTTGTAAGATAAGGCTTCCGTCTTGCCACCCAACCCCATAGCCCAGACAAATGAAGAAGACGGGAGATTGCTGTCACATGTAGTACACAGCCAGTACTTGCTAGAAATTCCTGCAGCTCCTTCAGTGTTGCTGACGGCCTCTTGGCAGCCTCCCTGATCAGTTTTCTTCTCGTCTTATAATCAATTTTTGACGAACATACTGTTTTTGGTAAGGTCACTGTTGTGCCATATTTTCTCCACTTGATGATAACATTCTTCACTGTGTTCCATGGTATATTTAATTCCTTGGAAATTCTTTTGTAGCCTTCACCTGACTGATATCTTTGAATAATGAGATCCCTCTGATGCTTTGGAAGCTCTCTGCAGACCATGGCTTGTGCTGGAAGATGTGGCTACACAAATGTAAGGAAAAGCCTACCAGAACAGCTGAACTATATTTCATGTTTACCAGAGGCACTTTAATTGGTGACAGATGTGTGCTGACTCCAATTTAACATGAGTGTGAATGCAATTGGTTAAATCTGAACACAGCCACATCCCCAGTTATAAAACGGTGTGCAAACTTATGCAACCACATTATCTCAGTTCTTTATATTAACTTTCTATTTCTATTTGTTTTTCAATTGCATTGTACAGGTTATAGGTCACATTACAGGTGGAAAAAGTTGTGAAATTATTTATCTGGATGTGAATTTTTAATATCATGAAAACCTGGCATGTGAGCAGGGGTGTGTAGACTTTTTATATCCACTGTATATAAATTAAAATAAATATCTTAAAAACTAATTCCCATTCCCCGGCCTTTGAGTACTAGACGCTAAACAAATCTTAGAAATTTTAACTCTTCTGTGTTATATTTATTTTTACTACAGTTTAATATGATTTGCTATTTTGTGATTTTTGGTTTTATTGTGAAGCATTTTTTTAACTGTTGTTTTTGAATATCGATACATCCATTCATTGTCTACTGCTTATCCAGGGTCTGGTCAGGGGGGCAGCAGCCTAAGCAGAGAGACCCAGACTTCCCTAGCCCCATTCGCCAGTTCGTATGGGGGAATCCCAAGACGTTCCCAGGCCAGCGGAGAAACATAGTCCCTCCAGCGTGTCCTGGGTCTTCCTCTGCGCCGCCCCCCAGTGGGACGTGCCTGGATCACCTCACCATGGAGGCGTCCAGTAGGCATCCAAACCAGATGCCCGAGCCACCTCAACTGGCTCCTCTTGACGTGGAGAAGCAGCGGCTCTACTCTGAGTCCCTCCCGGACGACTGAGCTTCTAGCCCTATCTCTAAGGGAGAGCCCAGACACCCTGCGAAGGAAACTCATTTCGGCCGCTTGTATCCGTGATCTCTTTTTTCGGTCACGACCAAAAACTCATGACCATAGATGATGGTAGAAACATAGATCGACCAGTAAACCGAGAGCTTCGCTTTTTGACTCGGCTCTCTCTTCACCACGACAGACCAGTACAGCGCCCGCATCACTGCTGACGCAGCACCAATCCGTCTATCGATCTCCCGCTCCATTTTTCCCTCATTCGTGAACAAGGCCTCAAGATACTTGAATTCCTCCACTTGAGGCAGGACCTCCCCTCTGACCCAGAGAAGGCACTCTACCCGTTTCTGGCTTAAGACCATGGCCTAGTACTTGGAGACACTGATTCTCATTCTGGCCGCTTCACACTCGGGTGCGAACTCCAGTGAGAGCTTTAGATCACGAGCTGATGAAGCCAATAGGACTACATCATGCGCAAAAAGCAGAGAAGCAATCCTAAGGCCACCAAAACTGATCCTCTCAACACCTTGACTGTGCCTAGAAATTCTGTCCATAAAAGTTATGAACAGAATCGGTGACAAAGGGCAACCTTGGCGAAGTCCAGCCCTCACCGGAATCAAGTCCGACTTACTGCCGCCAATGCGGACCAAGCTCTGACACCGGTCATACAAGGACCTAACAGCCCATATCAAAGGGGCTGGTACCCCATACTTCAGGAGTACCACCCACAGGATTCCACGAGGGACATGGTTGAACGCCTTCTACAAGTCCACCATCCCATGCACCCTCCCATGCACCCTCCAGGACCCTGCTGAGGGTGTAGAGTTGGTCCAGTGTTCCACGGCCGGGACGAAAACCAAACTGCTCTTCCTGAATCCGAGGTTCGACTATCCGACGGAACCTCCTCTCCAGAATCCCCAAATAGACCTTACCAGGGAGGCTTAAGAGTGTGACTCCCCGATAGTTTGAACACACTCTACGGTCCCCCTTTTTGAATAGGGGGACCACCATCCCGGTCTGCCGATCCAGTGGAACTCAGTCGCGTTAGCCAACACAACCCTACAACAAATCTCATCCACCCCGGGGCCTTACCACCGAGGAACTTTTTGATCACCTCAGTGACCTCAGCACCAGAGATTGGAGAGCCCGCCCCAAGGTCCCCAAGTTCCGCTTCCTCAGTGGAAGACGTGCCAGTGGGATTGAGGAGTTCTTCGAAGTAATCTGCGCGCCGACCCACAACGTCCCAAGTTGAGGTCAACAGCACACTCTCCCCACTGTAAACAGTGTTGGTGGTGTACCTCGTTCTCCCCCGAGACGCCGGATGGTGGACCAGAATCGTCTCTAAGCCATATGTAATATTATATATAAATAAATTATATATCATATATAAATATATGATATATAAATACATTTCACACTGCACGTTTAGTTAAATTATATGGGCTACAGGTCACATTTAAGGTCGTAAAATATTTTGGTCTCATTTATACGTCAAAACAGTGGTGTGTAAACCTCTAATATTAAGTATTTAAGTTTTCTGTGTCCATGGAGTGGAGCGCCACATACCAAATGTTACACCCATCATTCCTTGTTCTCGTTTATTTGCAATTTTTTCAGGAAGCTTCATTAATGTATCAATCAACTGAAAGATGAAAAGTACAGTAACTATGTTAAAACTTTGTTTAAAAAAAAAGACAATACATTCCTACATGCTACATCAACTTACAAGATGTGCTCCTTTGGTGGCTAGCGCAGCTCCAAGTTCTTCAGCAGTACAGTTTTTTTGAACCTTATGGAGCTCCTGGTTTAGAATGGGCCCAATGTCAAACCTTAAATATGAATACATTTGTGTTAGCACTTTCAGCAGTCACAATTTTGTGTTTTTTTTAGCCATGAAGTCTGACCTCAACAAGCGATGATATTGTTCTTCCACTTTTTGCAGTCTCAAAGGAAAAAATTTACAGATAGGGTTTTAAATGAGCTGTTCAAAGTAACCTTCCACTGATTCATTTTAAAGACATTTAACTTTCAGAAATACTCCAGCTGTAAGTATTGGTTATTCCTATTGAGTTCAAATGAATCTATACATCATCAGTTCCAATAAGTACTTTGTTAAGATTATGATAACAGCACGTGCTTCCAAGACATGCTTTCTTCTCTTATTACAGAATGTGGTAATAAGAGTGCTGTGCATTTGTACTTCAGATTGACTGCATCCACCAGGAGTGAGTTCTGAAAAAAACATTGATTTAGAGGGAATAGATGTTTAGATTTATTAGGGCAAGCTGCAACAGCTAATACACAATTTAACCGAGAACTGCAGAAGTTAGCTCTTAGTCTGTTACTGTAATTAGCATAAGGAAATAATGAATAAGAAGGTTTCCCTTCTGTTTACCTGTTGGGACGTATCTGGATAATTGTGACTCCTGTCACAGTGTCACCATGCATGATGGTGTGGAATACAGGTGCTGGACCTCTCCACCTTGGAAGCAGGCTGGGGTGAACATTTAAAATCCCACTGAATCAAAATAATACAAAGAAAGAAAAAGAGAAAAAATAAAAAAATAAAGTATCTTACATCATCTGACAATCAACATGACATATAATAGGTAAATACAAACAATACATTCCAAAAAGCAACAAAAGACTGCGAAAGATTGAGAAATGCTAAAAAAAAAAACCCTGTTACATAGATAGATACATTTATTTACACATATATAGAGCTGGGTGATAAAACGATGGCAATATATATCTTGATGTAATTTTTCCACGACAGACACATGAGAAAGGGTCAATCTAGACCCCCCTACCACCACCATATCTCCCCTCCTTGAAAACAACGCCTGTACAGCAGCAACAACCGACCAGAGTCGGCTTTCTCGTGCCTTATGATTAAAAAAAAAGAGGAGAGACAGAAACAGTGTGCTATACAGTGCTGTTTGCTAAAACCGGCCACCACACAAGCTACTTAAATTACCACCTTAATAGCGTTCATTCAGTCGTGCTACATGGCGGAGAGGCTTCAACTTCTCAACGACAAAGTACAGATACGCTCCAAAGGCGAGTATGCAAAGACAGAAAAGCAGAGGACATTATGCAAAAAAATCAGTAACATGATAGAGAAAGACATGGTGCCAATACGCATGGTTGATGGTAAGGGCTTTCGTGACTTAATGCACTTAATGGAGCCAAACTTTAACATCTCTTCAAGATCAACCATAACCACCCGTTTAGAGGCACGCTACAAAAAGGCAGCTGAATTGAAGGCACAGCTAAGAGCACAAAGTGTTGCTCTCACAACCGATTGTTGGACTGCACAACACAACAGAGAGCTACATAATAGTAACTGTTCACTTCATTGACACGGAGTGGAAAATAAAGTCTGCGGTCCACCTCATAGACAGTATGTCAGAGCGACATACAGCTGACAATTTGGCAGATCGGCTGAATCAAGCAGTATAATTGTGGGGGCTAAGAGGTCACGTTATAGCCTGTGTCCACGACAATGCACCAAACATTGTCTCCGTAAACAACCCCAGAAGAGTAGGTTGGAATTCAGTTCCATACTTTGCACATACTTTCCATTTGGCTGTCAATGATGGACTCACCGCTACTGGTGTTAGCTGGGTCATTGTGGATGCCGGTAGACTGGTAAAACATTTCAACCACAGCGCTCCCGCTACCAAAGCACTGGATGCGAAGTAAAAACAAATGCAGCCAACAGCTCATCATCTCATTCAGTCCTGTAAAACCAGGTGGAACTCAGATTGTGACATGTTTCAAAGACTTCTTTAACAGCGATGGGCCATGGCTGCTGTGACAAAACTTTCAGATGCAAGGATGTTGGACTTGAGAGTACTGGCAACTGATTGAGGACGTGACACCTGTGCTGGAGGCACGAAAGTGTGCAATTACCATCATGTCTGCGGAGAGTAAGGCTTTTTTCCCCCATCACCTTCAGCCTCATCAACACGCGTCTCAAGGCGTTGGACAGAGACAGCAGCAAAGCGCCAAAGTTCAAATCTAAAGTGAAGTCCTCACTTGGTGACAGGATGAAGGTAGGCCTCATAATAATTTACGTAATAAATTTAAGCAGTTAAAAAAAAGTCCGCTGATCTGTTACCCATAATGCTTTTTATTATTATTGTTGAGTTGTAAATAAAATCAATGTTTAGACACATTTCAACAGTCACTGTGTAAAAACTTACTCAAGTATAGTTCCAATGTGAAACATAAACACATAAAAATGTGAAGCTAGCTTAATGTTATGCATAATAAATAAATATATATATATATATACAGTACAGACCAAAAGTTTGGACACACCTCATTCAAAGAGTTTTCTTTATTTTCATGACTATGAATATTGTAGCTTCACACTGAAGGCATCAAAACTATGAATTAACACATGTGGAATTATATACTTAACAAAAAAGTGTGAAACAACTGAAAATATGTCTTATATTCTAGGTTCTTCAAAGTAGCCACCTTTTGCTTTGATTACTGTTTCACACACTCTTGGCATTCTGTTGATGAGCCTCAAGAGGTAGTCACCTGAAATGGTTTTTACTTCACAGGTGTGCTCTGTCAGGTTTAATAAGTGCGATTTCAAGCCTTATAAATGGGTTTGGGACCATCAGTTGTGTTGTGCAGGAGGTGGATACAGTACACAGCTGATAGTCCTACTGAATAGACTGTTAGAATTTGTATTATGGCAAGAAAAAAGCAGCTAAGTAAAGAAAACAAGTGGCCATCATTACTTTAAGAAATGGTCAGTCAGTCCGAACAATTGGGAAAACTTTGAAAGTGTCCCCAAGTGCAGTCGCAAAAACCATCAAGCGCTACAAAGAAACTGGCTCACGTGAGGACCGCCCCAGGAAAGGAAGACCAAGAGTCACCTTTGCTGCGGACGATAAGTTCATCCGAGTCACCAGCCTCAGAAATTGCAGGTTAACAGCAGCTCAGATTAGAGAACAGGTCAATGCCACACAGAGTTCTAGCAGCAGACACATCTCTAGAACAACTGTTAAGAGGAGACCGTGTGAATCAGGCCTTCATGGTAAAATAGCTGCTAGGAAACCACTGCTGAGGACAGGCAACAAGCAGAAGAGACTTGTTTGGGCTAAAGAACACAATGAATGGACATTAGACCAGTGGAAATCTGTGCTTTGGTCTGATGAGTCCAAGTTTGAGATCTTTGGTTCCAACCACCGTGTCTTTGTGCGGCGCAGAAGAGGTGAACGGATGGACTCTACATGCCTGATTCCCACCGTGAAGCATGGAGGAGGAGGTGTGATGGCGTGGGGGTGCTTTGCTGGTGACACTGTTGGGGATATATTCAACATTGAAGGCATACTGAACCAGCATGGCTACCACAGCATCTTGCAGCGGCATGCTATTCCATCCATTTGCGTTTAGTTGGACCATCATTTATTTTTCAACAGGACAATGACCCCAAACACACCTCCAGGCTGTGTAAGGGCTATTTGACCAAGAAGAGAGTGATGGGGTGCTGTGCCAGATGACCTGGCCTCCACAGTCACCGGACCTGAACCCAATCGAGATGGTTTGGGGAGAGTTGGACCACAGAGTGAAGGCAAAAGGGCCAACAAGTGCTAAGCATCTCTGGGAACACCTTCAAGACTGTTGAAAAACCATTTCAGGTGACTACCTCTTGAAGCTCATCAACAGAATGCCAAGAGTGTGTGAAGCAGTAATCAAAGCAAAAGGTGGCTACTTTGAAGAACCTAGAATATAAGACATATTTTCAGTTGTTTCACACTTTTTTGTTAAGTATATAATTCCACATGTGTTAATTCATAGTTTTGATGTCTTCAGTGTGAAGCTACAATATTCATAGTCATGAAAATAAAGAAAACTCTTTGAATGAGGTGTGTCCAAACTTTTGGTCTGTACTGTATATATTTTGTTTAAAGCAGATTGCATCTGTCGAAATCATATCAACACCACCAAAGCTAGCAACAATGCTAGACCCTCAGCACAAGCACCTGGACTTTACTTTCCCTCCATGGAAGATTTCTACTAATTCTAAACTGCTTGAACTGGCTCTAGCAGAACATGTGCGCTCCAAGTCAGAAGATATTACAACCCCACAGGAGGAGGCCAGAGGTATGACTGTTCAGGAAACTGCAGTTCAGGGACGCACTTCTGCAAAGGTATTACTCTTGGGTGAAAACTATTCCACCTCCCACAATGATGACGCAGAGAAAGAAGTAGACTGCTATCTGAAAGATCCTCATCCACCTCTTGATTCCAGTCCCACAGAGTGGTGGAAGGTCAATGAGAGAAGGTTACCAAGGATGGCAGCCTTGGCACAACAACAGGGGTTGGACAATGAAACTGAAACACCTGGTTTTAGACCACAATAATTTATTAGTATGGTGTAGGGCCTCCTTTTGCGGCCAATACAGCATCAATTCGTCTTGGGAATGACATATACAACTCCTGCACAGTGGTCAGAGGGATTTTAAACCATTCTTCTTGCAGGATAGTGACCAGGTCACTACGTGATACTGGTGGAGGAAAATGTTTCCTGACTCGCTCCTCCAAAACACCCCAAAGTGGCTCAATAATATTTAGATCTGGTGACTGTGCAGGCCATGGGAGATGTTCAACTTCACTTTCATGTTCATCAAACCAATGTTTCACCAGTCTTGCTGTGTGTATTGGTGCATTGTCATCCTGATACACGGCACCAGCCCAAACCATCACTGATCCACCCCCATGCTTCACTCTGGGCATGCAACAGTCTGGGTTGTACGCTTCTTTGGGGCTTCTCCACACCATAACTCTCCAGGATGTGGGGAAAACAGTAAAGGTGGACTCATCAGAGAACAATACATGTTTCACATTGTCCACAGCCCAAGATTTGCGCTCCTTGCACCATTGAAACCGGCGTTTGGCATTGGCATGAGTGACCAAAGGTTTTGCTATAGCAGCCCGGCCGTGTATATCGACCCTGTGGAGCTCCCGACAGACAGTTCTGGTGGAAACAGGAAAGTTGAGGTGCACATTTAATTCTGCCATGATTTGGGCAGCTGTGGTTTTATGTTTTTTGGATACAATCCGGGTTAGCATCCGAACATCTCTTTCAGACAGCTTCCTCTTGCGTCCACAGTTAATCCTGTTGGATGTGGTTCGTCCTTCTTGGTGGTATGCTGACATTACCCTGGATACCGTGGTTCTTGATACATCACAAAGACTTGCTGTCTTGGTCACAGATGCGCCAGCAAGACGTGCACCAACACTTTGTCCTCTTTTGAACTCTGGTATGTCGCCCATAATGTTGTGTGCATTTCAATATTTTGAGCAAACTGTGCTCTTACCCTGCTAATTGAACCTTCACACTCTGCTCTTACTGGTGCAATGTGCAATCGATGAAGACTGGCTACCAGGCTGGTCCAATTTAGCCATGAAACCTCCCACACTAAAATGACAGGTGTTTCAGTTTCATTGTCCAACCCCTGTATATTTCTGCATACCATGCACATCAGTCTCATCTGAACGTGTTTTCTCTGCAGCTGGTCTCACTGTAAACAGGCTGCGAACACGACTCACACCAGAACATGTTAACATGCTGCTTTTTTTAAACAAAAATACCTGGGTCTAGGTTTATTTCTACAAAGACCTCATTCAAAACATACAGACAGGGATGTTCGTTTTCAACTCAGGAAACCTCAGGAAGTGCTCTTGCATAGTGTTCAGTTGCCAGTTCTCTGAATTGTATTCTCACATCTCTCAGGGATATTTTAAGTATTTTTCATGGTTTGTTTTTTAGTTAATCTTTAATTTAAATGTGAGTTTTACGTCTCTGTTCATAGGTGATTAAGTGTTTCACAGTCTATTTACTTTTTTCTCCTATTCACTAACCTAATAGTTTCCTGTTTTGTTATATTTTAAAAATATGTTTAAGGCTCATAATATTTGAGAAAACCATACTATTTGTGTATTTTTGTGTCTACCTGTGACACCTTTCTGGAGGGAGGCATCGTCCAAGCTTCTGCTGGCAACAACTTAATGCTCACCCTCTACAGATGATCCACATGGCCCTGTCTTTCAGTGTTCAACCCCTTATCTCTCCTAAACATAGCAATTGACTGAGCTTTTACTGTAACTAATTATATGTGCGCTCTTTCGGACTCTAACCTTGAAAACTGGCTCAGAGTTTATATGTTCTTTCTTTCTAGATGAAACGACTAAAGGAGCTACATCCATTAACATTTACTTTTCCTTCCCATAGAAAGTACTCCTGGATCAGTGCTTCTTTGTTCTCTTAGTGTCTCTGCTCTGTTCTCTCTAACCCCCAGTCGGTCGTGGCAGATGGCCGCTCACACTGAGCCTGGTTCTGTTGGAGGTTTCTTCCTGTTAAAAGGGAGTTTTTCCTCTCCACTGTCGCTACATGCATGCTCAGTATGAGGGATTGCTGCAAAGTCAACGCCAGTGACTGTCCACTGTCTCTACATGCTCATCCAGGAGGAGTGAATGCTGCAAGTCACTGACTGGATGTAATCTGCTGGGTTTCCTTAGATAGACAAACTTTTTTTCCAAATTGAATAAATAACTGAATCTGACTGCACTGTTCAATGGTTAGGATTAATTGGAATGTATGAACCTGACTTTGTGAAGTGCCTTGAGACAACATGTGTTGTGAGTTGGCGCTATATAAATATGAATTGAAAATTCAATTGAATTATTCAGTCAGTATTTAATACAGCTGGCACAATAATTTGTGAAAATATATTGTGCTTCTTCATTTAAATTGAGCAAAATAAATAAAATGCCTTTCATGGAATGGAAATACCCTTAATAAAACACGTTTTTAAGAAAATGCCTACTTACCTACTCTATCTAAGATCGATCAACTTTAGATTAATTAATCCATAATTTGCATCCCTAACATAAAAACATATATATATATATATATATATGCTAGTATAACAATGACCCTTTATGGGGTGCCTTGAGACGACATTGTTGTAAGTAAGCGCCGTCTAACTAAATAATCTGAACTGAAACTATCTGTGTAGTTATGCTGCTATAGGCTTAGGCTGCTGGAGGACATAATGACCACTTTCACCCTCTTCCCTACATTCTCACACTACTCTCCAATTTTGTGTTATTTGCTGTTATTTCAGCTTTTAACTTTGTTCCCTCTCTTTTCTCTTCCTAGAAGCTACACCTGCCCTGACTCTGTGTCTACCTGTGACCCCTTTCTGGAGAGGGGCATCATCCAAGCTTCTGCTGGCAACAACTTAATGCTCACCCTCTACCGATAATCCACATGGCCTTGTCTTTCAGTGTTTAACCCTTTCTCTCTCCTAGACATGGCGATTGACTGAGCTTTTACTGTAACTAATTATATGTGCTCTCTTTCAGATTCTAACCTTGAAAACTGGCTCAGAGTTTATCTGTTCTTTCTTTCTAGGTGAAACGACTAAAGGAGCTACATCCACTAACATTTACTTTTCCTTCCCATAGAAAGTACTCCTTGATCAGTGCATCTGTGTTCTTTTTGTGTCTCTTCTCTGTTCTCTCAAAACCCCAGTCGGTCGTTGCAGTTGGATTTTCACTCCAGCTTAATTCGCTGCGCGTCCATCGCAGATTTTGATCTCGCTTCGCTTTATTCGCCTTAATCACACCGTTCGCATCATGTCCTTTGCGTCCTCTGCCTTGCATCTCTTTTGAAACCGCCTTTACATATGGTTAACATGTAAATTGCCCGCTCCTGTTGTGTCATTCACGTTCGGTGTGAACACACCTTTAGTACTTGCTCCGGCTAACCTTCATCCCTCTTCTTTCCAGGGAGGTTTCTCTTTAGGTTTTCCTGTCCCCTGCTCTCACTGCTGATCACAATGTTATCTGCAAACATCATAGTCCATGAAGACTCCTGTCTCATCTCATCTATCAACTTGTCCATCACCAGAGCAAACAAAAAGGGGGTCAGAGACGATCCTTGATACAGTCCCACTTTCACCTCCAACTCCTCTATCACAACTGCAACACACCTCACCACTGTCTTACAGCTCTGAAACATGTCCTACACCACTCTAACCTACTTCTTTGTTACTCCAGACTTCCTTATACAATACCACAGCTCTTTTCTCAGTACCCTGTCATATGCTTTCTTAAGACCTACAAAAACACAATGCAGCTCCCTCTGACCTTTTTTGTACTTCTTTATAAATGTCCTCAAAGCAAGTATTGCATCTGAAGTATTTTTTCTTGGTATGATGCCATACTACTGCTCACAGATGCTCACTGCACCATAACTTCAGTGTATGTCTCATCAACTTTATTCCGGTGTAGTTGCCACAACTCAGCATCTGCCTTGTTCTTGAAAAGTGGTACCAGCACACTTCTCATCCATTCCTCTGGCATATTCTCACTCTCTAAGGCTACATTCACACCACAGGTCTTAATGCTCAAATCCGATTTTTTCAGGAATCAGATTTTTTTGCGTGGCTGTCCCGGTTACTTTGAAAATGTTGCAGCTCCAAACTGACCCGCATGCAATCCATTGTATCGGACTGCGGCAGGGGCAGATCATAACATGCTCGGTAACCTCGATAGCATTTTAAAGTCCTCTGTTTGAACAGTTGTATACGAATTTTACAGTACAAACTTCGTGCCACATCCAAACAGTTCCTATGAGCCTTTCCAGGAGGCTTGAATAAAGTTTTATCTCTGTTTATTAACGAGCTCTAACGTCTCGCTGTCTCTCTACTGTGCAGTGCTATTCTAGCCCCCAGTCTGTTTTGTACACTGCTAACGTTTCTTGCTGGGCGGCGCCAACAAGGTAGTAATAATATGTTTTCACAGTTGATGTCATTCATTTTATTAGATCACGTCGTGAGCGATTTCTGTCCCTGTATCGTTGCTACTCTACTTTCAATGTCCAAATTTCACAAAATCTGGACAAAAAACAACACTCTTTCTGCGGGGCACTGACACGCTGATTTAAGTACACTCGCGAGCAGGTGTATCAATGAGCCAATTGGTTTCTGAACTGGAGAATCAATGGTCATCACTTCTACAGGAATTCTGAGCGCTAATACAGGAGTCCATCAAGCCATTACAGACCTCGGTGGACCCAGTCCCCAATACTGTGAATCACTTTAATGGCTGCCCAGCTGCTGCTTCCCATCTTGTCTAAAAGTTAGTTGTGCGGCTATACTTTCACCTTTAAAATCCAGGGGAAGCACACATTTTACAACAAGCGAGTAATGGATAAAGAGTAGGGGACAGTATGGTTTTTTCTTGCTGCAACCCGTACCAGGGTTTTTCTTCCCCACCCGTTTGGATGACATCTGCTCCTAGAGTTGTATGCTGCACTGTGGATTCACTGGCTTGTGGACACTTTCAACTAACACTATGGTAACCATGGAAACAGGTAGGCTGTGAGCAGTTTACTTTTATAATGCTCCATTAGCTATGTGCATAGACTTGTATTTTGTGAGGGACATTTGTTTCCTTTGGGATGGACTTTTGTGTTCGGTGTGCATTCCATTCCACATACGGGATTTTTACGATATTTTCTGTTTGAGTAACATGGTACACTTGTTAAGGTGGTTTCAGTGAGACCATGGTTTGGTTGATATGGTTATGATGCACTCAGATCTATATTTAATCAGGTATTGCTTTATAAGGGATGCCTTTTTTTCTTTCTCTTTATATTAGTTGTTTGGATAAGTTTTTGTTTTGTCCCCCACTTTTTTTTTGGCTTTGAAGTTACGCCAGGCCTGGAAAAATTATTGCTCCCAGTTTCTTAATGACATGACGACTCGGGCAGGAATTTTCGCTTTATCTCCTGGAACCTGAGAGGCGCCAACCAACACATTAAAATGCAATAAAACTTATGGCTCGCTTAAGCAACTCAGGGAAGATATCTCCATACAGGAAACTCAACTTTGCACCTCAGAGGTTAACTGTGTCAAGTGACCTTGGATAAGGGATGTTTTTCACTCTAAATTCCGTATGAGGGCGAGGGGTGCGGCTATCAGTCTTTCACTTGAGTTATCGAACTCCATTGTATGGCATGCCTGTCGTTATGGACAGTGGTTTTGTACCCATGTGAGATGACGATAAATTCTATCACAAGTTTTTTCTCCTCCCTCCTCAAAGTTAAAGATCACTACTTAATTTTTGGTGGTGCTTTTAATTCAATTCAAAACAGGTATTTCTCTAATCCTCAGATGTTGTCCAAGACAGCTGAAGTACTTGACATATTCAAGATTCATTTAAGATTATTTGACCCAGGTAAGGCTAAATTCCACTCAGACAAAGATTTTTCCTTTTATTCGCACATCCATCATTCACATTCTTGGGATTGATTTTTTTTCAACTGGACTATTATTTTTTATGAGATGTCCACCCATGTGAAGAGGGAGACAAGGAATTATTGAGGAGTATACAAAAGCAACTTAACGTCAAGATAAGAGATAGCAAGGAAGTGCACAATAAAAATCTGAGAGCAAGCTTCAGCTAAACCATATCAGAGATGTGTGGTCAGGGATGATGAAGATCACAGACTTCAAGCAGAAGGAAGATCGGACCGATGAATTTATGGACAGAGCCAATGAGCTAAACACATTCTTCAATAGGTTTTGTTCAGAAACAAGCTCAGCATCCTCCTCTCCCGCTCACAGCCAAACAAACATCCCACCCTCCTTTGACCCACAGCTTTACTGTCAGACCTCTAACACTTTACCTTCCTCCTTCGCCATGGACCCTTCTGCTTTTACATGTTTGCCTTCAACCAAATCAAAAGATGCTGATGCTCTCTTTGCCTCCCCCTTCCAGAAGTCAGATGAAGAGACGACTGAAAAGACTGAACCGGATTAAGGTTGCAGGTCCAGATCATGTCAGCCCTAGAGTCCTGAAGGCCTGTGTAGAGCAGCTCTGTGGGATTCTGCAGAACCTCTTCAACCTTAGCCAGGCCCTGAAGGTTCTAGTGTTGTGGAAGACCCCGTCTTGTTCCGATACCAAAGAAAACTCACCCATCAGTCCTCGATGACTATAGACCTGTTGACCTGACGTCACAAATCAAGGTCAGAGAGAGAGTCCTGTTGGCCCACCTGAGTAAGGATGATAAACTATAAAGATCCCCTTCAGTTTACTTATCGCTGTGGAGTTGAAGGTTAAGATGCCATCAAACACCTGCTTCAACAAACCCGCTGACATCTGGACAAAGCCAGCAGCACTGTGAGGATCATGCTCTTTGATTTCTCCAGTGAATTTGACACAATTCAACCTGATCTACTTTGTCAGAAACTCCAGACGACTCAAGTTGAGGCCTCAACAATCCTCTGTATCAAAGACTGATGGCCGTGAACCTATCTTTTTTCACATATCCCGGTACTTATTGAAAAGTATTTTTTAAATAATTGGATCAATTAATAAGTTACTTTCTCTGGAGCAATAAAAACCCATGCATCAGAAAACCTCTGCTACAGCATCAAAAGGTTTGTGGTGACTTGTCATTGCCCAATTTCTTACACTATTACTGGTCTTGCAATAGTCATAAAACATCTGTACTGGACAGACAATACATCAGATAAAGAGCGTCCTTCGTGGGTGGATATAGAATTTGCACCCTCTAAACACACTCTTTATTCTCTGGTTTGCTCCCAGCTTCCTGTGACTGTCTCCACTTTCACCTTAAAAAACAGTGGAAGTTAACTGTTAAAATCTGAATTCAAATAAGAAAAAGTCCTGGGTCTTCAAAAGACATTAGAACTGTCTTCCAATGTAAACAATCTCTTATTTCTACCCTCTTGTGCTAACACAGCTCCAGTGACATGTTGAAGATTTCAGTGAAGATAGGTGCCAGTCTGTCAGTGTCAGCTTTCAGGCATGATGGGGAGACATTTTCAGGTCCTGAGGCCTTCTTTGTTTTGTGGTGGGAAGACACCTGCCCGGCAGGTTGGAAGGTCTTAGGAGGGTCTCCCCTGCTTGGTGCTCGATGGTCATTGGGCCGGAGGTTGGTGGGGGCCCTGGCTCTCCTGGATCAGGAGGACCTGGTGCCCCATGTCTCAATCTGAGCCTCTTTGGCCTGGGGGCTACTGCTCCTGTGCTTAACTGACAACCTACCTCTCCGTGGGACATATGGCTGCCCTGGGGTGATGCACTGTGTTTGTCTGACTGGGGCTGTTGTGGCCATCTGGAGATGGTTCCTTTGAGGCTCCTGGGTGCTGTG
Source organism: Crenichthys baileyi (assembly GCA_036173005.1). Taxonomy (NCBI): domain Eukaryota; kingdom Metazoa; phylum Chordata; class Actinopteri; order Cyprinodontiformes; family Goodeidae; genus Crenichthys; species Crenichthys baileyi. The sequence continues at coordinate 161,817 of JAHHUM010000086.1, read as the reverse complement.
TGTTGCAGGCCTTCTACTGTTCCTGTCACTTTAACAACTGTTTAACTCCAAGTGTTTGTTGCAGCACCTTTAGCTTTTATTACAGCACTCAGTCATTTTGGGTAGGATTTTAGTGGCTTGGATGTTTTTCTTTGTAAGATAAGGCTTCCGTCTTGCCACCCAACCCCATAGCCCAGACAAATGAAGAAGACGGGAGATTGCTGTCACATGTAGTACACAGCCAGTACTTGCTAGAAATTCCTGCAGCTCCTTCAGTGTTGCTGACGGCCTCTTGGCAGCCTCCCTGATCAGTTTTCTTCTCGTCTTATAATCAATTTTTGACGAACATACTGTTTTTGGTAAGGTCACTGTTGTGCCATATTTTCTCCACTTGATGATAACATTCTTCACTGTGTTCCATGGTATATTTAATTCCTTGGAAATTCTTTTGTAGCCTTCACCTGACTGATATCTTTGAATAATGAGATCCCTCTGATGCTTTGGAAGCTCTCTGCAGACCATGGCTTGTGCTGGAAGATGTGGCTACACAAATGTAAGGAAAAGCCTACCAGAACAGCTGAACTATATTTCATGTTTACCAGAGGCACTTTAATTGGTGACAGATGTGTGCTGACTCCAATTTAACATGAGTGTGAATGCAATTGGTTAAATCTGAACACAGCCACATCCCCAGTTATAAAACGGTGTGCAAACTTATGCAACCACATTATCTCAGTTCTTTATATTAACTTTCTATTTCTATTTGTTTTTCAATTGCATTGTACAGGTTATAGGTCACATTACAGGTGGAAAAAGTTGTGAAATTATTTATCTGGATGTGAATTTTTAATATCATGAAAACCTGGCATGTGAGCAGGGGTGTGTAGACTTTTTATATCCACTGTATATAAATTAAAATAAATATCTTAAAAACTAATTCCCATTCCCCGGCCTTTGAGTACTAGACGCTAAACAAATCTTAGAAATTTTAACTCTTCTGTGTTATATTTATTTTTACTACAGTTTAATATGATTTGCTATTTTGTGATTTTTGGTTTTATTGTGAAGCATTTTTTTAACTGTTGTTTTTGAATATCGATACATCCATTCATTGTCTACTGCTTATCCAGGGTCTGGTCAGGGGGGCAGCAGCCTAAGCAGAGAGACCCAGACTTCCCTAGCCCCATTCGCCAGTTCGTATGGGGGAATCCCAAGACGTTCCCAGGCCAGCGGAGAAACATAGTCCCTCCAGCGTGTCCTGGGTCTTCCTCTGCGCCGCCCCCCAGTGGGACGTGCCTGGATCACCTCACCATGGAGGCGTCCAGTAGGCATCCAAACCAGATGCCCGAGCCACCTCAACTGGCTCCTCTTGACGTGGAGAAGCAGCGGCTCTACTCTGAGTCCCTCCCGGACGACTGAGCTTCTAGCCCTATCTCTAAGGGAGAGCCCAGACACCCTGCGAAGGAAACTCATTTCGGCCGCTTGTATCCGTGATCTCTTTTTTCGGTCACGACCAAAAACTCATGACCATAGATGATGGTAGAAACATAGATCGACCAGTAAACCGAGAGCTTCGCTTTTTGACTCGGCTCTCTCTTCACCACGACAGACCAGTACAGCGCCCGCATCACTGCTGACGCAGCACCAATCCGTCTATCGATCTCCCGCTCCATTTTTCCCTCATTCGTGAACAAGGCCTCAAGATACTTGAATTCCTCCACTTGAGGCAGGACCTCCCCTCTGACCCAGAGAAGGCACTCTACCCGTTTCTGGCTTAAGACCATGGCCTAGTACTTGGAGACACTGATTCTCATTCTGGCCGCTTCACACTCGGGTGCGAACTCCAGTGAGAGCTTTAGATCACGAGCTGATGAAGCCAATAGGACTACATCATGCGCAAAAAGCAGAGAAGCAATCCTAAGGCCACCAAAACTGATCCTCTCAACACCTTGACTGTGCCTAGAAATTCTGTCCATAAAAGTTATGAACAGAATCGGTGACAAAGGGCAACCTTGGCGAAGTCCAGCCCTCACCGGAATCAAGTCCGACTTACTGCCGCCAATGCGGACCAAGCTCTGACACCGGTCATACAAGGACCTAACAGCCCATATCAAAGGGGCTGGTACCCCATACTTCAGGAGTACCACCCACAGGATTCCACGAGGGACATGGTTGAACGCCTTCTACAAGTCCACCATCCCATGCACCCTCCCATGCACCCTCCAGGACCCTGCTGAGGGTGTAGAGTTGGTCCAGTGTTCCACGGCCGGGACGAAAACCAAACTGCTCTTCCTGAATCCGAGGTTCGACTATCCGACGGAACCTCCTCTCCAGAATCCCCAAATAGACCTTACCAGGGAGGCTTAAGAGTGTGACTCCCCGATAGTTTGAACACACTCTACGGTCCCCCTTTTTGAATAGGGGGACCACCATCCCGGTCTGCCGATCCAGTGGAACTCAGTCGCGTTAGCCAACACAACCCTACAACAAATCTCATCCACCCCGGGGCCTTACCACCGAGGAACTTTTTGATCACCTCAGTGACCTCAGCACCAGAGATTGGAGAGCCCGCCCCAAGGTCCCCAAGTTCCGCTTCCTCAGTGGAAGACGTGCCAGTGGGATTGAGGAGTTCTTCGAAGTAATCTGCGCGCCGACCCACAACGTCCCAAGTTGAGGTCAACAGCACACTCTCCCCACTGTAAACAGTGTTGGTGGTGTACCTCGTTCTCCCCCGAGACGCCGGATGGTGGACCAGAATCGTCTCTAAGCCATATGTAATATTATATATAAATAAATTATATATCATATATAAATATATGATATATAAATACATTTCACACTGCACGTTTAGTTAAATTATATGGGCTACAGGTCACATTTAAGGTCGTAAAATATTTTGGTCTCATTTATACGTCAAAACAGTGGTGTGTAAACCTCTAATATTAAGTATTTAAGTTTTCTGTGTCCATGGAGTGGAGCGCCACATACCAAATGTTACACCCATCATTCCTTGTTCTCGTTTATTTGCAATTTTTTCAGGAAGCTTCATTAATGTATCAATCAACTGAAAGATGAAAAGTACAGTAACTATGTTAAAACTTTGTTTAAAAAAAAAGACAATACATTCCTACATGCTACATCAACTTACAAGATGTGCTCCTTTGGTGGCTAGCGCAGCTCCAAGTTCTTCAGCAGTACAGTTTTTTTGAACCTTATGGAGCTCCTGGTTTAGAATGGGCCCAATGTCAAACCTTAAATATGAATACATTTGTGTTAGCACTTTCAGCAGTCACAATTTTGTGTTTTTTTTAGCCATGAAGTCTGACCTCAACAAGCGATGATATTGTTCTTCCACTTTTTGCAGTCTCAAAGGAAAAAATTTACAGATAGGGTTTTAAATGAGCTGTTCAAAGTAACCTTCCACTGATTCATTTTAAAGACATTTAACTTTCAGAAATACTCCAGCTGTAAGTATTGGTTATTCCTATTGAGTTCAAATGAATCTATACATCATCAGTTCCAATAAGTACTTTGTTAAGATTATGATAACAGCACGTGCTTCCAAGACATGCTTTCTTCTCTTATTACAGAATGTGGTAATAAGAGTGCTGTGCATTTGTACTTCAGATTGACTGCATCCACCAGGAGTGAGTTCTGAAAAAAACATTGATTTAGAGGGAATAGATGTTTAGATTTATTAGGGCAAGCTGCAACAGCTAATACACAATTTAACCGAGAACTGCAGAAGTTAGCTCTTAGTCTGTTACTGTAATTAGCATAAGGAAATAATGAATAAGAAGGTTTCCCTTCTGTTTACCTGTTGGGACGTATCTGGATAATTGTGACTCCTGTCACAGTGTCACCATGCATGATGGTGTGGAATACAGGTGCTGGACCTCTCCACCTTGGAAGCAGGCTGGGGTGAACATTTAAAATCCCACTGAATCAAAATAATACAAAGAAAGAAAAAGAGAAAAAATAAAAAAATAAAGTATCTTACATCATCTGACAATCAACATGACATATAATAGGTAAATACAAACAATACATTCCAAAAAGCAACAAAAGACTGCGAAAGATTGAGAAATGCTAAAAAAAAAAACCCTGTTACATAGATAGATACATTTATTTACACATATATAGAGCTGGGTGATAAAACGATGGCAATATATATCTTGATGTAATTTTTCCACGACAGACACATGAGAAAGGGTCAATCTAGACCCCCCTACCACCACCATATCTCCCCTCCTTGAAAACAACGCCTGTACAGCAGCAACAACCGACCAGAGTCGGCTTTCTCGTGCCTTATGATTAAAAAAAAAGAGGAGAGACAGAAACAGTGTGCTATACAGTGCTGTTTGCTAAAACCGGCCACCACACAAGCTACTTAAATTACCACCTTAATAGCGTTCATTCAGTCGTGCTACATGGCGGAGAGGCTTCAACTTCTCAACGACAAAGTACAGATACGCTCCAAAGGCGAGTATGCAAAGACAGAAAAGCAGAGGACATTATGCAAAAAAATCAGTAACATGATAGAGAAAGACATGGTGCCAATACGCATGGTTGATGGTAAGGGCTTTCGTGACTTAATGCACTTAATGGAGCCAAACTTTAACATCTCTTCAAGATCAACCATAACCACCCGTTTAGAGGCACGCTACAAAAAGGCAGCTGAATTGAAGGCACAGCTAAGAGCACAAAGTGTTGCTCTCACAACCGATTGTTGGACTGCACAACACAACAGAGAGCTACATAATAGTAACTGTTCACTTCATTGACACGGAGTGGAAAATAAAGTCTGCGGTCCACCTCATAGACAGTATGTCAGAGCGACATACAGCTGACAATTTGGCAGATCGGCTGAATCAAGCAGTATAATTGTGGGGGCTAAGAGGTCACGTTATAGCCTGTGTCCACGACAATGCACCAAACATTGTCTCCGTAAACAACCCCAGAAGAGTAGGTTGGAATTCAGTTCCATACTTTGCACATACTTTCCATTTGGCTGTCAATGATGGACTCACCGCTACTGGTGTTAGCTGGGTCATTGTGGATGCCGGTAGACTGGTAAAACATTTCAACCACAGCGCTCCCGCTACCAAAGCACTGGATGCGAAGTAAAAACAAATGCAGCCAACAGCTCATCATCTCATTCAGTCCTGTAAAACCAGGTGGAACTCAGATTGTGACATGTTTCAAAGACTTCTTTAACAGCGATGGGCCATGGCTGCTGTGACAAAACTTTCAGATGCAAGGATGTTGGACTTGAGAGTACTGGCAACTGATTGAGGACGTGACACCTGTGCTGGAGGCACGAAAGTGTGCAATTACCATCATGTCTGCGGAGAGTAAGGCTTTTTTCCCCCATCACCTTCAGCCTCATCAACACGCGTCTCAAGGCGTTGGACAGAGACAGCAGCAAAGCGCCAAAGTTCAAATCTAAAGTGAAGTCCTCACTTGGTGACAGGATGAAGGTAGGCCTCATAATAATTTACGTAATAAATTTAAGCAGTTAAAAAAAAGTCCGCTGATCTGTTACCCATAATGCTTTTTATTATTATTGTTGAGTTGTAAATAAAATCAATGTTTAGACACATTTCAACAGTCACTGTGTAAAAACTTACTCAAGTATAGTTCCAATGTGAAACATAAACACATAAAAATGTGAAGCTAGCTTAATGTTATGCATAATAAATAAATATATATATATATATACAGTACAGACCAAAAGTTTGGACACACCTCATTCAAAGAGTTTTCTTTATTTTCATGACTATGAATATTGTAGCTTCACACTGAAGACATCAAAACTATGAATTAACACATGTGGAATTATATACTTAACAAAAAAGTGTGAAACAACTGAAAATATGTCTTATATTCTAGGTTCTTCAAAGTAGCCACCTTTTGCTTTGATTACTGCTTCACACACTCTTGGCATTCTGTTGATGAGCTTCAAGAGGTAGTCACCTGAAATGGTTTTTCAACAGTCTTGAAGGTGTTCCCAGAGATGCTTAGCACTTGTTGGCCCTTTTGCCTTCACTCTGTGGTCCAACTCTCCCCAAACCATCTCGATTGGGTTCAGGTCCGGTGACTGTGGAGGCCAGGTCATCTGGCACAGCACCCCATCACTCTCTTCTTGGTCAAATAGCCCTTACACAGCCTGGAGGTGTGTTTGGGGTCATTGTCCTGTTGAAAAATAAATGATGGTCCAACTAAACGCAAATGGATGGAATAGCATGCCGCTGCAAGATGCTGTGGTAGCCATGCTGGTTCAGTATGCCTTCAATGTTGAATATATCCCCAACAGTGTCACCAGCAAAGCACCCCCACGCCATCACACCTCCTCCTCCATGCTTCACGGTGGGAATCAGGCATGTAGAGTCCATCCGTTCACCTCTTCTGCGCCGCACAAAGACACGGTGGTTGGAACCAAAGATCTCAAACTTGGACTCATCAGACCAAAGCACAGATTTCCACTGGTCTAATGTCCATTCATTGTGTTCTTTAGCCCAAACAAGTCTCTTCTGCTTGTTGCCTGTCCTCAGCAGTGGTTTCCTAGCAGCTATTTTACCATGAAGGCCTGATTCACACGGTCTCCTCTTAACAGTTGTTCTAGAGATGTGTCTGCTGCTAGAACTCTGTGTGGCATTGACCTGTTCTCTAATCTGAGCTGCTGTTAACCTGCAATTTCTGAGGCTGGTGACTCGGATGAACTTATCGTCCGCAGCAAAGGTGACTCTTGGTCTTCCTTTCCTGGGGCGGTCCTCACGTGAGCCAGTTTCTTTGTAGCGCTTGATGGTTTTTGCGACTGCACTTGGGGACACTTTCAAAGTTTTCCCAATTGTTCGGACTGACTGACCATTTCTTAAAGTAATGATGGCCACTTGTTTTCTTTACTTAGCTGCTTTTTTCTTGCCATAATACAAATTCTAACAGTCTATTCAGTAGGACTATCAGCTGTGTACTGTATCCACCTCCTGCACAACACAACTGATGGTCCCAAACCCATTTATAAGGCTTGAAATCGCACTTATTAAACCTGACAGAGCACACCTGTGAAGTAAAAACCATTTCAGGTGACTACCTCTTGAGGCTCATCAACAGAATGCCAAGAGTGTGTGAAACAGTAATCAAAGCAAAAGGTGGCTACTTTGAAGAACCTAGAATATATGACATACTTTCAGTTGTTTCACACTTTTTTGTTAAGTATATAATTCCACATGTGTTAATTCATAGTTTTGATGTCTTCAGTGTGAAGCTACAATATTCATAGTCATGAAAATAAAGAAAACTCTTTGAATGAGGTGTGTCCAAACTTTTGGTCTGTACTGTATATATTTTGTTTAAAGCAGATTGCATCTGTCGAAATCATATCAACACCACCAAAGCTAGCAACAATGCTAGACCCTCAGCACAAGCACCTGGACTTTACTTTCCCTCCATGGAAGATTTCTACTAATTCTAAACTGCTTGAACTGGCTCTAGCAGAACATGTGCGCTCCAAGTCAGAAGATATTACAACCCCACAGGAGGAGGCCAGAGGTATGACTGTTCAGGAAACTGCAGTTCAGGGACGCACTTCTGCAAAGGTATTACTCTTGGGTGAAAACTATTCCACCTCCCACAATGATGACGCAGAGAAAGAAGTAGACTGCTATCTGAAAGATCCTCATCCACCTCTTGATTCCAGTCCCACAGAGTGGTGGAAGGTCAATGAGAGAAGGTTACCAAGGATGGCAGCCTTGGCACAACAACAGGGGTTGGACAATGAAACTGAAACACCTGGTTTTAGACCACAATAATTTATTAGTATGGTGTAGGGCCTCCTTTTGCGGCCAATACAGCATCAATTCGTCTTGGGAATGACATATACAACTCCTGCACAGTGGTCAGAGGGATTTTAAACCATTCTTCTTGCAGGATAGTGACCAGGTCACTACGTGATACTGGTGGAGGAAAATGTTTCCTGACTCGCTCCTCCAAAACACCCCAAAGTGGCTCAATAATATTTAGATCTGGTGACTGTGCAGGCCATGGGAGATGTTCAACTTCACTTTCATGTTCATCAAACCAATGTTTCACCAGTCTTGCTGTGTGTATTGGTGCATTGTCATCCTGATACACGGCACCAGCCCAAACCATCACTGATCCACCCCCATGCTTCACTCTGGGCATGCAACAGTCTGGGTTGTACGCTTCTTTGGGGCTTCTCCACACCATAACTCTCCAGGATGTGGGGAAAACAGTAAAGGTGGACTCATCAGAGAACAATACATGTTTCACATTGTCCACAGCCCAAGATTTGCGCTCCTTGCACCATTGAAACCGGCGTTTGGCATTGGCATGAGTGACCAAAGGTTTTGCTATAGCAGCCCGGCCGTGTATATCGACCCTGTGGAGCTCCCGACAGACAGTTCTGGTGGAAACAGGAAAGTTGAGGTGCACATTTAATTCTGCCATGATTTGGGCAGCTGTGGTTTTATGTTTTTTGGATACAATCCGGGTTAGCATCCGAACATCTCTTTCAGACAGCTTCCTCTTGCGTCCACAGTTAATCCTGTTGGATGTGGTTCGTCCTTCTTGGTGGTATGCTGACATTACCCTGGATACCGTGGTTCTTGATACATCACAAAGACTTGCTGTCTTGGTCACAGATGCGCCAGCAAGACGTGCACCAACACTTTGTCCTCTTTTGAACTCTGGTATGTCGCCCATAATGTTGTGTGCATTTCAATATTTTGAGCAAACTGTGCTCTTACCCTGCTAATTGAACCTTCACACTCTGCTCTTACTGGTGCAATGTGCAATCGATGAAGACTGGCTACCAGGCTGGTCCAATTTAGCCATGAAACCTCCCACACTAAAATGACAGGTGTTTCAGTTTCATTGTCCAACCCCTGTATATTTCTGCATACCATGCACATCAGTCTCATCTGAACGTGTTTTCTCTGCAGCTGGTCTCACTGTAAACAGGCTGCGAACACGACTCACACCAGAACATGTTAACATGCTGCTTTTTTTAAACAAAAATACCTGGGTCTAGGTTTATTTCTACAAAGACCTCATTCAAAACATACAGACAGGGATGTTCGTTTTCAACTCAGGAAACCTCAGGAAGTGCTCTTGCATAGTGTTCAGTTGCCAGTTCTCTGAATTGTATTCTCACATCTCTCAGGGATATTTTAAGTATTTTTCATGGTTTGTTTTTTAGTTAATCTTTAATTTAAATGTGAGTTTTACGTCTCTGTTCATAGGTGATTAAGTGTTTCACAGTCTATTTACTTTTTTCTCCTATTCACTAACCTAATAGTTTCCTGTTTTGTTATATTTTAAAAATATGTTTAAGGCTCATAATATTTGAGAAAACCATACTATTTGTGTATTTTTGTGTCTACCTGTGACACCTTTCTGGAGGGAGGCATCGTCCAAGCTTCTGCTGGCAACAACTTAATGCTCACCCTCTACAGATGATCCACATGGCCCTGTCTTTCAGTGTTCAACCCCTTATCTCTCCTAAACATAGCAATTGACTGAGCTTTTACTGTAACTAATTATATGTGCGCTCTTTCGGACTCTAACCTTGAAAACTGGCTCAGAGTTTATATGTTCTTTCTTTCTAGATGAAACGACTAAAGGAGCTACATCCATTAACATTTACTTTTCCTTCCCATAGAAAGTACTCCTGGATCAGTGCTTCTTTGTTCTCTTAGTGTCTCTGCTCTGTTCTCTCTAACCCCCAGTCGGTCGTGGCAGATGGCCGCTCACACTGAGCCTGGTTCTGTTGGAGGTTTCTTCCTGTTAAAAGGGAGTTTTTCCTCTCCACTGTCGCTACATGCATGCTCAGTATGAGGGATTGCTGCAAAGTCAACGCCAGTGACTGTCCACTGTCTCTACATGCTCATCTGGGAGGAGTAAATGCTGCAAGTCACTGACTGGATGCAATCTGCTGGGTTTCCTTAGATAGACAAACTTTTTATCCAATTTGAATAAATAACTGAATCAGACTGCACTGTTTAATGGTTAGGACTAATTGGAATGTATGTACCTGAGTTTTGTGAAGTGCCTTGAGACAACATGTGTTGTGAGTTGGCGCTATATAAATATGAATTGAAAATTCAATTGAATTATTCAGTCAGTATTTAATACAGCTGGCACAATAATTTGTGAAAATATATTGTGCTTCTTCATTTAAATTGAGCAAAATAAATAAAATGCCTTTCATGGAATGGAAATACCCTTAATAAAACACGTTTTTAAGAAAATGCCTACTTACCTACTCTATCTAAGATCGATCAACTTTAGATTAATTAATCCATAATTTGCATCCCTAACATAAAAACATATATATATATATATATATATGCTAGTATAACAATGACCCTTTATGGGGTGCCTTGAGACGACATTGTTGTAAGTAAGCGCCGTCTAACTAAATAATCTGAACTGAAACTATCTGTGTAGTTATGCTGCTATAGGCTTAGGCTGCTGGAGGACATAATGACCACTTTCACCCTCTTCCCTACATTCTCACACTACTCTCCAATTTTGTGTTATTTGCTGTTATTTCAGCTTTTAACTTTGTTCCCTCTCTTTTCTCTTCCTAGAAGCTACACCTGCCCTGACTCTGTGTCTACCTGTGACCCCTTTCTGGAGAGGGGCATCATCCAAGCTTCTGCTGGCAACAACTTAATGCTCACCCTCTACCGATAATCCACATGGCCTTGTCTTTCAGTGTTTAACCCTTTCTCTCTCCTAGACATGGCGATTGACTGAGCTTTTACTGTAACTAATTATATGTGCTCTCTTTCAGATTCTAACCTTGAAAACTGGCTCAGAGTTTATCTGTTCTTTCTTTCTAGGTGAAACGACTAAAGGAGCTACATCCACTAACATTTACTTTTCCTTCCCATAGAAAGTACTCCTTGATCAGTGCATCTGTGTTCTTTTTGTGTCTCTTCTCTGTTCTCTCAAAACCCCAGTCGGTCGTTGCAGTTGGATTTTCACTCCAGCTTAATTCGCTGCGCGTCCATCGCAGATTTTGATCTCGCTTCGCTTTATTCGCCTTAATCACACCGTTCGCATCATGTCCTTTGCGTCCTCTGCCTTGCATCTCTTTTGAAACCGCCTTTACATATGGTTAACATGTAAATTGCCCGCTCCTGTTGTGTCATTCACGTTCGGTGTGAACACACCTTTAGTACTTGCTCCGGCTAACCTTCATCCCTCTTCTTTCCAGGGAGGTTTCTCTTTAGGTTTTCCTGTCCCCTGCTCTCACTGCTGATCACAATGTTATCTGCAAACATCATAGTCCATGAAGACTCCTGTCTCATCTCATCTATCAACTTGTCCATCACCAGAGCAAACAAAAAGGGGGTCAGAGACGATCCTTGATACAGTCCCACTTTCACCTCCAACTCCTCTATCACAACTGCAACACACCTCACCACTGTCTTACAGCTCTGAAACATGTCCTACACCACTCTAACCTACTTCTTTGTTACTCCAGACTTCCTTATACAATACCACAGCTCTTTTCTCAGTACCCTGTCATATGCTTTCTTAAGACCTACAAAAACACAATGCAGCTCCCTCTGACCTTTTTTGTACTTCTTTATAAATGTCCTCAAAGCAAGTATTGCATCTGAAGTATTTTTTCTTGGTATGATGCCATACTACTGCTCACAGATGCTCACTGCACCATAACTTCAGTGTATGTCTCATCAACTTTATTCCGGTGTAGTTGCCACAACTCAGCATCTGCCTTGTTCTTGAAAAGTGGTACCAGCACACTTCTCATCCATTCCTCTGGCATATTCTCACTCTCTAAGGCTACATTCACACCACAGGTCTTAATGCTCAAATCCGATTTTTTCAGGAATCAGATTTTTTTGCGTGGCTGTCCCGGTTACTTTGAAAATGTTGCAGCTCCAAACTGACCCGCATGCAATCCATTGTATCGGACTGCGGCAGGGGCAGATCATAACATGCTCGGTAACCTCGATAGCATTTTAAAGTCCTCTGTTTGAACAGTTGTATACGAATTTTACAGTACAAACTTCGTGCCACATCCAAACAGTTCCTATGAGCCTTTCCAGGAGGCTTGAATAAAGTTTTATCTCTGTTTATTAACGAGCTCTAACGTCTCGCTGTCTCTCTACTGTGCAGTGCTATTCTAGCCCCCAGTCTGTTTTGTACACTGCTAACGTTTCTTGCTGGGCGGCGCCAACAAGGTAGTAATAATATGTTTTCACAGTTGATGTCATTCATTTTATTAGATCACGTCGTGAGCGATTTCTGTCCCTGTATCGTTGCTACTCTACTTTCAATGTCCAAATTTCACAAAATCTGGACAAAAAACAACACTCTTTCTGCGGGGCACTGACACGCTGATTTAAGTACACTCGCGAGCAGGTGTATCAATGAGCCAATTGGTTTCTGAACTGGAGAATCAATGGTCATCACTTCTACAGGAATTCTGAGCGCTAATACAGGAGTCCATCAAGCCATTACAGACCTCGGTGGACCCAGTCCCCAATACTGTGAATCACTTTAATGGCTGCCCAGCTGCTGCTTCCCATCTTGTCTAAAAGTTAGTTGTGCGGCTTATACTTTCACCTTTAAAATCCAGGGGAAGCACACATTTTACAACAAGCGAGTAATGGATAAAGAGTAGGGGACAGTATGGTTTTTTCTTGCTGCAACCCGTACCAGGGTTTTTCTTCCCCACCCGTTTGGATGACATCTGCTCCTAGAGTTGTATGCTGCACTGTGGATTCACTGGCTTGTGGACACTTTCAACTAACACTATGGTAACCATGGAAACAGGTAGGCTGTGAGCAGTTTACTTTTATAATGCTCCATTAGCTATGTGCATAGACTTGTATTTTGTGAGGGACATTTGTTTCCTTTGGGATGGACTTTTGTGTTCGGTGTGCATTCCATTCCACATACGGGATTTTTACGATATTTTCTGTTTGAGTAACATGGTACACTTGTTAAGGTGGTTTCAGTGAGACCATGGTTTGGTTGATATGGTTATGATGCACTCAGATCTATATTTAATCAGGTATTGCTTTATAAGGGATGCCTTTTTTTCTTTCTCTTTATATTAGTTGTTTGGATAAGTTTTTGTTTTGTCCCCCACTTTTTTTTTGGCTTTGAAGTTACGCCAGGCCTGGAAAAATTATTGCTCCCAGTTTCTTAATGACATGACGACTCGGGCAGGAATTTTCGCTTTATCTCCTGGAACCTGAGAGGCGCCAACCAACACATTAAAATGCAATAAAACTTATGGCTCGCTTAAGCAACTCAGGGAAGATATCTCCATACAGGAAACTCAACTTTGCACCTCAGAGGTTAACTGTGTCAAGTGACCTTGGATAAGGGATGTTTTTCACTCTAAATTCCGTATGAGGGCGAGGGGTGCGGCTATCAGTCTTTCACTTGAGTTATCGAACTCCATTGTATGGCATGCCTGTCGTTATGGACAGTGGTTTTGTACCCATGTGAGATGACGATAAATTCTATCACAAGTTTTTTCTCCTCCCTCCTCAAAGTTAAAGATCACTACTTAATTTTTGGTGGTGCTTTTAATTCAATTCAAAACAGGTATTTCTCTAATCCTCAGATGTTGTCCAAGACAGCTGAAGTACTTGACATATTCAAGATTCATTTAAGATTATTTGACCCAGGTAAGGCTAAATTCCACTCAGACAAAGATTTTTCCTTTTATTCGCACATCCATCATTCACATTCTTGGGATTGATTTTTTTTCAACTGGACTATTATTTTTTATGAGATGTCCACCCATGTGAAGAGGGAGACAAGGAATTATTGAGGAGTATACAAAAGCAACTTAACGTCAAGATAAGAGATAGCAAGGAAGTGCACAATAAAAATCTGAGAGCAAGCTTCAGCTAAACCATATCAGAGATGTGTGGTCAGGGATGATGAAGATCACAGACTTCAAGCAGAAGGAAGATCGGACCGATGAATTTATGGACAGAGCCAATGAGCTAAACACATTCTTCAATAGGTTTTGTTCAGAAACAAGCTCAGCATCCTCCTCTCCCGCTCACAGCCAAACAAACATCCCACCCTCCTTTGACCCACAGCTTTACTGTCAGACCTCTAACACTTTACCTTCCTCCTTCGCCATGGACCCTTCTGCTTTTACATGTTTGCCTTCAACCAAATCAAAAGATGCTGATGCTCTCTTTGCCTCCCCCTTCCAGAAGTCAGATGAAGAGACGACTGAAAAGACTGAACCGGATTAAGGTTGCAGGTCCAGATCATGTCAGCCCTAGAGTCCTGAAGGCCTGTGTAGAGCAGCTCTGTGGGATTCTGCAGAACCTCTTCAACCTTAGCCAGGCCCTGAAGGTTCTAGTGTTGTGGAAGACCCCGTCTTGTTCCGATACCAAAGAAAACTCACCCATCAGTCCTCGATGACTATAGACCTGTTGACCTGACGTCACAAATCAAGGTCAGAGAGAGAGTCCTGTTGGCCCACCTGAGTAAGGATGATAAACTATAAAGATCCCCTTCAGTTTACTTATCGCTGTGGAGTTGAAGGTTAAGATGCCATCAAACACCTGCTTCAACAAACCCGCTGACATCTGGACAAAGCCAGCAGCACTGTGAGGATCATGCTCTTTGATTTCTCCAGTGAATTTGACACAATTCAACCTGATCTACTTTGTCAGAAACTCCAGACGACTCAAGTTGAGGCCTCAACAATCCTCTGTATCAAAGACTGATGGCCGTGAACCTATCTTTTTTCACATATCCCGGTACTTATTGAAAAGTATTTTTTAAATAATTGGATCAATTAATAAGTTACTTTCTCTGGAGCAATAAAAACCCATGCATCAGAAAACCTCTGCTACAGCATCAAAAGGTTTGTGGTGACTTGTCATTGCCCAATTTCTTACACTATTACTGGTCTTGCAATAGTCATAAAACATCTGTACTGGACAGACAATACATCAGATAAAGAGCGTCCTTCGTGGGTGGATATAGAATTTGCACCCTCTAAACACACTCTTTATTCTCTGGTTTGCTCCCAGCTTCCTGTGACTGTCTCCACTTTCACCTTAAAAACAGTGGAAGTTAACTGTTAAAATCTGAATTCAAATAAGAAAAAGTCCTGGGTCTTCAAAAGACATTAGAACTGTCTTCCAATGTAAACAATCTCTTATTTCTACCCTCTTGTGCTAACACAGCTCCAGTGACATGTTGAAGATTTCAGTGAAGATAGGTGCCAGTCTGTCAGTGTCAGCTTTCAGGCATGATGGGGAGACATTTTCAGGTCCTGAGGCCTTCTTTGTTTTGTGGTGGGAAGACACCTGCCCGGCAGGTTGGAAGGTCTTAGGAGGGTCTCCCCTGCTTGGTGCTCGATGGTCATTGGGCCGGAGGTTGGTGGGGGCCCTGGCTCTCCTGGATCAGGAGGACCTGGTGCCCCATGTCTCAATCTGAGCCTCTTTGGCCTGGGGGCTACTGCTCCTGTGCTTAACTGACAACCTACCTCTCCGTGGGACATATGGCTGCCCTGGGGTGATGCACTGTGGTTTTGTCTGACTGGGGCTGTTGTGGCCATCTGGAGATGGTTCCTTTGAGGCTCCTGGGTGCTGTGTGTTGCAGGCCTTCTACTGTTCCTGTCACTTTAACAACTGTTTAACTCCAAGTGTTTGTTGCAGCACCTTTAGCTTTTATTACAGCACTCAGTCATTTTGGGTAGGATTTTAGTGGCTTGGATGTTTTTCTTTGTAAGATAAGGCTTCCGTCTTGCCACCCAACCCCATAGCCCAGACAAATGAAGAAGACGGGAGATTGCTGTCACATGTAGTACACAGCCAGTACTTGCTAGAAATTCCTGCAGCTCCTTCAGTGTTGCTGACGGCCTCTTGGCAGCCTCCCTGATCAGTTTTCTTCTCGTCTTATAATCAATTTTTGACGAACATACTGTTTTTGGTAAGGTCACTGTTGTGCCATATTTTCTCCACTTGATGATAACATTCTTCACTGTGTTCCATGGTATATTTAATTCCTTGGAAATTCTTTTGTAGCCTTCACCTGACTGATATCTTTGAATAATGAGATCCCTCTGATGCTTTGGAAGCTCTCTGCAGACCATGGCTTGTGCTGGAAGATGTGGCTACACAAATGTAAGGAAAAGCCTACCAGAACAGCTGAACTATATTTCATGTTTACCAGAGGCACTTTTAATTGGTGACAGATGTGTGCTGACTCCAATTTAACATGAGTGTGAATGCAATTGGTTAAATCTGAACACAGCCACATCCCCAGTTATAAAACGGTGTGCAAACTTATGCAACCACATTATCTCAGTTCTTTATATTAACTTTCTATTTCTATTTGTTTTTCAATTGCATTGTACAGGTTATAGGTCACATTACAGGTGGAAAAAGTTGTGAAATTATTTATCTGGATGTGAATTTTTAATATCATGAAAACCTGGCATGTGAGCAGGGGTGTGTAGACTTTTTATATCCACTGTATATAAATTAAAATAAATATCTTAAAAACTAATTCCCATTCCCCGGCCTTTGAGTACTAGACGCTAAACAAATCTTAGAAATTTTAACTCTTCTGTGTTATATTTATTTTTACTACAGTTTAATATGATTTGCTATTTTGTGATTTTTGGTTTTATTGTGAAGCATTTTTTTAACTGTTGTTTTTGAATATCGATACATCCATTCATTGTCTACTGCTTATCCAGGGTCTGGTCAGGGGGGCAGCAGCCTAAGCAGAGAGACCCAGACTTCCCTAGCCCCATTCGCCAGTTCGTATGGGGGAATCCCAAGACGTTCCCAGGCCAGCGGAGAAACATAGTCCCTCCAGCGTGTCCTGGGTCTTCCTCTGCGCCGCCCCCCAGTGGGACGTGCCTGGATCACCTCACCATGGAGGCGTCCAGTAGGCATCCAAACCAGATGCCCGAGCCACCTCAACTGGCTCCTCTTGACGTGGAGAAGCAGCGGCTCTACTCTGAGTCCCTCCCGGACGACTGAGCTTCTAGCCCTATCTCTAAGGGAGAGCCCAGACACCCTGCGAAGGAAACTCATTTCGGCCGCTTGTATCCGTGATCTCTTTTTTCGGTCACGACCAAAAACTCATGACCATAGATGATGGTAGAAACATAGATCGACCAGTAAACCGAGAGCTTCGCTTTTTGACTCGGCTCTCTCTTCACCACGACAGACCAGTACAGCGCCCGCATCACTGCTGACGCAGCACCAATCCGTCTATCGATCTCCCGCTCCATTTTTCCCTCATTCGTGAACAAGGCCTCAAGATACTTGAATTCCTCCACTTGAGGCAGGACCTCCCCTCTGACCCAGAGAAGGCACTCTACCCGTTTCTGGCTTAAGACCATGGCCTAGTACTTGGAGACACTGATTCTCATTCTGGCCGCTTCACACTCGGGTGCGAACTCCAGTGAGAGCTTTAGATCACGAGCTGATGAAGCCAATAGGACTACATCATGCGCAAAAAGCAGAGAAGCAATCCTAAGGCCACCAAAACTGATCCTCTCAACACCTTGACTGTGCCTAGAAATTCTGTCCATAAAAGTTATGAACAGAATCGGTGACAAAGGGCAACCTTGGCGAAGTCCAGCCCTCACCGGAATCAAGTCCGACTTACTGCCGCCAATGCGGACCAAGCTCTGACACCGGTCATACAAGGACCTAACAGCCCATATCAAAGGGGCTGGTACCCCATACTTCAGGAGTACCACCCACAGGATTCCACGAGGGACATGGTTGAACGCCTTCTACAAGTCCACCATCCCATGCACCCTCCCATGCACCCTCCAGGACCCTGCTGAGGGTGTAGAGTTGGTCCAGTGTTCCACGGCCGGGACGAAAACCAAACTGCTCTTCCTGAATCCGAGGTTCGACTATCCGACGGAACCTCCTCTCCAGAATCCCCAAATAGACCTTACCAGGGAGGCTTAAGAGTGTGACTCCCCGATAGTTTGAACACACTCTACGGTCCCCCTTTTTGAATAGGGGGACCACCATCCCGGTCTGCCGATCCAGTGGAACTCAGTCGCGTTAGCCAACACAACCCTACAACAAATCTCATCCACCCCGGGGCCTTACCACCGAGGAACTTTTTGATCACCTCAGTGACCTCAGCACCAGAGATTGGAGAGCCCGCCCCAAGGTCCCCAAGTTCCGCTTCCTCAGTGGAAGACGTGCCAGTGGGATTGAGGAGTTCTTCGAAGTAATCTGCGCGCCGACCCACAACGTCCCAAGTTGAGGTCAACAGCACACTCTCCCCACTGTAAACAGTGTTGGTGGTGTACCTCGTTCTCCCCCGAGACGCCGGATGGTGGACCAGAATCGTCTCTAAGCCATATGTAATATTATATATAAATAAATTATATATCATATATAAATATATGATATATAAATACATTTCACACTGCACGTTTAGTTAAATTATATGGGCTACAGGTCACATTTAAGGTCGTAAAATATTTTGGTCTCATTTATACGTCAAAACAGTGGTGTGTAAACCTCTAATATTAAGTATTTAAGTTTTCTGTGTCCATGGAGTGGAGCGCCACATACCAAATGTTACACCCATCATTCCTTGTTCTCGTTTATTTGCAATTTTTTCAGGAAGCTTCATTAATGTATCAATCAACTGAAAGATGAAAAGTACAGTAACTATGTTAAAACTTTGTTTAAAAAAAAAGACAATACATTCCTACATGCTACATCAACTTACAAGATGTGCTCCTTTGGTGGCTAGCGCAGCTCCAAGTTCTTCAGCAGTACAGTTTTTTTGAACCTTATGGAGCTCCTGGTTTAGAATGGGCCCAATGTCAAACCTTAAATATGAATACATTTGTGTTAGCACTTTCAGCAGTCACAATTTTGTGTTTTTTTTAGCCATGAAGTCTGACCTCAACAAGCGATGATATTGTTCTTCCACTTTTTGCAGTCTCAAAGGAAAAAATTTACAGATAGGGTTTTAAATGAGCTGTTCAAAGTAACCTTCCACTGATTCATTTTAAAGACATTTAACTTTCAGAAATACTCCAGCTGTAAGTATTGGTTATTCCTATTGAGTTCAAATGAATCTATACATCATCAGTTCCAATAAGTACTTTGTTAAGATTATGATAACAGCACGTGCTTCCAAGACATGCTTTCTTCTCTTATTACAGAATGTGGTAATAAGAGTGCTGTGCATTTGTACTTCAGATTGACTGCATCCACCAGGAGTGAGTTCTGAAAAAAACATTGATTTAGAGGGAATAGATGTTTAGATTTATTAGGGCAAGCTGCAACAGCTAATACACAATTTAACCGAGAACTGCAGAAGTTAGCTCTTAGTCTGTTACTGTAATTAGCATAAGGAAATAATGAATAAGAAGGTTTCCCTTCTGTTTACCTGTTGGGACGTATCTGGATAATTGTGACTCCTGTCACAGTGTCACCATGCATGATGGTGTGGAATACAGGTGCTGGACCTCTCCACCTTGGAAGCAGGCTGGGGTGAACATTTAAAATCCCACTGAATCAAAATAATACAAAGAAAGAAAAAGAGAAAAAATAAAAAAATAAAGTATCTTACATCATCTGACAATCAACATGACATATAATAGGTAAATACAAACAATACATTCCAAAAAGCAACAAAAGACTGCGAAAGATTGAGAAATGCTAAAAAAAAAAACCCTGTTACATAGATAGATACATTTATTTACACATATATAGAGCTGGGTGATAAAACGATGGCAATATATATCTTGATGTAATTTTTCCACGACAGACACATGAGAAAGGGTCAATCTAGACCCCCCTACCACCACCATATCTCCCCTCCTTGAAAACAACGCCTGTACAGCAGCAACAACCGACCAGAGTCGGCTTTCTCGTGCCTTATGATTAAAAAAAAAGAGGAGAGACAGAAACAGTGTGCTATACAGTGCTGTTTGCTAAAACCGGCCACCACACAAGCTACTTAAATTACCACCTTAATAGCGTTCATTCAGTCGTGCTACATGGCGGAGAGGCTTCAACTTCTCAACGACAAAGTACAGATACGCTCCAAAGGCGAGTATGCAAAGACAGAAAAGCAGAGGACATTATGCAAAAAAATCAGTAACATGATAGAGAAAGACATGGTGCCAATACGCATGGTTGATGGTAAGGGCTTTCGTGACTTAATGCACTTAATGGAGCCAAACTTTAACATCTCTTCAAGATCAACCATAACCACCCGTTTAGAGGCACGCTACAAAAAGGCAGCTGAATTGAAGGCACAGCTAAGAGCACAAAGTGTTGCTCTCACAACCGATTGTTGGACTGCACAACACAACAGAGAGCTACATAATAGTAACTGTTCACTTCATTGACACGGAGTGGAAAATAAAGTCTGCGGTCCACCTCATAGACAGTATGTCAGAGCGACATACAGCTGACAATTTGGCAGATCGGCTGAATCAAGCAGTATAATTGTGGGGGCTAAGAGGTCACGTTATAGCCTGTGTCCACGACAATGCACCAAACATTGTCTCCGTAAACAACCCCAGAAGAGTAGGTTGGAATTCAGTTCCATACTTTGCACATACTTTCCATTTGGCTGTCAATGATGGACTCACCGCTACTGGTGTTAGCTGGGTCATTGTGGATGCCGGTAGACTGGTAAAACATTTCAACCACAGCGCTCCCGCTACCAAAGCACTGGATGCGAAGTAAAAACAAATGCAGCCAACAGCTCATCATCTCATTCAGTCCTGTAAAACCAGGTGGAACTCAGATTGTGACATGTTTCAAAGACTTCTTTAACAGCGATGGGCCATGGCTGCTGTGACAAAACTTTCAGATGCAAGGATGTTGGACTTGAGAGTACTGGCAACTGATTGAGGACGTGACACCTGTGCTGGAGGCACGAAAGTGTGCAATTACCATCATGTCTGCGGAGAGTAAGGCTTTTTTCCCCCATCACCTTCAGCCTCATCAACACGCGTCTCAAGGCGTTGGACAGAGACAGCAGCAAAGCGCCAAAGTTCAAATCTAAAGTGAAGTCCTCACTTGGTGACAGGATGAAGGTAGGCCTCATAATAATTTACGTAATAAATTTAAGCAGTTAAAAAAAAGTCCGCTGATCTGTTACCCATAATGCTTTTTATTATTATTGTTGAGTTGTAAATAAAATCAATGTTTAGACACATTTCAACAGTCACTGTGTAAAAACTTACTCAAGTATAGTTCCAATGTGAAACATAAACACATAAAAATGTGAAGCTAGCTTAATGTTATGCATAATAAATAAATATATATATATATATACAGTACAGACCAAAAGTTTGGACACACCTCATTCAAAGAGTTTTCTTTATTTTCATGACTATGAATATTGTAGCTTCACACTGAAGACATCAAAACTATGAATTAACACATGTGGAATTATATACTTAACAAAAAAGTGTGAAACAACTGAAAGTATGTCATATATTCTAGGTTCTTCAAAGTAGCCACCTTTTGCTTTGATTACTGTTTCACACACTCTTGGCATTCTGTTGATGAGCCTCAAGAGGTAGTCACCTGAAATGGTTTTTACTTCACAGGTGTGCTCTGTCAGGTTTAATAAGTGCGATTTCAAGCCTTATAAATGGGTTTGGGACCATCAGTTGTGTTGTGCAGGAGGTGGATACAGTACACAGCTGATAGTCCTACTGAATAGACTGTTAGAATTTGTATTATGGCAAGAAAAAAGCAGCTAAGTAAAGAAAACAAGTGGCCATCATTACTTTAAGAAATGGTCAGTCAGTCCGAACAATTGGGAAAACTTTGAAAGTGTCCCCAAGTGCAGTCGCAAAAACCATCAAGCGCTACAAAGAAACTGGCTCACGTGAGGACCGCCCCAGGAAAGGAAGACCAAGAGTCACCTTTGCTGCGGACGATAAGTTCATCCGAGTCACCAGCCTCAGAAATTGCAGGTTAACAGCAGCTCAGATTAGAGAACAGGTCAATGCCACACAGAGTTCTAGCAGCAGACACATCTCTAGAACAACTGTTAAGAGGAGACCGTGTGAATCAGGCCTTCATGGTAAAATAGCTGCTAGGAAACCACTGCTGAGGACAGGCAACAAGCAGAAGAGACTTGTTTGGGCTAAAGAACACAATGAATGGACATTAGACCAGTGGAAATCTGTGCTTTGGTCTGATGAGTCCAAGTTTGAGATCTTTGGTTCCAACCACCGTGTCTTTGTGCGGCGCAGAAGAGGTGAACGGATGGACTCTACATGCCTGATTCCCACCGTGAAGCATGGAGGAGGAGGTGTGATGGCGTGGGGGTGCTTTGCTGGTGACACTGTTGGGGATATATTCAACATTGAAGGCATACTGAACCAGCATGGCTACCACAGCATCTTGCAGCGGCATGCTATTCCATCCATTTGCGTTTAGTTGGACCATCATTTATTTTTCAACAGGACAATGACCCCAAACACACCTCCAGGCTGTGTAAGGGCTATTTGACCAAGAAGAGAGTGATGGGGTGCTGTGCCAGATGACCTGGCCTCCACAGTCACCGGACCTGAACCCAATCGAGATGGTTTGGGGAGAGTTGGACCACAGAGTGAAGGCAAAAGGGCCAACAAGTGCTAAGCATCTCTGGGAACACCTTCAAGACTGTTGAAAAACCATTTCAGGTGACTACCTCTTGAAGCTCATCAACAGAATGCCAAGAGTGTGTGAAGCAGTAATCAAAGCAAAAGGTGGCTACTTTGAAGAACCTAGAATATAAGACATATTTTCAGTTGTTTCACACTTTTTTGTTAAGTATATAATTCCACATGTGTTAATTCATAGTTTTGATGTCTTCAGTGTGAAGCTACAATATTCATAGTCATGAAAATAAAGAAAACTCTTTGAATGAGGTGTGTCCAAACTTTTGGTCTGTACTGTATATATTTTGTTTAAAGCAGATTGCATCTGTCGAAATCATATCAACACCACCAAAGCTAGCAACAATGCTAGACCCTCAGCACAAGCACCTGGACTTTACTTTCCCTCCATGGAAGATTTCTACTAATTCTAAACTGCTTGAACTGGCTCTAGCAGAACATGTGCGCTCCAAGTCAGAAGATATTACAACCCCACAGGAGGAGGCCAGAGGTATGACTGTTCAGGAAACTGCAGTTCAGGGACGCACTTCTGCAAAGGTATTACTCTTGGGTGAAAACTATTCCACCTCCCACAATGATGACGCAGAGAAAGAAGTAGACTGCTATCTGAAAGATCCTCATCCACCTCTTGATTCCAGTCCCACAGAGTGGTGGAAGGTCAATGAGAGAAGGTTACCAAGGATGGCAGCCTTGGCACAACAACAGGGGTTGGACAATGAAACTGAAACACCTGGTTTTAGACCACAATAATTTATTAGTATGGTGTAGGGCCTCCTTTTGCGGCCAATACAGCATCAATTCGTCTTGGGAATGACATATACAACTCCTGCACAGTGGTCAGAGGGATTTTAAACCATTCTTCTTGCAGGATAGTGACCAGGTCACTACGTGATACTGGTGGAGGAAAATGTTTCCTGACTCGCTCCTCCAAAACACCCCAAAGTGGCTCAATAATATTTAGATCTGGTGACTGTGCAGGCCATGGGAGATGTTCAACTTCACTTTCATGTTCATCAAACCAATGTTTCACCAGTCTTGCTGTGTGTATTGGTGCATTGTCATCCTGATACACGGCACCAGCCCAAACCATCACTGATCCACCCCCATGCTTCACTCTGGGCATGCAACAGTCTGGGTTGTACGCTTCTTTGGGGCTTCTCCACACCATAACTCTCCAGGATGTGGGGAAAACAGTAAAGGTGGACTCATCAGAGAACAATACATGTTTCACATTGTCCACAGCCCAAGATTTGCGCTCCTTGCACCATTGAAACCGGCGTTTGGCATTGGCATGAGTGACCAAAGGTTTTGCTATAGCAGCCCGGCCGTGTATATCGACCCTGTGGAGCTCCCGACAGACAGTTCTGGTGGAAACAGGAAAGTTGAGGTGCACATTTAATTCTGCCATGATTTGGGCAGCTGTGGTTTTATGTTTTTTGGATACAATCCGGGTTAGCATCCGAACATCTCTTTCAGACAGCTTCCTCTTGCGTCCACAGTTAATCCTGTTGGATGTGGTTCGTCCTTCTTGGTGGTATGCTGACATTACCCTGGATACCGTGGTTCTTGATACATCACAAAGACTTGCTGTCTTGGTCACAGATGCGCCAGCAAGACGTGCACCAACACTTTGTCCTCTTTTGAACTCTGGTATGTCGCCCATAATGTTGTGTGCATTTCAATATTTTGAGCAAACTGTGCTCTTACCCTGCTAATTGAACCTTCACACTCTGCTCTTACTGGTGCAATGTGCAATCGATGAAGACTGGCTACCAGGCTGGTCCAATTTAGCCATGAAACCTCCCACACTAAAATGACAGGTGTTTCAGTTTCATTGTCCAACCCCTGTATATTTCTGCATACCATGCACATCAGTCTCATCTGAACGTGTTTTCTCTGCAGCTGGTCTCACTGTAAACAGGCTGCGAACACGACTCACACCAGAACATGTTAACATGCTGCTTTTTTTAAACAAAAATACCTGGGTCTAGGTTTATTTCTACAAAGACCTCATTCAAAACATACAGACAGGGATGTTCGTTTTCAACTCAGGAAACCTCAGGAAGTGCTCTTGCATAGTGTTCAGTTGCCAGTTCTCTGAATTGTATTCTCACATCTCTCAGGGATATTTTAAGTATTTTTCATGGTTTGTTTTTTAGTTAATCTTTAATTTAAATGTGAGTTTTACGTCTCTGTTCATAGGTGATTAAGTGTTTCACAGTCTATTTACTTTTTTCTCCTATTCACTAACCTAATAGTTTCCTGTTTTGTTATATTTTAAAAATATGTTTAAGGCTCATAATATTTGAGAAAACCATACTATTTGTGTATTTTTGTGTCTACCTGTGACACCTTTCTGGAGGGAGGCATCGTCCAAGCTTCTGCTGGCAACAACTTAATGCTCACCCTCTACAGATGATCCACATGGCCCTGTCTTTCAGTGTTCAACCCCTTATCTCTCCTAAACATAGCAATTGACTGAGCTTTTACTGTAACTAATTATATGTGCGCTCTTTCGGACTCTAACCTTGAAAACTGGCTCAGAGTTTATATGTTCTTTCTTTCTAGATGAAACGACTAAAGGAGCTACATCCATTTACATTTACTTTTCCTTCCCATAGAAAGTACTCCTGGATCAGTGCTTCTTTGTTCTCTTTGTGTCTCTGCTCTGTTCTCTCAAACCCCCAGTCGGTCGTGGCAGATGGCCGCTCACACTGAGCCTGGTTCTGCTGGAGGTTTCTTCCTGTTAAAAGGGAGTTTTTCCTCTCCACTGTCGCTACATGCATGCTCAGTATGAGGGATTGCTGCAAAGTCAACGCCAGTGACTGTCCACTGTCTCTACATGCTCATCCAGGAGGAGTGAATGCTGCAAGTCACTGACTGGATGTAATCTGCTGGGTTTCCTTAGATAGACAAACTTTTTTTCCAAATTGAATAAATAACTGAATCTGACTGCACTGTTCAATGGTTAGGATTAATTGGAATGTATGAACCTGACTTTGTGAAGTGCCTTGAGACAACATGTGTTGTGAGTTGGCGCTATATAAATATGAATTGAAAATTCAATTGAATTATTCAGTCAGTATTTAATACAGCTGGCACAATAATTTGTGAAAATATATTGTGCTTCTTCATTTAAATTGAGCAAAATAAATAAAATGCCTTTCATGGAATGGAAATACCCTTAATAAAACACGTTTTTAAGAAAATGCCTACTTACCTACTCTATCTAAGATCGATCAACTTTAGATTAATTAATCCATAATTTGCATCCCTAACATAAAAACATATATATATATATATATATATGCTAGTATAACAATGACCCTTTATGGGGTGCCTTGAGACGACATTGTTGTAAGTAAGCGCCGTCTAACTAAATAATCTGAACTGAAACTATCTGTGTAGTTATGCTGCTATAGGCTTAGGCTGCTGGAGGACATAATGACCACTTTCACCCTCTTCCCTACATTCTCACACTACTCTCCAATTTTGTGTTATTTGCTGTTATTTCAGCTTTTAACTTTGTTCCCTCTCTTTTCTCTTCCTAGAAGCTACACCTGCCCTGACTCTGTGTCTACCTGTGACCCCTTTCTGGAGAGGGGCATCATCCAAGCTTCTGCTGGCAACAACTTAATGCTCACCCTCTACCGATAATCCACATGGCCTTGTCTTTCAGTGTTTAACCCTTTCTCTCTCCTAGACATGGCGATTGACTGAGCTTTTACTGTAACTAATTATATGTGCTCTCTTTCAGATTCTAACCTTGAAAACTGGCTCAGAGTTTATCTGTTCTTTCTTTCTAGGTGAAACGACTAAAGGAGCTACATCCACTAACATTTACTTTTCCTTCCCATAGAAAGTACTCCTTGATCAGTGCATCTGTGTTCTTTTTGTGTCTCTTCTCTGTTCTCTCAAAACCCCAGTCGGTCGTTGCAGTTGGATTTTCACTCCAGCTTAATTCGCTGCGCGTCCATCGCAGATTTTGATCTCGCTTCGCTTTATTCGCCTTAATCACACCGTTCGCATCATGTCCTTTGCGTCCTCTGCCTTGCATCTCTTTTGAAACCGCCTTTACATATGGTTAACATGTAAATTGCCCGCTCCTGTTGTGTCATTCACGTTCGGTGTGAACACACCTTTAGTACTTGCTCCGGCTAACCTTCATCCCTCTTCTTTCCAGGGAGGTTTCTCTTTAGGTTTTCCTGTCCCCTGCTCTCACTGCTGATCACAATGTTATCTGCAAACATCATAGTCCATGAAGACTCCTGTCTCATCTCATCTATCAACTTGTCCATCACCAGAGCAAACAAAAAGGGGGTCAGAGACGATCCTTGATACAGTCCCACTTTCACCTCCAACTCCTCTATCACAACTGCAACACACCTCACCACTGTCTTACAGCTCTGAAACATGTCCTACACCACTCTAACCTACTTCTTTGTTACTCCAGACTTCCTTATACAATACCACAGCTCTTTTCTCAGTACCCTGTCATATGCTTTCTTAAGACCTACAAAAACACAATGCAGCTCCCTCTGACCTTTTTTGTACTTCTTTATAAATGTCCTCAAAGCAAGTATTGCATCTGAAGTATTTTTTCTTGGTATGATGCCATACTACTGCTCACAGATGCTCACTGCACCATAACTTCAGTGTATGTCTCATCAACTTTATTCCGGTGTAGTTGCCACAACTCAGCATCTGCCTTGTTCTTGAAAAGTGGTACCAGCACACTTCTCATCCATTCCTCTGGCATATTCTCACTCTCTAAGGCTACATTCACACCACAGGTCTTAATGCTCAAATCCGATTTTTTCAGGAATCAGATTTTTTTGCGTGGCTGTCCCGGTTACTTTGAAAATGTTGCAGCTCCAAACTGACCCGCATGCAATCCATTGTATCGGACTGCGGCAGGGGCAGATCATAACATGCTCGGTAACCTCGATAGCATTTTAAAGTCCTCTGTTTGAACAGTTGTATACGAATTTTACAGTACAAACTTCGTGCCACATCCAAACAGTTCCTATGAGCCTTTCCAGGAGGCTTGAATAAAGTTTTATCTCTGTTTATTAACGAGCTCTAACGTCTCGCTGTCTCTCTACTGTGCAGTGCTATTCTAGCCCCCAGTCTGTTTTGTACACTGCTAACGTTTCTTGCTGGGCGGCGCCAACAAGGTAGTAATAATATGTTTTCACAGTTGATGTCATTCATTTTATTAGATCACGTCGTGAGCGATTTCTGTCCCTGTATCGTTGCTACTCTACTTTCAATGTCCAAATTTCACAAAATCTGGACAAAAAACAACACTCTTTCTGCGGGGCACTGACACGCTGATTTAAGTACACTCGCGAGCAGGTGTATCAATGAGCCAATTGGTTTCTGAACTGGAGAATCAATGGTCATCACTTCTACAGGAATTCTGAGCGCTAATACAGGAGTCCATCAAGCCATTACAGACCTCGGTGGACCCAGTCCCCAATACTGTGAATCACTTTAATGGCTGCCCAGCTGCTGCTTCCCATCTTGTCTAAAAGTTAGTTGTGCGGCTTATACTTTCACCTTTAAAATCCAGGGGAAGCACACATTTTACAACAAGCGAGTAATGGATAAAGAGTAGGGGACAGTATGGTTTTTTCTTGCTGCAACCCGTACCAGGGTTTTTCTTCCCCACCCGTTTGGATGACATCTGCTCCTAGAGTTGTATGCTGCACTGTGGATTCACTGGCTTGTGGACACTTTCAACTAACACTATGGTAACCATGGAAACAGGTAGGCTGTGAGCAGTTTACTTTTATAATGCTCCATTAGCTATGTGCATAGACTTGTATTTTGTGAGGGACATTTGTTTCCTTTGGGATGGACTTTTGTGTTCGGTGTGCATTCCATTCCACATACGGGATTTTTACGATATTTTCTGTTTGAGTAACATGGTACACTTGTTAAGGTGGTTTCAGTGAGACCATGGTTTGGTTGATATGGTTATGATGCACTCAGATCTATATTTAATCAGGTATTGCTTTATAAGGGATGCCTTTTTTTCTTTCTCTTTATATTAGTTGTTTGGATAAGTTTTTGTTTTGTCCCCCACTTTTTTTTTGGCTTTGAAGTTACGCCAGGCCTGGAAAAATTATTGCTCCCAGTTTCTTAATGACATGACGACTCGGGCAGGAATTTTCGCTTTATCTCCTGGAACCTGAGAGGCGCCAACCAACACATTAAAATGCAATAAAACTTATGGCTCGCTTAAGCAACTCAGGGAAGATATCTCCATACAGGAAACTCAACTTTGCACCTCAGAGGTTAACTGTGTCAAGTGACCTTGGATAAGGGATGTTTTTCACTCTAAATTCCGTATGAGGGCGAGGGGTGCGGCTATCAGTCTTTCACTTGAGTTATCGAACTCCATTGTATGGCATGCCTGTCGTTATGGACAGTGGTTTTGTACCCATGTGAGATGACGATAAATTCTATCACAAGTTTTTTCTCCTCCCTCCTCAAAGTTAAAGATCACTACTTAATTTTTGGTGGTGCTTTTAATTCAATTCAAAACAGGTATTTCTCTAATCCTCAGATGTTGTCCAAGACAGCTGAAGTACTTGACATATTCAAGATTCATTTAAGATTATTTGACCCAGGTAAGGCTAAATTCCACTCAGACAAAGATTTTTCCTTTTATTCGCACATCCATCATTCACATTCTTGGGATTGATTTTTTTTCAACTGGACTATTATTTTTTATGAGATGTCCACCCATGTGAAGAGGGAGACAAGGAATTATTGAGGAGTATACAAAAGCAACTTAACGTCAAGATAAGAGATAGCAAGGAAGTGCACAATAAAAATCTGAGAGCAAGCTTCAGCTAAACCATATCAGAGATGTGTGGTCAGGGATGATGAAGATCACAGACTTCAAGCAGAAGGAAGATCGGACCGATGAATTTATGGACAGAGCCAATGAGCTAAACACATTCTTCAATAGGTTTTGTTCAGAAACAAGCTCAGCATCCTCCTCTCCCGCTCACAGCCAAACAAACATCCCACCCTCCTTTGACCCACAGCTTTACTGTCAGACCTCTAACACTTTACCTTCCTCCTTCGCCATGGACCCTTCTGCTTTTACATGTTTGCCTTCAACCAAATCAAAAGATGCTGATGCTCTCTTTGCCTCCCCCTTCCAGAAGTCAGATGAAGAGACGACTGAAAAGACTGAACCGGATTAAGGTTGCAGGTCCAGATCATGTCAGCCCTAGAGTCCTGAAGGCCTGTGTAGAGCAGCTCTGTGGGATTCTGCAGAACCTCTTCAACCTTAGCCAGGCCCTGAAGGTTCTAGTGTTGTGGAAGACCCCGTCTTGTTCCGATACCAAAGAAAACTCACCCATCAGTCCTCGATGACTATAGACCTGTTGACCTGACGTCACAAATCAAGGTCAGAGAGAGAGTCCTGTTGGCCCACCTGAGTAAGGATGATAAACTATAAAGATCCCCTTCAGTTTACTTATCGCTGTGGAGTTGAAGGTTAAGATGCCATCAAACACCTGCTTCAACAAACCCGCTGACATCTGGACAAAGCCAGCAGCACTGTGAGGATCATGCTCTTTGATTTCTCCAGTGAATTTGACACAATTCAACCTGATCTACTTTGTCAGAAACTCCAGACGACTCAAGTTGAGGCCTCAACAATCCTCTGTATCAAAGACTGATGGCCGTGAACCTATCTTTTTTCACATATCCCGGTACTTATTGAAAAGTATTTTTTAAATAATTGGATCAATTAATAAGTTACTTTCTCTGGAGCAATAAAAACCCATGCATCAGAAAACCTCTGCTACAGCATCAAAAGGTTTGTGGTGACTTGTCATTGCCCAATTTCTTACACTATTACTGGTCTTGCAATAGTCATAAAACATCTGTACTGGACAGACAATACATCAGATAAAGAGCGTCCTTCGTGGGTGGATATAGAATTTGCACCCTCTAAACACACTCTTTATTCTCTGGTTTGCTCCCAGCTTCCTGTGACTGTCTCCACTTTCACCTTAAAAACAGTGGAAGTTAACTGTTAAAATCTGAATTCAAATAAGAAAAAGTCCTGGGTCTTCAAAAGACATTAGAACTGTCTTCCAATGTAAACAATCTCTTATTTCTACCCTCTTGTGCTAACACAGCTCCAGTGACATGTTGAAGATTTCAGTGAAGATAGGTGCCAGTCTGTCAGTGTCAGCTTTCAGGCATGATGGGGAGACATTTTCAGGTCCTGAGGCCTTCTTTGTTTTGTGGTGGGAAGACACCTGCCCGGCAGGTTGGAAGGTCTTAGGAGGGTCTCCCCTGCTTGGTGCTCGATGGTCATTGGGCCGGAGGTTGGTGGGGGCCCTGGCTCTCCTGGATCAGGAGGACCTGGTGCCCCATGTCTCAATCTGAGCCTCTTTGGCCTGGGGGCTACTGCTCCTGTGCTTAACTGACAACCTACCTCTCCGTGGGACATATGGCTGCCCTGGGGTGATGCACTGTGTTTGTCTGACTGGGGCTGTTGTGGCCATCTGGAGATGGTTCCTTTGAGGCTCCTGGGTGCTGTGTGTTGCAGGCCTTCTACTGTTCCTGTCACTTTAACAACTGTTTAACTCCAAGTGTTTGTTGCAGCACCTTTAGCTTTTATTACAGCACTCAGTCATTTTGGGTAGGATTTTAGTGGCTTGGATGTTTTTCTTTGTAAGATAAGGCTTCCGTCTTGCCACCCAACCCCATAGCCCAGACAAATGAAGAAGACGGGAGATTGCTGTCACATGTAGTACACAGCCAGTACTTGCTAGAAATTCCTGCAGCTCCTTCAGTGTTGCTGACGGCCTCTTGGCAGCCTCCCTGATCAGTTTTCTTCTCGTCTTATAATCAATTTTTGACGAACATACTGTTTTTGGTAAGGTCACTGTTGTGCCATATTTTCTCCACTTGATGATAACATTCTTCACTGTGTTCCATGGTATATTTAATTCCTTGGAAATTCTTTTGTAGCCTTCACCTGACTGATATCTTTGAATAATGAGATCCCTCTGATGCTTTGGAAGCTCTCTGCAGACCATGGCTTGTGCTGGAAGATGTGGCTACACAAATGTAAGGAAAAGCCTACCAGAACAGCTGAACTATATTTCATGTTTACCAGAGGCACTTTAATTGGTGACAGATGTGTGCTGACTCCAATTTAACATGAGTGTGAATGCAATTGGTTAAATCTGAACACAGCCACATCCCCAGTTATAAAACGGTGTGCAAACTTATGCAACCACATTATCTCAGTTCTTTATATTAACTTTCTATTTCTATTTGTTTTTCAATTGCATTGTACAGGTTATAGGTCACATTACAGGTGGAAAAAGTTGTGAAATTATTTATCTGGATGTGAATTTTTAATATCATGAAAACCTGGCATGTGAGCAGGGGTGTGTAGACTTTTTATATCCACTGTATATAAATTAAAATAAATATCTTAAAAACTAATTCCCATTCCCCGGCCTTTGAGTACTAGACGCTAAACAAATCTTAGAAATTTTAACTCTTCTGTGTTATATTTATTTTTACTACAGTTTAATATGATTTGCTATTTTGTGATTTTTGGTTTTATGTGAAGCATTTTTTTAACTGTTGTTTTTGAATATCGATACATCCATTCATTGTCTACTGCTTATCCAGGGTCTGGTCAGGGGGGCAGCAGCCTAAGCAGAGAGACCCAGACTTCCCTAGCCCCATTCGCCAGTTCGTATGGGGGAATCCCAAGACGTTCCCAGGCCAGCGGAGAAACATAGTCCCTCCAGCGTGTCCTGGGTCTTCCTCTGCGCCGCCCCCCAGTGGGACGTGCCTGGATCACCTCACCATGGAGGCGTCCAGTAGGCATCCAAACCAGATGCCCGAGCCACCTCAACTGGCTCCTCTTGACGTGGAGAAGCAGCGGCTCTACTCTGAGTCCCTCCCGGACGACTGAGCTTCTAGCCCTATCTCTAAGGGAGAGCCCAGACACCCTGCGAAGGAAACTCATTTCGGCCGCTTGTATCCGTGATCTCTTTTTTCGGTCACGACCAAAAACTCATGACCATAGATGATGGTAGAAACATAGATCGACCAGTAAACCGAGAGCTTCGCTTTTTGACTCGGCTCTCTCTTCACCACGACAGACCAGTACAGCGCCCGCATCACTGCTGACGCAGCACCAATCCGTCTATCGATCTCCCGCTCCATTTTTCCCTCATTCGTGAACAAGGCCTCAAGATACTTGAATTCCTCCACTTGAGGCAGGACCTCCCCTCTGACCCAGAGAAGGCACTCTACCCGTTTCTGGCTTAAGACCATGGCCTAGTACTTGGAGACACTGATTCTCATTCTGGCCGCTTCACACTCGGGTGCGAACTCCAGTGAGAGCTTTAGATCACGAGCTGATGAAGCCAATAGGACTACATCATGCGCAAAAAGCAGAGAAGCAATCCTAAGGCCACCAAAACTGATCCTCTCAACACCTTGACTGTGCCTAGAAATTCTGTCCATAAAAGTTATGAACAGAATCGGTGACAAAAGGGCAACCTTGGCGAAGTCCAGCCCTCACCGGAATCAAGTCCGACTTACTGCCGCCAATGCGGACCAAGCTCTGACACCGGTCATACAAGGACCTAACAGCCCATATCAAAGGGGCTGGTACCCCATACTTCAGGAGTACCACCCACAGGATTCCACGAGGGACATGGTTGAACGCCTTCTACAAGTCCACCATCCCATGCACCCTCCCATGCACCCTCCAGGACCCTGCTGAGGGTGTAGAGTTGGTCCAGTGTTCCACGGCCGGGACGAAAACCAAACTGCTCTTCCTGAATCCGAGGTTCGACTATCCGACGGAACCTCCTCTCCAGAATCCCCAAATAGACCTTACCAGGGAGGCTTAAGAGTGTGACTCCCCGATAGTTTGAACACACTCTACGGTCCCCCTTTTTGAATAGGGGGACCACCATCCCGGTCTGCCGATCCAGTGGAACTCAGTCGCGTTAGCCAACACAACCCTACAACAAATCTCATCCACCCCGGGGCCTTACCACCGAGGAACTTTTTGATCACCTCAGTGACCTCAGCACCAGAGATTGGAGAGCCCGCCCCAAGGTCCCCAAGTTCCGCTTCCTCAGTGGAAGACGTGCCAGTGGGATTGAGGAGTTCTTCGAAGTAATCTGCGCGCCGACCCACAACGTCCCAAGTTGAGGTCAACAGCACACTCTCCCCACTGTAAACAGTGTTGGTGGTGTACCTCGTTCTCCCCCGAGACGCCGGATGGTGGACCAGAATCGTCTCTAAGCCATATGTAATATTATATATAAATAAATTATATATCATATATAAATATATGATATATAAATACATTTCACACTGCACGTTTAGTTAAATTATATGGGCTACAGGTCACATTTAAGGTCGTAAAATATTTTGGTCTCATTTATACGTCAAAACAGTGGTGTGTAAACCTCTAATATTAAGTATTTAAGTTTTCTGTGTCCATGGAGTGGAGCGCCACATACCAAATGTTACACCCATCATTCCTTGTTCTCGTTTATTTGCAATTTTTTCAGGAAGCTTCATTAATGTATCAATCAACTGAAAGATGAAAAGTACAGTAACTATGTTAAAACTTTGTTTAAAAAAAAAGACAATACATTCCTACATGCTACATCAACTTACAAGATGTGCTCCTTTGGTGGCTAGCGCAGCTCCAAGTTCTTCAGCAGTACAGTTTTTTTGAACCTTATGGAGCTCCTGGTTTAGAATGGGCCCAATGTCAAACCTTAAATATGAATACATTTGTGTTAGCACTTTCAGCAGTCACAATTTTGTGTTTTTTTTAGCCATGAAGTCTGACCTCAACAAGCGATGATATTGTTCTTCCACTTTTTGCAGTCTCAAAGGAAAAAATTTACAGATAGGGTTTTAAATGAGCTGTTCAAAGTAACCTTCCACTGATTCATTTTAAAGACATTTAACTTTCAGAAATACTCCAGCTGTAAGTATTGGTTATTCCTATTGAGTTCAAATGAATCTATACATCATCAGTTCCAATAAGTACTTTGTTAAGATTATGATAACAGCACGTGCTTCCAAGACATGCTTTCTTCTCTTATTACAGAATGTGGTAATAAGAGTGCTGTGCATTTGTACTTCAGATTGACTGCATCCACCAGGAGTGAGTTCTGAAAAAAACATTGATTTAGAGGGAATAGATGTTTAGATTTATTAGGGCAAGCTGCAACAGCTAATACACAATTTAACCGAGAACTGCAGAAGTTAGCTCTTAGTCTGTTACTGTAATTAGCATAAGGAAATAATGAATAAGAAGGTTTCCCTTCTGTTTACCTGTTGGGACGTATCTGGATAATTGTGACTCCTGTCACAGTGTCACCATGCATGATGGTGTGGAATACAGGTGCTGGACCTCTCCACCTTGGAAGCAGGCTGGGGTGAACATTTAAAATCCCACTGAATCAAAATAATACAAAGAAAGAAAAAGAGAAAAAATAAAAAAATAAAGTATCTTACATCATCTGACAATCAACATGACATATAATAGGTAAATACAAACAATACATTCCAAAAAGCAACAAAAGACTGCGAAAGATTGAGAAATGCTAAAAAAAAAAACCCTGTTACATAGATAGATACATTTATTTACACATATATAGAGCTGGGTGATAAAACGATGGCAATATATATCTTGATGTAATTTTTCCACGACAGACACATGAGAAAGGGTCAATCTAGACCCCCCTACCACCACCATATCTCCCCTCCTTGAAAACAACGCCTGTACAGCAGCAACAACCGACCAGAGTCGGCTTTCTCGTGCCTTATGATTAAAAAAAAAGAGGAGAGACAGAAACAGTGTGCTATACAGTGCTGTTTGCTAAAACCGGCCACCACACAAGCTACTTAAATTACCACCTTAATAGCGTTCATTCAGTCGTGCTACATGGCGGAGAGGCTTCAACTTCTCAACGACAAAGTACAGATACGCTCCAAAGGCGAGTATGCAAAGACAGAAAAGCAGAGGACATTATGCAAAAAAATCAGTAACATGATAGAGAAAGACATGGTGCCAATACGCATGGTTGATGGTAAGGGCTTTCGTGACTTAATGCACTTAATGGAGCCAAACTTTAACATCTCTTCAAGATCAACCATAACCACCCGTTTAGAGGCACGCTACAAAAAGGCAGCTGAATTGAAGGCACAGCTAAGAGCACAAAGTGTTGCTCTCACAACCGATTGTTGGACTGCACAACACAACAGAGAGCTACATAATAGTAACTGTTCACTTCATTGACACGGAGTGGAAAATAAAGTCTGCGGTCCACCTCATAGACAGTATGTCAGAGCGACATACAGCTGACAATTTGGCAGATCGGCTGAATCAAGCAGTATAATTGTGGGGGCTAAGAGGTCACGTTATAGCCTGTGTCCACGACAATGCACCAAACATTGTCTCCGTAAACAACCCCAGAAGAGTAGGTTGGAATTCAGTTCCATACTTTGCACATACTTTCCATTTGGCTGTCAATGATGGACTCACCGCTACTGGTGTTAGCTGGGTCATTGTGGATGCCGGTAGACTGGTAAAACATTTCAACCACAGCGCTCCCGCTACCAAAGCACTGGATGCGAAGTAAAAACAAATGCAGCCAACAGCTCATCATCTCATTCAGTCCTGTAAAACCAGGTGGAACTCAGATTGTGACATGTTTCAAAGACTTCTTTAACAGCGATGGGCCATGGCTGCTGTGACAAAACTTTCAGATGCAAGGATGTTGGACTTGAGAGTACTGGCAACTGATTGAGGACGTGACACCTGTGCTGGAGGCACGAAAGTGTGCAATTACCATCATGTCTGCGGAGAGTAAGGCTTTTTTCCCCCATCACCTTCAGCCTCATCAACACGCGTCTCAAGGCGTTGGACAGAGACAGCAGCAAAGCGCCAAAGTTCAAATCTAAAGTGAAGTCCTCACTTGGTGACAGGATGAAGGTAGGCCTCATAATAATTTACGTAATAAATTTAAGCAGTTAAAAAAAAGTCCGCTGATCTGTTACCCATAATGCTTTTTATTATTATTGTTGAGTTGTAAATAAAATCAATGTTTAGACACATTTCAACAGTCACTGTGTAAAAACTTACTCAAGTATAGTTCCAATGTGAAACATAAACACATAAAAATGTGAAGCTAGCTTAATGTTATGCATAATAAATAAATATATATATATATATACAGTACAGACCAAAAGTTTGGACACACCTCATTCAAAGAGTTTTCTTTATTTTCATGACTATGAATATTGTAGCTTCACACTGAAGACATCAAAACTATGAATTAACACATGTGGAATTATATACTTAACAAAAAAGTGTGAAACAACTGAAAATATGTCTTATATTCTAGGTTCTTCAAAGTAGCCACCTTTTGCTTTGATTACTGCTTCACACACTCTTGGCATTCTGTTGATGAGCTTCAAGAGGTAGTCACCTGAAATGGTTTTTCAACAGTCTTGAAGGTGTTCCCAGAGATGCTTAGCACTTGTTGGCCCTTTTGCCTTCACTCTGTGGTCCAACTCTCCCCAAACCATCTCGATTGGGTTCAGGTCCGGTGACTGTGGAGGCCAGGTCATCTGGCACAGCACCCCATCACTCTCTTCTTGGTCAAATAGCCCTTACACAGCCTGGAGGTGTGTTTGGGGTCATTGTCCTGTTGAAAAATAAATGATGGTCCAACTAAACGCAAATGGATGGAATAGCATGCCGCTGCAAGATGCTGTGGTAGCCATGCTGGTTCAGTATGCCTTCAATGTTGAATATATCCCCAACAGTGTCACCAGCAAAGCACCCCCACGCCATCACACCTCCTCCTCCATGCTTCACGGTGGGAATCAGGCATGTAGAGTCCATCCGTTCACCTCTTCTGCGCCGCACAAAGACACGGTGGTTGGAACCAAAGATCTCAAACTTGGACTCATCAGACCAAAGCACAGATTTCCACTGGTCTAATGTCCATTCATTGTGTTCTTTAGCCCAAACAAGTCTCTTCTGCTTGTTGCCTGTCCTCAGCAGTGGTTTCCTAGCAGCTATTTTACCATGAAGGCCTGATTCACACGGTCTCCTCTTAACAGTTGTTCTAGAGATGTGTCTGCTGCTAGAACTCTGTGTGGCATTGACCTGTTCTCTAATCTGAGCTGCTGTTAACCTGCAATTTCTGAGGCTGGTGACTCGGATGAACTTATCGTCCGCAGCAAAGGTGACTCTTGGTCTTCCTTTCCTGGGGCGGTCCTCACGTGAGCCAGTTTCTTTGTAGCGCTTGATGGTTTTTGCGACTGCACTTGGGGACACTTTCAAAGTTTTCCCAATTGTTCGGACTGACTGACCATTTCTTAAAGTAATGA
This sequence comes from Crenichthys baileyi, assembly GCA_036173005.1. Classification (NCBI taxonomy): domain Eukaryota; kingdom Metazoa; phylum Chordata; class Actinopteri; order Cyprinodontiformes; family Goodeidae; genus Crenichthys; species Crenichthys baileyi. The sequence continues at coordinate 123,716 of JAHHUM010000086.1, read as the reverse complement.
TGGCCACTTGTTTTCTTTACTTAGCTGCTTTTTTCTTGCCATAATACAAATTCTAACAGTCTATTCAGTAGGACTATCAGCTGTGTACTGTATCCACCTCCTGCACAACACAACTGATGGTCCCAAACCCATTTATAAGGCTTGAAATCGCACTTATTAAACCTGACAGAGCACACCTGTGAAGTAAAAACCATTTCAGGTGACTACCTCTTGAGGCTCATCAACAGAATGCCAAGAGTGTGTGAAACAGTAATCAAAGCAAAAGGTGGCTACTTTGAAGAACCTAGAATATATGACATACTTTCAGTTGTTTCACACTTTTTTGTTAAGTATATAATTCCACATGTGTTAATTCATAGTTTTGATGCCTTTAGTGTGAAGCTACAATATTTATAGTCATGAAAATAAAGAAAACTCTTTGAATGAGGTGTGTCCAAACTTTTGGTCTGTACTGTATATATTTTGTTTAAAGCAGATTGCATCTGTCGAAATCATATCAACACCACCAAAGCTAGCAACAATGCTAGACCCTCAGCACAAGCACCTGGACTTTACTTTCCCTCCATGGAAGATTTCTACTAATTCTAAACTGCTTGAACTGGCTCTAGCAGAACATGTGCGCTCCAAGTCAGAAGATATTACAACCCCACAGGAGGAGGCCAGAGGTATGACTGTTCAGGAAACTGCAGTTCAGGGACGCACTTCTGCAAAGGTATTACTCTTGGGTGAAAACTATTCCACCTCCCACAATGATGACGCAGAGAAAGAAGTAGACTGCTATCTGAAAGATCCTCATCCACCTCTTGATTCCAGTCCCACAGAGTGGTGGAAGGTCAATGAGAGAAGGTTACCAAGGATGGCAGCCTTGGCACAACAACAGGGGTTGGACAATGAAACTGAAACACCTGGTTTTAGACCACAATAATTTATTAGTATGGTGTAGGGCCTCCTTTTGCGGCCAATACAGCATCAATTCGTCTTGGGAATGACATATACAACTCCTGCACAGTGGTCAGAGGGATTTTAAACCATTCTTCTTGCAGGATAGTGACCAGGTCACTACGTGATACTGGTGGAGGAAAATGTTTCCTGACTCGCTCCTCCAAAACACCCCAAAGTGGCTCAATAATATTTAGATCTGGTGACTGTGCAGGCCATGGGAGATGTTCAACTTCACTTTCATGTTCATCAAACCAATGTTTCACCAGTCTTGCTGTGTGTATTGGTGCATTGTCATCCTGATACACGGCACCAGCCCAAACCATCACTGATCCACCCCCATGCTTCACTCTGGGCATGCAACAGTCTGGGTTGTACGCTTCTTTGGGGCTTCTCCACACCATAACTCTCCAGGATGTGGGGAAAACAGTAAAGGTGGACTCATCAGAGAACAATACATGTTTCACATTGTCCACAGCCCAAGATTTGCGCTCCTTGCACCATTGAAACCGGCGTTTGGCATTGGCATGAGTGACCAAAGGTTTTGCTATAGCAGCCCGGCCGTGTATATCGACCCTGTGGAGCTCCCGACAGACAGTTCTGGTGGAAACAGGAAAGTTGAGGTGCACATTTAATTCTGCCATGATTTGGGCAGCTGTGGTTTTATGTTTTTTGGATACAATCCGGGTTAGCATCCGAACATCTCTTTCAGACAGCTTCCTCTTGCGTCCACAGTTAATCCTGTTGGATGTGGTTCGTCCTTCTTGGTGGTATGCTGACATTACCCTGGATACCGTGGTTCTTGATACATCACAAAGACTTGCTGTCTTGGTCACAGATGCGCCAGCAAGACGTGCACCAACACTTTGTCCTCTTTTGAACTCTGGTATGTCGCCCATAATGTTGTGTGCATTTCAATATTTTGAGCAAACTGTGCTCTTACCCTGCTAATTGAACCTTCACACTCTGCTCTTACTGGTGCAATGTGCAATCGATGAAGACTGGCTACCAGGCTGGTCCAATTTAGCCATGAAACCTCCCACACTAAAATGACAGGTGTTTCAGTTTCATTGTCCAACCCCTGTATATTTCTGCATACCATGCACATCAGTCTCATCTGAACGTGTTTTCTCTGCAGCTGGTCTCACTGTAAACAGGCTGCGAACACGACTCACACCAGAACATGTTAACATGCTGCTTTTTTTAAACAAAAATACCTGGGTCTAGGTTTATTTCTACAAAGACCTCATTCAAAACATACAGACAGGGATGTTCGTTTTCAACTCAGGAAACCTCAGGAAGTGCTCTTGCATAGTGTTCAGTTGCCAGTTCTCTGAATTGTATTCTCACATCTCTCAGGGATATTTTAAGTATTTTTCATGGTTTGTTTTTTAGTTAATCTTTAATTTAAATGTGAGTTTTACGTCTCTGTTCATAGGTGATTAAGTGTTTCACAGTCTATTTACTTTTTTCTCCTATTCACTAACCTAATAGTTTCCTGTTTTGTTATATTTTAAAAATATGTTTAAGGCTCATAATATTTGAGAAAACCATACTATTTGTGTATTTTTGTGTCTACCTGTGACACCTTTCTGGAGGGAGGCATCGTCCAAGCTTCTGCTGGCAACAACTTAATGCTCACCCTCTACAGATGATCCACATGGCCCTGTCTTTCAGTGTTCAACCCCTTATCTCTCCTAAACATAGCAATTGACTGAGCTTTTACTGTAACTAATTATATGTGCGCTCTTTCGGACTCTAACCTTGAAAACTGGCTCAGAGTTTATATGTTCTTTCTTTCTAGATGAAACGACTAAAGGAGCTACATCCATTTACATTTACTTTTCCTTCCCATAGAAAGTACTCCTGGATCAGTGCTTCTTTGTTCTCTTTGTGTCTCTGCTCTGTTCTCTCAAACCCCCAGTCGGTCGTGGCAGATGGCCGCTCACACTGAGCCTGGTTCTGCTGGAGGTTTCTTCCTGTTAAAAGGGAGTTTTTCCTCTCCACTGTCGCTACATGCATGCTCAGTATGAGGGATTGCTGCAAAGTCAACGCCAGTGACTGTCCACTGTCTCTACATGCTCATCCAGGAGGAGTGAATGCTGCAAGTCACTGACTGGATGTAATCTGCTGGGTTTCCTTAGATAGACAAACTTTTTTTCCAAATTGAATAAATAACTGAATCTGACTGCACTGTTCAATGGTTAGGATTAATTGGAATGTATGAACCTGACTTTGTGAAGTGCCTTGAGACAACATGTGTTGTGAGTTGGCGCTATATAAATATGAATTGAAAATTCAATTGAATTATTCAGTCAGTATTTAATACAGCTGGCACAATAATTTGTGAAAATATATTGTGCTTCTTCATTTAAATTGAGCAAAATAAATAAAATGCCTTTCATGGAATGGAAATACCCTTAATAAAACACGTTTTTAAGAAAATGCCTACTTACCTACTCTATCTAAGATCGATCAACTTTAGATTAATTAATCCATAATTTGCATCCCTAACATAAAAACATATATATATATATATATATATGCTAGTATAACAATGACCCTTTATGGGGTGCCTTGAGACGACATTGTTGTAAGTAAGCGCCGTCTAACTAAATAATCTGAACTGAAACTATCTGTGTAGTTATGCTGCTATAGGCTTAGGCTGCTGGAGGACATAATGACCACTTTCACCCTCTTCCCTACATTCTCACACTACTCTCCAATTTTGTGTTATTTGCTGTTATTTCAGCTTTTAACTTTGTTCCCTCTCTTTTCTCTTCCTAGAAGCTACACCTGCCCTGACTCTGTGTCTACCTGTGACCCCTTTCTGGAGAGGGGCATCATCCAAGCTTCTGCTGGCAACAACTTAATGCTCACCCTCTACCGATAATCCACATGGCCTTGTCTTTCAGTGTTTAACCCTTTCTCTCTCCTAGACATGGCGATTGACTGAGCTTTTACTGTAACTAATTATATGTGCTCTCTTTCAGATTCTAACCTTGAAAACTGGCTCAGAGTTTATCTGTTCTTTCTTTCTAGGTGAAACGACTAAAGGAGCTACATCCACTAACATTTACTTTTCCTTCCCATAGAAAGTACTCCTTGATCAGTGCATCTGTGTTCTTTTTGTGTCTCTTCTCTGTTCTCTCAAAACCCCAGTCGGTCGTTGCAGTTGGATTTTCACTCCAGCTTAATTCGCTGCGCGTCCATCGCAGATTTTGATCTCGCTTCGCTTTATTCGCCTTAATCACACCGTTCGCATCATGTCCTTTGCGTCCTCTGCCTTGCATCTCTTTTGAAACCGCCTTTACATATGGTTAACATGTAAATTGCCCGCTCCTGTTGTGTCATTCACGTTCGGTGTGAACACACCTTTAGTACTTGCTCCGGCTAACCTTCATCCCTCTTCTTTCCAGGGAGGTTTCTCTTTAGGTTTTCCTGTCCCCTGCTCTCACTGCTGATCACAATGTTATCTGCAAACATCATAGTCCATGAAGACTCCTGTCTCATCTCATCTATCAACTTGTCCATCACCAGAGCAAACAAAAAGGGGGTCAGAGACGATCCTTGATACAGTCCCACTTTCACCTCCAACTCCTCTATCACAACTGCAACACACCTCACCACTGTCTTACAGCTCTGAAACATGTCCTACACCACTCTAACCTACTTCTTTGTTACTCCAGACTTCCTTATACAATACCACAGCTCTTTTCTCAGTACCCTGTCATATGCTTTCTTAAGACCTACAAAAACACAATGCAGCTCCCTCTGACCTTTTTTGTACTTCTTTATAAATGTCCTCAAAGCAAGTATTGCATCTGAAGTATTTTTTCTTGGTATGATGCCATACTACTGCTCACAGATGCTCACTGCACCATAACTTCAGTGTATGTCTCATCAACTTTATTCCGGTGTAGTTGCCACAACTCAGCATCTGCCTTGTTCTTGAAAAGTGGTACCAGCACACTTCTCATCCATTCCTCTGGCATATTCTCACTCTCTAAGGCTACATTCACACCACAGGTCTTAATGCTCAAATCCGATTTTTTCAGGAATCAGATTTTTTTGCGTGGCTGTCCCGGTTACTTTGAAAATGTTGCAGCTCCAAACTGACCCGCATGCAATCCATTGTATCGGACTGCGGCAGGGGCAGATCATAACATGCTCGGTAACCTCGATAGCATTTTAAAGTCCTCTGTTTGAACAGTTGTATACGAATTTTACAGTACAAACTTCGTGCCACATCCAAACAGTTCCTATGAGCCTTTCCAGGAGGCTTGAATAAAGTTTTATCTCTGTTTATTAACGAGCTCTAACGTCTCGCTGTCTCTCTACTGTGCAGTGCTATTCTAGCCCCCAGTCTGTTTTGTACACTGCTAACGTTTCTTGCTGGGCGGCGCCAACAAGGTAGTAATAATATGTTTTCACAGTTGATGTCATTCATTTTATTAGATCACGTCGTGAGCGATTTCTGTCCCTGTATCGTTGCTACTCTACTTTCAATGTCCAAATTTCACAAAATCTGGACAAAAAACAACACTCTTTCTGCGGGGCACTGACACGCTGATTTAAGTACACTCGCGAGCAGGTGTATCAATGAGCCAATTGGTTTCTGAACTGGAGAATCAATGGTCATCACTTCTACAGGAATTCTGAGCGCTAATACAGGAGTCCATCAAGCCATTACAGACCTCGGTGGACCCAGTCCCCAATACTGTGAATCACTTTAATGGCTGCCCAGCTGCTGCTTCCCATCTTGTCTAAAAGTTAGTTGTGCGGCTTATACTTTCACCTTTAAAATCCAGGGGAAGCACACATTTTACAACAAGCGAGTAATGGATAAAGAGTAGGGGACAGTATGGTTTTTTCTTGCTGCAACCCGTACCAGGGTTTTTCTTCCCCACCCGTTTGGATGACATCTGCTCCTAGAGTTGTATGCTGCACTGTGGATTCACTGGCTTGTGGACACTTTCAACTAACACTATGGTAACCATGGAAACAGGTAGGCTGTGAGCAGTTTACTTTTATAATGCTCCATTAGCTATGTGCATAGACTTGTATTTTGTGAGGGACATTTGTTTCCTTTGGGATGGACTTTTGTGTTCGGTGTGCATTCCATTCCACATACGGGATTTTTACGATATTTTCTGTTTGAGTAACATGGTACACTTGTTAAGGTGGTTTCAGTGAGACCATGGTTTGGTTGATATGGTTATGATGCACTCAGATCTATATTTAATCAGGTATTGCTTTATAAGGGATGCCTTTTTTTCTTTCTCTTTATATTAGTTGTTTGGATAAGTTTTTGTTTTGTCCCCCACTTTTTTTTTGGCTTTGAAGTTACGCCAGGCCTGGAAAAATTATTGCTCCCAGTTTCTTAATGACATGACGACTCGGGCAGGAATTTTCGCTTTATCTCCTGGAACCTGAGAGGCGCCAACCAACACATTAAAATGCAATAAAACTTATGGCTCGCTTAAGCAACTCAGGGAAGATATCTCCATACAGGAAACTCAACTTTGCACCTCAGAGGTTAACTGTGTCAAGTGACCTTGGATAAGGGATGTTTTTCACTCTAAATTCCGTATGAGGGCGAGGGGTGCGGCTATCAGTCTTTCACTTGAGTTATCGAACTCCATTGTATGGCATGCCTGTCGTTATGGACAGTGGTTTTGTACCCATGTGAGATGACGATAAATTCTATCACAAGTTTTTTCTCCTCCCTCCTCAAAGTTAAAGATCACTACTTAATTTTTGGTGGTGCTTTTAATTCAATTCAAAACAGGTATTTCTCTAATCCTCAGATGTTGTCCAAGACAGCTGAAGTACTTGACATATTCAAGATTCATTTAAGATTATTTGACCCAGGTAAGGCTAAATTCCACTCAGACAAAGATTTTTCCTTTTATTCGCACATCCATCATTCACATTCTTGGGATTGATTTTTTTTCAACTGGACTATTATTTTTTATGAGATGTCCACCCATGTGAAGAGGGAGACAAGGAATTATTGAGGAGTATACAAAAGCAACTTAACGTCAAGATAAGAGATAGCAAGGAAGTGCACAATAAAAATCTGAGAGCAAGCTTCAGCTAAACCATATCAGAGATGTGTGGTCAGGGATGATGAAGATCACAGACTTCAAGCAGAAGGAAGATCGGACCGATGAATTTATGGACAGAGCCAATGAGCTAAACACATTCTTCAATAGGTTTTGTTCAGAAACAAGCTCAGCATCCTCCTCTCCCGCTCACAGCCAAACAAACATCCCACCCTCCTTTGACCCACAGCTTTACTGTCAGACCTCTAACACTTTACCTTCCTCCTTCGCCATGGACCCTTCTGCTTTTACATGTTTGCCTTCAACCAAATCAAAAGATGCTGATGCTCTCTTTGCCTCCCCCTTCCAGAAGTCAGATGAAGAGACGACTGAAAAGACTGAACCGGATTAAGGTTGCAGGTCCAGATCATGTCAGCCCTAGAGTCCTGAAGGCCTGTGTAGAGCAGCTCTGTGGGATTCTGCAGAACCTCTTCAACCTTAGCCAGGCCCTGAAGGTTCTAGTGTTGTGGAAGACCCCGTCTTGTTCCGATACCAAAGAAAACTCACCCATCAGTCCTCGATGACTATAGACCTGTTGACCTGACGTCACAAATCAAGGTCAGAGAGAGAGTCCTGTTGGCCCACCTGAGTAAGGATGATAAACTATAAAGATCCCCTTCAGTTTACTTATCGCTGTGGAGTTGAAGGTTAAGATGCCATCAAACACCTGCTTCAACAAACCCGCTGACATCTGGACAAAGCCAGCAGCACTGTGAGGATCATGCTCTTTGATTTCTCCAGTGAATTTGACACAATTCAACCTGATCTACTTTGTCAGAAACTCCAGACGACTCAAGTTGAGGCCTCAACAATCCTCTGTATCAAAGACTGATGGCCGTGAACCTATCTTTTTTCACATATCCCGGTACTTATTGAAAAGTATTTTTTAAATAATTGGATCAATTAATAAGTTACTTTCTCTGGAGCAATAAAAACCCATGCATCAGAAAACCTCTGCTACAGCATCAAAAGGTTTGTGGTGACTTGTCATTGCCCAATTTCTTACACTATTACTGGTCTTGCAATAGTCATAAAACATCTGTACTGGACAGACAATACATCAGATAAAGAGCGTCCTTCGTGGGTGGATATAGAATTTGCACCCTCTAAACACACTCTTTATTCTCTGGTTTGCTCCCAGCTTCCTGTGACTGTCTCCACTTTCACCTTAAAAACAGTGGAAGTTAACTGTTAAAATCTGAATTCAAATAAGAAAAAGTCCTGGGTCTTCAAAAGACATTAGAACTGTCTTCCAATGTAAACAATCTCTTATTTCTACCCTCTTGTGCTAACACAGCTCCAGTGACATGTTGAAGATTTCAGTGAAGATAGGTGCCAGTCTGTCAGTGTCAGCTTTCAGGCATGATGGGGAGACATTTTCAGGTCCTGAGGCCTTCTTTGTTTTGTGGTGGGAAGACACCTGCCCGGCAGGTTGGAAGGTCTTAGGAGGGTCTCCCCTGCTTGGTGCTCGATGGTCATTGGGCCGGAGGTTGGTGGGGGCCCTGGCTCTCCTGGATCAGGAGGACCTGGTGCCCCATGTCTCAATCTGAGCCTCTTTGGCCTGGGGGCTACTGCTCCTGTGCTTAACTGACAACCTACCTCTCCGTGGGACATATGGCTGCCCTGGGGTGATGCACTGTGTTTGTCTGACTGGGGCTGTTGTGGCCATCTGGAGATGGTTCCTTTGAGGCTCCTGGGTGCTGTGTGTTGCAGGCCTTCTACTGTTCCTGTCACTTTAACAACTGTTTAACTCCAAGTGTTTGTTGCAGCACCTTTAGCTTTTATTACAGCACTCAGTCATTTTGGGTAGGATTTTAGTGGCTTGGATGTTTTTCTTTGTAAGATAAGGCTTCCGTCTTGCCACCCAACCCCATAGCCCAGACAAATGAAGAAGACGGGAGATTGCTGTCACATGTAGTACACAGCCAGTACTTGCTAGAAATTCCTGCAGCTCCTTCAGTGTTGCTGACGGCCTCTTGGCAGCCTCCCTGATCAGTTTTCTTCTCGTCTTATAATCAATTTTTGACGAACATACTGTTTTTGGTAAGGTCACTGTTGTGCCATATTTTCTCCACTTGATGATAACATTCTTCACTGTGTTCCATGGTATATTTAATTCCTTGGAAATTCTTTTGTAGCCTTCACCTGACTGATATCTTTGAATAATGAGATCCCTCTGATGCTTTGGAAGCTCTCTGCAGACCATGGCTTGTGCTGGAAGATGTGGCTACACAAATGTAAGGAAAAGCCTACCAGAACAGCTGAACTATATTTCATGTTTACCAGAGGCACTTTAATTGGTGACAGATGTGTGCTGACTCCAATTTAACATGAGTGTGAATGCAATTGGTTAAATCTGAACACAGCCACATCCCCAGTTATAAAACGGTGTGCAAACTTATGCAACCACATTATCTCAGTTCTTTATATTAACTTTCTATTTCTATTTGTTTTTCAATTGCATTGTACAGGTTATAGGTCACATTACAGGTGGAAAAAGTTGTGAAATTATTTATCTGGATGTGAATTTTTAATATCATGAAAACCTGGCATGTGAGCAGGGGTGTGTAGACTTTTTATATCCACTGTATATAAATTAAAATAAATATCTTAAAAACTAATTCCCATTCCCCGGCCTTTGAGTACTAGACGCTAAACAAATCTTAGAAATTTTAACTCTTCTGTGTTATATTTATTTTTACTACAGTTTAATATGATTTGCTATTTTGTGATTTTTGGTTTTATTGTGAAGCATTTTTTTAACTGTTGTTTTTGAATATCGATACATCCATTCATTGTCTACTGCTTATCCAGGGTCTGGTCAGGGGGGCAGCAGCCTAAGCAGAGAGACCCAGACTTCCCTAGCCCCATTCGCCAGTTCGTATGGGGGAATCCCAAGACGTTCCCAGGCCAGCGGAGAAACATAGTCCCTCCAGCGTGTCCTGGGTCTTCCTCTGCGCCGCCCCCCAGTGGGACGTGCCTGGATCACCTCACCATGGAGGCGTCCAGTAGGCATCCAAACCAGATGCCCGAGCCACCTCAACTGGCTCCTCTTGACGTGGAGAAGCAGCGGCTCTACTCTGAGTCCCTCCCGGACGACTGAGCTTCTAGCCCTATCTCTAAGGGAGAGCCCAGACACCCTGCGAAGGAAACTCATTTCGGCCGCTTGTATCCGTGATCTCTTTTTTCGGTCACGACCAAAAACTCATGACCATAGATGATGGTAGAAACATAGATCGACCAGTAAACCGAGAGCTTCGCTTTTTGACTCGGCTCTCTCTTCACCACGACAGACCAGTACAGCGCCCGCATCACTGCTGACGCAGCACCAATCCGTCTATCGATCTCCCGCTCCATTTTTCCCTCATTCGTGAACAAGGCCTCAAGATACTTGAATTCCTCCACTTGAGGCAGGACCTCCCCTCTGACCCAGAGAAGGCACTCTACCCGTTTCTGGCTTAAGACCATGGCCTAGTACTTGGAGACACTGATTCTCATTCTGGCCGCTTCACACTCGGGTGCGAACTCCAGTGAGAGCTTTAGATCACGAGCTGATGAAGCCAATAGGACTACATCATGCGCAAAAAGCAGAGAAGCAATCCTAAGGCCACCAAAACTGATCCTCTCAACACCTTGACTGTGCCTAGAAATTCTGTCCATAAAAGTTATGAACAGAATCGGTGACAAAGGGCAACCTTGGCGAAGTCCAGCCCTCACCGGAATCAAGTCCGACTTACTGCCGCCAATGCGGACCAAGCTCTGACACCGGTCATACAAGGACCTAACAGCCCATATCAAAGGGGCTGGTACCCCATACTTCAGGAGTACCACCCACAGGATTCCACGAGGGACATGGTTGAACGCCTTCTACAAGTCCACCATCCCATGCACCCTCCCATGCACCCTCCAGGACCCTGCTGAGGGTGTAGAGTTGGTCCAGTGTTCCACGGCCGGGACGAAAACCAAACTGCTCTTCCTGAATCCGAGGTTCGACTATCCGACGGAACCTCCTCTCCAGAATCCCCAAATAGACCTTACCAGGGAGGCTTAAGAGTGTGACTCCCCGATAGTTTGAACACACTCTACGGTCCCCCTTTTTGAATAGGGGGACCACCATCCCGGTTGCCGATCCAGTGGAACTCAGTCGCGTTAGCCAACACAACCCTACAACAAATCTCATCCACCCCGGGGCCTTACCACCGAGGAACTTTTTGATCACCTCAGTGACCTCAGCACCAGAGATTGGAGAGCCCGCCCCAAGGTCCCCAAGTTCCGCTTCCTCAGTGGAAGACGTGCCAGTGGGATTGAGGAGTTCTTCGAAGTAATCTGCGCGCCGACCCACAACGTCCCAAGTTGAGGTCAACAGCACACTCTCCCCACTGTAAACAGTGTTGGTGGTGTACCTCGTTCTCCCCCGAGACGCCGGATGGTGGACCAGAATCGTCTCTAAGCCATATGTAATATTATATATAAATAAATTATATATCATATATAAATATATGATATATAAATACATTTCACACTGCACGTTTAGTTAAATTATATGGGCTACAGGTCACATTTAAGGTCGTAAAATATTTTGGTCTCATTTATACGTCAAAACAGTGGTGTGTAAACCTCTAATATTAAGTATTTAAGTTTTCTGTGTCCATGGAGTGGAGCGCCACATACCAAATGTTACACCCATCATTCCTTGTTCTCGTTTATTTGCAATTTTTTCAGGAAGCTTCATTAATGTATCAATCAACTGAAAGATGAAAAGTACAGTAACTATGTTAAAACTTTGTTTAAAAAAAAAGACAATACATTCCTACATGCTACATCAACTTACAAGATGTGCTCCTTTGGTGGCTAGCGCAGCTCCAAGTTCTTCAGCAGTACAGTTTTTTTGAACCTTATGGAGCTCCTGGTTTAGAATGGGCCCAATGTCAAACCTTAAATATGAATACATTTGTGTTAGCACTTTCAGCAGTCACAATTTTGTGTTTTTTTTAGCCATGAAGTCTGACCTCAACAAGCGATGATATTGTTCTTCCACTTTTTGCAGTCTCAAAGGAAAAAATTTACAGATAGGGTTTTAAATGAGCTGTTCAAAGTAACCTTCCACTGATTCATTTTAAAGACATTTAACTTTCAGAAATACTCCAGCTGTAAGTATTGGTTATTCCTATTGAGTTCAAATGAATCTATACATCATCAGTTCCAATAAGTACTTTGTTAAGATTATGATAACAGCACGTGCTTCCAAGACATGCTTTCTTCTCTTATTACAGAATGTGGTAATAAGAGTGCTGTGCATTTGTACTTCAGATTGACTGCATCCACCAGGAGTGAGTTCTGAAAAAAACATTGATTTAGAGGGAATAGATGTTTAGATTTATTAGGGCAAGCTGCAACAGCTAATACACAATTTAACCGAGAACTGCAGAAGTTAGCTCTTAGTCTGTTACTGTAATTAGCATAAGGAAATAATGAATAAGAAGGTTTCCCTTCTGTTTACCTGTTGGGACGTATCTGGATAATTGTGACTCCTGTCACAGTGTCACCATGCATGATGGTGTGGAATACAGGTGCTGGACCTCTCCACCTTGGAAGCAGGCTGGGGTGAACATTTAAAATCCCACTGAATCAAAATAATACAAAGAAAGAAAAAGAGAAAAAATAAAAAAATAAAGTATCTTACATCATCTGACAATCAACATGACATATAATAGGTAAATACAAACAATACATTCCAAAAAGCAACAAAAGACTGCGAAAGATTGAGAAATGCTAAAAAAAAAAACCCTGTTACATAGATAGATACATTTATTTACACATATATAGAGCTGGGTGATAAAACGATGGCAATATATATCTTGATGTAATTTTTCCACGACAGACACATGAGAAAGGGTCAATCTAGACCCCCCTACCACCACCATATCTCCCCTCCTTGAAAACAACGCCTGTACAGCAGCAACAACCGACCAGAGTCGGCTTTCTCGTGCCTTATGATTAAAAAAAAAGAGGAGAGACAGAAACAGTGTGCTATACAGTGCTGTTTGCTAAAACCGGCCACCACACAAGCTACTTAAATTACCACCTTAATAGCGTTCATTCAGTCGTGCTACATGGCGGAGAGGCTTCAACTTCTCAACGACAAAGTACAGATACGCTCCAAAGGCGAGTATGCAAAGACAGAAAAGCAGAGGACATTATGCAAAAAAATCAGTAACATGATAGAGAAAGACATGGTGCCAATACGCATGGTTGATGGTAAGGGCTTTCGTGACTTAATGCACTTAATGGAGCCAAACTTTAACATCTCTTCAAGATCAACCATAACCACCCGTTTAGAGGCACGCTACAAAAAGGCAGCTGAATTGAAGGCACAGCTAAGAGCACAAAGTGTTGCTCTCACAACCGATTGTTGGACTGCACAACACAACAGAGAGCTACATAATAGTAACTGTTCACTTCATTGACACGGAGTGGAAAATAAAGTCTGCGGTCCACCTCATAGACAGTATGTCAGAGCGACATACAGCTGACAATTTGGCAGATCGGCTGAATCAAGCAGTATAATTGTGGGGGCTAAGAGGTCACGTTATAGCCTGTGTCCACGACAATGCACCAAACATTGTCTCCGTAAACAACCCCAGAAGAGTAGGTTGGAATTCAGTTCCATACTTTGCACATACTTTCCATTTGGCTGTCAATGATGGACTCACCGCTACTGGTGTTAGCTGGGTCATTGTGGATGCCGGTAGACTGGTAAAACATTTCAACCACAGCGCTCCCGCTACCAAAGCACTGGATGCGAAGTAAAAACAAATGCAGCCAACAGCTCATCATCTCATTCAGTCCTGTAAAACCAGGTGGAACTCAGATTGTGACATGTTTCAAAGACTTCTTTAACAGCGATGGGCCATGGCTGCTGTGACAAAACTTTCAGATGCAAGGATGTTGGACTTGAGAGTACTGGCAACTGATTGAGGACGTGACACCTGTGCTGGAGGCACGAAAGTGTGCAATTACCATCATGTCTGCGGAGAGTAAGGCTTTTTTCCCCCATCACCTTCAGCCTCATCAACACGCGTCTCAAGGCGTTGGACAGAGACAGCAGCAAAGCGCCAAAGTTCAAATCTAAAGTGAAGTCCTCACTTGGTGACAGGATGAAGGTAGGCCTCATAATAATTTACGTAATAAATTTAAGCAGTTAAAAAAAAGTCCGCTGATCTGTTACCCATAATGCTTTTTATTATTATTGTTGAGTTGTAAATAAAATCAATGTTTAGACACATTTCAACAGTCACTGTGTAAAAACTTACTCAAGTATAGTTCCAATGTGAAACATAAACACATAAAAATGTGAAGCTAGCTTAATGTTATGCATAATAAATAAATATATATATATATATACAGTACAGACCAAAAGTTTGGACACACCTCATTCAAAGAGTTTTCTTTATTTTCATGACTATAAATATTGTAGCTTCACACTAAAGGCATCAAAACTATGAATTAACACATGTGGAATTATATACTTAACAAAAAAGTGTGAAACAACTGAAAATATGTCTTATATTCTAGGTTCTTCAAAGTAGCCACCTTTTGCTTTGATTACTGCTTCACACACTCTTGGCATTCTGTTGATGAGCTTCAAGAGGTAGTCACCTGAAATGGTTTTTCAACAGTCTTGAAGGTGTTCCCAGAGATGCTTAGCACTTGTTGGCCCTTTTGCCTTCACTCTGTGGTCCAACTCTCCCCAAACCATCTCGATTGGGTTCAGGTCCGGTGACTGTGGAGGCCAGGTCATCTGGCACAGCACCCCATCACTCTCTTCTTGGTCAAATAGCCCTTACACAGCCTGGAGGTGTGTTTGGGGTCATTGTCCTGTTGAAAAATAAATGATGGTCCAACTAAACGCAAATGGATGGAATAGCATGCCGCTGCAAGATGCTGTGGTAGCCATGCTGGTTCAGTATGCCTTCAATGTTGAATATATCCCCAACAGTGTCACCAGCAAAGCACCCCCACGCCATCACACCTCCTCCTCCATGCTTCACGGTGGGAATCAGGCATGTAGAGTCCATCCGTTCACCTCTTCTGCGCCGCACAAAGACACGGTGGTTGGAACCAAAGATCTCAAACTTGGACTCATCAGACCAAAGCACAGATTTCCACTGGTCTAATGTCCATTCATTGTGTTCTTTAGCCCAAACAAGTCTCTTCTGCTTGTTGCCTGTCCTCAGCAGTGGTTTCCTAGCAGCTATTTTACCATGAAGGCCTGATTCACACGGTCTCCTCTTAACAGTTGTTCTAGAGATGTGTCTGCTGCTAGAACTCTGTGTGGCATTGACCTGTTCTCTAATCTGAGCTGCTGTTAACCTGCAATTTCTGAGGCTGGTGACTCGGATGAACTTATCGTCCGCAGCAAAGGTGACTCTTGGTCTTCCTTTCCTGGGGCGGTCCTCACGTGAGCCAGTTTCTTTGTAGCGCTTGATGGTTTTTGCGACTGCACTTGGGGACACTTTCAAAGTTTTCCCAATTGTTCGGACTGACTGACCATTTCTTAAAGTAATGATGGCCACTTGTTTTCTTTACTTAGCTGCTTTTTTCTTGCCATAATACAAATTCTAACAGTCTATTCAGTAGGACTATCAGCTGTGTACTGTATCCACCTCCTGCACAACACAACTGATGGTCCCAAACCCATTTATAAGGCTTGAAATCGCACTTATTAAACCTGACAGAGCACACCTGTGAAGTAAAAACCATTTCAGGTGACTACCTCTTGAGGCTCATCAACAGAATGCCAAGAGTGTGTGAAACAGTAATCAAAGCAAAAGGTGGCTACTTTGAAGAACCTAGAATATATGACATACTTTCAGTTGTTTCACACTTTTTTGTTAAGTATATAATTCCACATGTGTTAATTCATAGTTTTGATGCCTTTAGTGTGAAGCTACAATATTTATAGTCATGAAAATAAAGAAAACTCTTTGAATGAGGTGTGTCCAAACTTTTGGTCTGTACTGTATATATTTTGTTTAAAGCAGATTGCATCTGTCGAAATCATATCAACACCACCAAAGCTAGCAACAATGCTAGACCCTCAGCACAAGCACCTGGACTTTACTTTCCCTCCATGGAAGATTTCTACTAATTCTAAACTGCTTGAACTGGCTCTAGCAGAACATGTGCGCTCCAAGTCAGAAGATATTACAACCCCACAGGAGGAGGCCAGAGGTATGACTGTTCAGGAAACTGCAGTTCAGGGACGCACTTCTGCAAAGGTATTACTCTTGGGTGAAAACTATTCCACCTCCCACAATGATGACGCAGAGAAAGAAGTAGACTGCTATCTGAAAGATCCTCATCCACCTCTTGATTCCAGTCCCACAGAGTGGTGGAAGGTCAATGAGAGAAGGTTACCAAGGATGGCAGCCTTGGCACAACAACAGGGGTTGGACAATGAAACTGAAACACCTGGTTTTAGACCACAATAATTTATTAGTATGGTGTAGGGCCTCCTTTTGCGGCCAATACAGCATCAATTCGTCTTGGGAATGACATATACAACTCCTGCACAGTGGTCAGAGGGATTTTAAACCATTCTTCTTGCAGGATAGTGACCAGGTCACTACGTGATACTGGTGGAGGAAAATGTTTCCTGACTCGCTCCTCCAAAACACCCCAAAGTGGCTCAATAATATTTAGATCTGGTGACTGTGCAGGCCATGGGAGATGTTCAACTTCACTTTCATGTTCATCAAACCAATGTTTCACCAGTCTTGCTGTGTGTATTGGTGCATTGTCATCCTGATACACGGCACCAGCCCAAACCATCACTGATCCACCCCCATGCTTCACTCTGGGCATGCAACAGTCTGGGTTGTACGCTTCTTTGGGGCTTCTCCACACCATAACTCTCCAGGATGTGGGGAAAACAGTAAAGGTGGACTCATCAGAGAACAATACATGTTTCACATTGTCCACAGCCCAAGATTTGCGCTCCTTGCACCATTGAAACCGGCGTTTGGCATTGGCATGAGTGACCAAAGGTTTTGCTATAGCAGCCCGGCCGTGTATATCGACCCTGTGGAGCTCCCGACAGACAGTTCTGGTGGAAACAGGAAAGTTGAGGTGCACATTTAATTCTGCCATGATTTGGGCAGCTGTGGTTTTATGTTTTTTGGATACAATCCGGGTTAGCATCCGAACATCTCTTTCAGACAGCTTCCTCTTGCGTCCACAGTTAATCCTGTTGGATGTGGTTCGTCCTTCTTGGTGGTATGCTGACATTACCCTGGATACCGTGGTTCTTGATACATCACAAAGACTTGCTGTCTTGGTCACAGATGCGCCAGCAAGACGTGCACCAACACTTTGTCCTCTTTTGAACTCTGGTATGTCGCCCATAATGTTGTGTGCATTTCAATATTTTGAGCAAACTGTGCTCTTACCCTGCTAATTGAACCTTCACACTCTGCTCTTACTGGTGCAATGTGCAATCGATGAAGACTGGCTACCAGGCTGGTCCAATTTAGCCATGAAACCTCCCACACTAAAATGACAGGTGTTTCAGTTTCATTGTCCAACCCCTGTATATTTCTGCATACCATGCACATCAGTCTCATCTGAACGTGTTTTCTCTGCAGCTGGTCTCACTGTAAACAGGCTGCGAACACGACTCACACCAGAACATGTTAACATGCTGCTTTTTTTAAACAAAAATACCTGGGTCTAGGTTTATTTCTACAAAGACCTCATTCAAAACATACAGACAGGGATGTTCGTTTTCAACTCAGGAAACCTCAGGAAGTGCTCTTGCATAGTGTTCAGTTGCCAGTTCTCTGAATTGTATTCTCACATCTCTCAGGGATATTTTAAGTATTTTTCATGGTTTGTTTTTTAGTTAATCTTTAATTTAAATGTGAGTTTTACGTCTCTGTTCATAGGTGATTAAGTGTTTCACAGTCTATTTACTTTTTTCTCCTATTCACTAACCTAATAGTTTCCTGTTTTGTTATATTTTAAAAATATGTTTAAGGCTCATAATATTTGAGAAAACCATACTATTTGTGTATTTTTGTGTCTACCTGTGACACCTTTCTGGAGGGAGGCATCGTCCAAGCTTCTGCTGGCAACAACTTAATGCTCACCCTCTACAGATGATCCACATGGCCCTGTCTTTCAGTGTTCAACCCCTTATCTCTCCTAAACATAGCAATTGACTGAGCTTTTACTGTAACTAATTATATGTGCGCTCTTTCGGACTCTAACCTTGAAAACTGGCTCAGAGTTTATATGTTCTTTCTTTCTAGATGAAACGACTAAA
This sequence comes from Crenichthys baileyi, assembly GCA_036173005.1. Taxonomy (NCBI): domain Eukaryota; kingdom Metazoa; phylum Chordata; class Actinopteri; order Cyprinodontiformes; family Goodeidae; genus Crenichthys; species Crenichthys baileyi. The sequence goes on along the minus strand of JAHHUM010000086.1, from coordinate 105,344 downwards.
GGAGCTACATCCATTTACATTTACTTTTCCTTCCCATAGAAAGTACTCCTGGATCAGTGCTTCTTTGTTCTCTTTGTGTCTCTGCTCTGTTCTCTCAAACCCCCAGTCGGTCGTGGCAGATGGCCGCTCACACTGAGCCTGGTTCTGCTGGAGGTTTCTTCCTGTTAAAAGGGAGTTTTTCCTCTCCACTGTCGCTACATGCATGCTCAGTATGAGGGATTGCTGCAAAGTCAACGCCAGTGACTGTCCACTGTCTCTACATGCTCATCCAGGAGGAGTGAATGCTGCAAGTCACTGACTGGATGTAATCTGCTGGGTTTCCTTAGATAGACAAACTTTTTTTCCAAATTGAATAAATAACTGAATCTGACTGCACTGTTCAATGGTTAGGATTAATTGGAATGTATGAACCTGACTTTGTGAAGTGCCTTGAGACAACATGTGTTGTGAGTTGGCGCTATATAAATATGAATTGAAAATTCAATTGAATTATTCAGTCAGTATTTAATACAGCTGGCACAATAATTTGTGAAAATATATTGTGCTTCTTCATTTAAATTGAGCAAAATAAATAAAATGCCTTTCATGGAATGGAAATACCCTTAATAAAACACGTTTTTAAGAAAATGCCTACTTACCTACTCTATCTAAGATCGATCAACTTTAGATTAATTAATCCATAATTTGCATCCCTAACATAAAAACATATATATATATATATATATATGCTAGTATAACAATGACCCTTTATGGGGTGCCTTGAGACGACATTGTTGTAAGTAAGCGCCGTCTAACTAAATAATCTGAACTGAAACTATCTGTGTAGTTATGCTGCTATAGGCTTAGGCTGCTGGAGGACATAATGACCACTTTCACCCTCTTCCCTACATTCTCACACTACTCTCCAATTTTGTGTTATTTGCTGTTATTTCAGCTTTTAACTTTGTTCCCTCTCTTTTCTCTTCCTAGAAGCTACACCTGCCCTGACTCTGTGTCTACCTGTGACCCCTTTCTGGAGAGGGGCATCATCCAAGCTTCTGCTGGCAACAACTTAATGCTCACCCTCTACCGATAATCCACATGGCCTTGTCTTTCAGTGTTTAACCCTTTCTCTCTCCTAGACATGGCGATTGACTGAGCTTTTACTGTAACTAATTATATGTGCTCTCTTTCAGATTCTAACCTTGAAAACTGGCTCAGAGTTTATCTGTTCTTTCTTTCTAGGTGAAACGACTAAAGGAGCTACATCCACTAACATTTACTTTTCCTTCCCATAGAAAGTACTCCTTGATCAGTGCATCTGTGTTCTTTTTGTGTCTCTTCTCTGTTCTCTCAAAACCCCAGTCGGTCGTTGCAGTTGGATTTTCACTCCAGCTTAATTCGCTGCGCGTCCATCGCAGATTTTGATCTCGCTTCGCTTTATTCGCCTTAATCACACCGTTCGCATCATGTCCTTTGCGTCCTCTGCCTTGCATCTCTTTTGAAACCGCCTTTACATATGGTTAACATGTAAATTGCCCGCTCCTGTTGTGTCATTCACGTTCGGTGTGAACACACCTTTAGTACTTGCTCCGGCTAACCTTCATCCCTCTTCTTTCCAGGGAGGTTTCTCTTTAGGTTTTCCTGTCCCCTGCTCTCACTGCTGATCACAATGTTATCTGCAAACATCATAGTCCATGAAGACTCCTGTCTCATCTCATCTATCAACTTGTCCATCACCAGAGCAAACAAAAAGGGGGTCAGAGACGATCCTTGATACAGTCCCACTTTCACCTCCAACTCCTCTATCACAACTGCAACACACCTCACCACTGTCTTACAGCTCTGAAACATGTCCTACACCACTCTAACCTACTTCTTTGTTACTCCAGACTTCCTTATACAATACCACAGCTCTTTTCTCAGTACCCTGTCATATGCTTTCTTAAGACCTACAAAAACACAATGCAGCTCCCTCTGACCTTTTTTGTACTTCTTTATAAATGTCCTCAAAGCAAGTATTGCATCTGAAGTATTTTTTCTTGGTATGATGCCATACTACTGCTCACAGATGCTCACTGCACCATAACTTCAGTGTATGTCTCATCAACTTTATTCCGGTGTAGTTGCCACAACTCAGCATCTGCCTTGTTCTTGAAAAGTGGTACCAGCACACTTCTCATCCATTCCTCTGGCATATTCTCACTCTCTAAGGCTACATTCACACCACAGGTCTTAATGCTCAAATCCGATTTTTTCAGGAATCAGATTTTTTTGCGTGGCTGTCCCGGTTACTTTGAAAATGTTGCAGCTCCAAACTGACCCGCATGCAATCCATTGTATCGGACTGCGGCAGGGGCAGATCATAACATGCTCGGTAACCTCGATAGCATTTTAAAGTCCTCTGTTTGAACAGTTGTATACGAATTTTACAGTACAAACTTCGTGCCACATCCAAACAGTTCCTATGAGCCTTTCCAGGAGGCTTGAATAAAGTTTTATCTCTGTTTATTAACGAGCTCTAACGTCTCGCTGTCTCTCTACTGTGCAGTGCTATTCTAGCCCCCAGTCTGTTTTGTACACTGCTAACGTTTCTTGCTGGGCGGCGCCAACAAGGTAGTAATAATATGTTTTCACAGTTGATGTCATTCATTTTATTAGATCACGTCGTGAGCGATTTCTGTCCCTGTATCGTTGCTACTCTACTTTCAATGTCCAAATTTCACAAAATCTGGACAAAAAACAACACTCTTTCTGCGGGGCACTGACACGCTGATTTAAGTACACTCGCGAGCAGGTGTATCAATGAGCCAATTGGTTTCTGAACTGGAGAATCAATGGTCATCACTTCTACAGGAATTCTGAGCGCTAATACAGGAGTCCATCAAGCCATTACAGACCTCGGTGGACCCAGTCCCCAATACTGTGAATCACTTTAATGGCTGCCCAGCTGCTGCTTCCCATCTTGTCTAAAAGTTAGTTGTGCGGCTTATACTTTCACCTTTAAAATCCAGGGGAAGCACACATTTTACAACAAGCGAGTAATGGATAAAGAGTAGGGGACAGTATGGTTTTTTCTTGCTGCAACCCGTACCAGGGTTTTTCTTCCCCACCCGTTTGGATGACATCTGCTCCTAGAGTTGTATGCTGCACTGTGGATTCACTGGCTTGTGGACACTTTCAACTAACACTATGGTAACCATGGAAACAGGTAGGCTGTGAGCAGTTTACTTTTATAATGCTCCATTAGCTATGTGCATAGACTTGTATTTTGTGAGGGACATTTGTTTCCTTTGGGATGGACTTTTGTGTTCGGTGTGCATTCCATTCCACATACGGGATTTTTACGATATTTTCTGTTTGAGTAACATGGTACACTTGTTAAGGTGGTTTCAGTGAGACCATGGTTTGGTTGATATGGTTATGATGCACTCAGATCTATATTTAATCAGGTATTGCTTTATAAGGGATGCCTTTTTTTCTTTCTCTTTATATTAGTTGTTTGGATAAGTTTTTGTTTTGTCCCCCACTTTTTTTTTGGCTTTGAAGTTACGCCAGGCCTGGAAAAATTATTGCTCCCAGTTTCTTAATGACATGACGACTCGGGCAGGAATTTTCGCTTTATCTCCTGGAACCTGAGAGGCGCCAACCAACACATTAAAATGCAATAAAACTTATGGCTCGCTTAAGCAACTCAGGGAAGATATCTCCATACAGGAAACTCAACTTTGCACCTCAGAGGTTAACTGTGTCAAGTGACCTTGGATAAGGGATGTTTTTCACTCTAAATTCCGTATGAGGGCGAGGGGTGCGGCTATCAGTCTTTCACTTGAGTTATCGAACTCCATTGTATGGCATGCCTGTCGTTATGGACAGTGGTTTTGTACCCATGTGAGATGACGATAAATTCTATCACAAGTTTTTTCTCCTCCCTCCTCAAAGTTAAAGATCACTACTTAATTTTTGGTGGTGCTTTTAATTCAATTCAAAACAGGTATTTCTCTAATCCTCAGATGTTGTCCAAGACAGCTGAAGTACTTGACATATTCAAGATTCATTTAAGATTATTTGACCCAGGTAAGGCTAAATTCCACTCAGACAAAGATTTTTCCTTTTATTCGCACATCCATCATTCACATTCTTGGGATTGATTTTTTTTCAACTGGACTATTATTTTTTATGAGATGTCCACCCATGTGAAGAGGGAGACAAGGAATTATTGAGGAGTATACAAAAGCAACTTAACGTCAAGATAAGAGATAGCAAGGAAGTGCACAATAAAAATCTGAGAGCAAGCTTCAGCTAAACCATATCAGAGATGTGTGGTCAGGGATGATGAAGATCACAGACTTCAAGCAGAAGGAAGATCGGACCGATGAATTTATGGACAGAGCCAATGAGCTAAACACATTCTTCAATAGGTTTTGTTCAGAAACAAGCTCAGCATCCTCCTCTCCCGCTCACAGCCAAACAAACATCCCACCCTCCTTTGACCCACAGCTTTACTGTCAGACCTCTAACACTTTACCTTCCTCCTTCGCCATGGACCCTTCTGCTTTTACATGTTTGCCTTCAACCAAATCAAAAGATGCTGATGCTCTCTTTGCCTCCCCCTTCCAGAAGTCAGATGAAGAGACGACTGAAAAGACTGAACCGGATTAAGGTTGCAGGTCCAGATCATGTCAGCCCTAGAGTCCTGAAGGCCTGTGTAGAGCAGCTCTGTGGGATTCTGCAGAACCTCTTCAACCTTAGCCAGGCCCTGAAGGTTCTAGTGTTGTGGAAGACCCCGTCTTGTTCCGATACCAAAGAAAACTCACCCATCAGTCCTCGATGACTATAGACCTGTTGACCTGACGTCACAAATCAAGGTCAGAGAGAGAGTCCTGTTGGCCCACCTGAGTAAGGATGATAAACTATAAAGATCCCCTTCAGTTTACTTATCGCTGTGGAGTTGAAGGTTAAGATGCCATCAAACACCTGCTTCAACAAACCCGCTGACATCTGGACAAAGCCAGCAGCACTGTGAGGATCATGCTCTTTGATTTCTCCAGTGAATTTGACACAATTCAACCTGATCTACTTTGTCAGAAACTCCAGACGACTCAAGTTGAGGCCTCAACAATCCTCTGTATCAAAGACTGATGGCCGTGAACCTATCTTTTTTCACATATCCCGGTACTTATTGAAAAGTATTTTTTAAATAATTGGATCAATTAATAAGTTACTTTCTCTGGAGCAATAAAAACCCATGCATCAGAAAACCTCTGCTACAGCATCAAAAGGTTTGTGGTGACTTGTCATTGCCCAATTTCTTACACTATTACTGGTCTTGCAATAGTCATAAAACATCTGTACTGGACAGACAATACATCAGATAAAGAGCGTCCTTCGTGGGTGGATATAGAATTTGCACCCTCTAAACACACTCTTTATTCTCTGGTTTGCTCCCAGCTTCCTGTGACTGTCTCCACTTTCACCTTAAAAACAGTGGAAGTTAACTGTTAAAATCTGAATTCAAATAAGAAAAAGTCCTGGGTCTTCAAAAGACATTAGAACTGTCTTCCAATGTAAACAATCTCTTATTTCTACCCTCTTGTGCTAACACAGCTCCAGTGACATGTTGAAGATTTCAGTGAAGATAGGTGCCAGTCTGTCAGTGTCAGCTTTCAGGCATGATGGGGAGACATTTTCAGGTCCTGAGGCCTTCTTTGTTTTGTGGTGGGAAGACACCTGCCCGGCAGGTTGGAAGGTCTTAGGAGGGTCTCCCCTGCTTGGTGCTCGATGGTCATTGGGCCGGAGGTTGGTGGGGGCCCTGGCTCTCCTGGATCAGGAGGACCTGGTGCCCCATGTCTCAATCTGAGCCTCTTTGGCCTGGGGGCTACTGCTCCTGTGCTTAACTGACAACCTACCTCTCCGTGGGACATATGGCTGCCCTGGGGTGATGCACTGTGTTTGTCTGACTGGGGCTGTTGTGGCCATCTGGAGATGGTTCCTTTGAGGCTCCTGGGTGCTGTGTGTTGCAGGCCTTCTACTGTTCCTGTCACTTTAACAACTGTTTAACTCCAAGTGTTTGTTGCAGCACCTTTAGCTTTTATTACAGCACTCAGTCATTTTGGGTAGGATTTTAGTGGCTTGGATGTTTTTCTTTGTAAGATAAGGCTTCCGTCTTGCCACCCAACCCCATAGCCCAGACAAATGAAGAAGACGGGAGATTGCTGTCACATGTAGTACACAGCCAGTACTTGCTAGAAATTCCTGCAGCTCCTTCAGTGTTGCTGACGGCCTCTTGGCAGCCTCCCTGATCAGTTTTCTTCTCGTCTTATAATCAATTTTTGACGAACATACTGTTTTTGGTAAGGTCACTGTTGTGCCATATTTTCTCCACTTGATGATAACATTCTTCACTGTGTTCCATGGTATATTTAATTCCTTGGAAATTCTTTTGTAGCCTTCACCTGACTGATATCTTTGAATAATGAGATCCCTCTGATGCTTTGGAAGCTCTCTGCAGACCATGGCTTGTGCTGGAAGATGTGGCTACACAAATGTAAGGAAAAGCCTACCAGAACAGCTGAACTATATTTCATGTTTACCAGAGGCACTTTAATTGGTGACAGATGTGTGCTGACTCCAATTTAACATGAGTGTGAATGCAATTGGTTAAATCTGAACACAGCCACATCCCCAGTTATAAAACGGTGTGCAAACTTATGCAACCACATTATCTCAGTTCTTTATATTAACTTTCTATTTCTATTTGTTTTTCAATTGCATTGTACAGGTTATAGGTCACATTACAGGTGGAAAAAGTTGTGAAATTATTTATCTGGATGTGAATTTTTAATATCATGAAAACCTGGCATGTGAGCAGGGGTGTGTAGACTTTTTATATCCACTGTATATAAATTAAAATAAATATCTTAAAAACTAATTCCCATTCCCCGGCCTTTGAGTACTAGACGCTAAACAAATCTTAGAAATTTTAACTCTTCTGTGTTATATTTATTTTTACTACAGTTTAATATGATTTGCTATTTTGTGATTTTTGGTTTTATTGTGAAGCATTTTTTTAACTGTTGTTTTTGAATATCGATACATCCATTCATTGTCTACTGCTTATCCAGGGTCTGGTCAGGGGGGCAGCAGCCTAAGCAGAGAGACCCAGACTTCCCTAGCCCCATTCGCCAGTTCGTATGGGGGAATCCCAAGACGTTCCCAGGCCAGCGGAGAAACATAGTCCCTCCAGCGTGTCCTGGGTCTTCCTCTGCGCCGCCCCCCAGTGGGACGTGCCTGGATCACCTCACCATGGAGGCGTCCAGTAGGCATCCAAACCAGATGCCCGAGCCACCTCAACTGGCTCCTCTTGACGTGGAGAAGCAGCGGCTCTACTCTGAGTCCCTCCCGGACGACTGAGCTTCTAGCCCTATCTCTAAGGGAGAGCCCAGACACCCTGCGAAGGAAACTCATTTCGGCCGCTTGTATCCGTGATCTCTTTTTTCGGTCACGACCAAAAACTCATGACCATAGATGATGGTAGAAACATAGATCGACCAGTAAACCGAGAGCTTCGCTTTTTGACTCGGCTCTCTCTTCACCACGACAGACCAGTACAGCGCCCGCATCACTGCTGACGCAGCACCAATCCGTCTATCGATCTCCCGCTCCATTTTTCCCTCATTCGTGAACAAGGCCTCAAGATACTTGAATTCCTCCACTTGAGGCAGGACCTCCCCTCTGACCCAGAGAAGGCACTCTACCCGTTTCTGGCTTAAGACCATGGCCTAGTACTTGGAGACACTGATTCTCATTCTGGCCGCTTCACACTCGGGTGCGAACTCCAGTGAGAGCTTTAGATCACGAGCTGATGAAGCCAATAGGACTACATCATGCGCAAAAAGCAGAGAAGCAATCCTAAGGCCACCAAAACTGATCCTCTCAACACCTTGACTGTGCCTAGAAATTCTGTCCATAAAAGTTATGAACAGAATCGGTGACAAAGGGCAACCTTGGCGAAGTCCAGCCCTCACCGGAATCAAGTCCGACTTACTGCCGCCAATGCGGACCAAGCTCTGACACCGGTCATACAAGGACCTAACAGCCCATATCAAAGGGGCTGGTACCCCATACTTCAGGAGTACCACCCACAGGATTCCACGAGGGACATGGTTGAACGCCTTCTACAAGTCCACCATCCCATGCACCCTCCCATGCACCCTCCAGGACCCTGCTGAGGGTGTAGAGTTGGTCCAGTGTTCCACGGCCGGGACGAAAACCAAACTGCTCTTCCTGAATCCGAGGTTCGACTATCCGACGGAACCTCCTCTCCAGAATCCCCAAATAGACCTTACCAGGGAGGCTTAAGAGTGTGACTCCCCGATAGTTTGAACACACTCTACGGTCCCCCTTTTTGAATAGGGGGACCACCATCCCGGTCTGCCGATCCAGTGGAACTCAGTCGCGTTAGCCAACACAACCCTACAACAAATCTCATCCACCCCGGGGCCTTACCACCGAGGAACTTTTTGATCACCTCAGTGACCTCAGCACCAGAGATTGGAGAGCCCGCCCCAAGGTCCCCAAGTTCCGCTTCCTCAGTGGAAGACGTGCCAGTGGGATTGAGGAGTTCTTCGAAGTAATCTGCGCGCCGACCCACAACGTCCCAAGTTGAGGTCAACAGCACACTCTCCCCACTGTAAACAGTGTTGGTGGTGTACCTCGTTCTCCCCCGAGACGCCGGATGGTGGACCAGAATCGTCTCTAAGCCATATGTAATATTATATATAAATAAATTATATATCATATATAAATATATGATATATAAATACATTTCACACTGCACGTTTAGTTAAATTATATGGGCTACAGGTCACATTTAAGGTCGTAAAATATTTTGGTCTCATTTATACGTCAAAACAGTGGTGTGTAAACCTCTAATATTAAGTATTTAAGTTTTCTGTGTCCATGGAGTGGAGCGCCACATACCAAATGTTACACCCATCATTCCTTGTTCTCGTTTATTTGCAATTTTTTCAGGAAGCTTCATTAATGTATCAATCAACTGAAAGATGAAAAGTACAGTAACTATGTTAAAACTTTGTTTAAAAAAAAAGACAATACATTCCTACATGCTACATCAACTTACAAGATGTGCTCCTTTGGTGGCTAGCGCAGCTCCAAGTTCTTCAGCAGTACAGTTTTTTTGAACCTTATGGAGCTCCTGGTTTAGAATGGGCCCAATGTCAAACCTTAAATATGAATACATTTGTGTTAGCACTTTCAGCAGTCACAATTTTGTGTTTTTTTTAGCCATGAAGTCTGACCTCAACAAGCGATGATATTGTTCTTCCACTTTTTGCAGTCTCAAAGGAAAAAATTTACAGATAGGGTTTTAAATGAGCTGTTCAAAGTAACCTTCCACTGATTCATTTTAAAGACATTTAACTTTCAGAAATACTCCAGCTGTAAGTATTGGTTATTCCTATTGAGTTCAAATGAATCTATACATCATCAGTTCCAATAAGTACTTTGTTAAGATTATGATAACAGCACGTGCTTCCAAGACATGCTTTCTTCTCTTATTACAGAATGTGGTAATAAGAGTGCTGTGCATTTGTACTTCAGATTGACTGCATCCACCAGGAGTGAGTTCTGAAAAAAACATTGATTTAGAGGGAATAGATGTTTAGATTTATTAGGGCAAGCTGCAACAGCTAATACACAATTTAACCGAGAACTGCAGAAGTTAGCTCTTAGTCTGTTACTGTAATTAGCATAAGGAAATAATGAATAAGAAGGTTTCCCTTCTGTTTACCTGTTGGGACGTATCTGGATAATTGTGACTCCTGTCACAGTGTCACCATGCATGATGGTGTGGAATACAGGTGCTGGACCTCTCCACCTTGGAAGCAGGCTGGGGTGAACATTTAAAATCCCACTGAATCAAAATAATACAAAGAAAGAAAAAGAGAAAAAATAAAAAAATAAAGTATCTTACATCATCTGACAATCAACATGACATATAATAGGTAAATACAAACAATACATTCCAAAAAGCAACAAAAGACTGCGAAAGATTGAGAAATGCTAAAAAAAAAAACCCTGTTACATAGATAGATACATTTATTTACACATATATAGAGCTGGGTGATAAAACGATGGCAATATATATCTTGATGTAATTTTTCCACGACAGACACATGAGAAAGGGTCAATCTAGACCCCCCTACCACCACCATATCTCCCCTCCTTGAAAACAACGCCTGTACAGCAGCAACAACCGACCAGAGTCGGCTTTCTCGTGCCTTATGATTAAAAAAAAAGAGGAGAGACAGAAACAGTGTGCTATACAGTGCTGTTTGCTAAAACCGGCCACCACACAAGCTACTTAAATTACCACCTTAATAGCGTTCATTCAGTCGTGCTACATGGCGGAGAGGCTTCAACTTCTCAACGACAAAGTACAGATACGCTCCAAAGGCGAGTATGCAAAGACAGAAAAGCAGAGGACATTATGCAAAAAAATCAGTAACATGATAGAGAAAGACATGGTGCCAATACGCATGGTTGATGGTAAGGGCTTTCGTGACTTAATGCACTTAATGGAGCCAAACTTTAACATCTCTTCAAGATCAACCATAACCACCCGTTTAGAGGCACGCTACAAAAAGGCAGCTGAATTGAAGGCACAGCTAAGAGCACAAAGTGTTGCTCTCACAACCGATTGTTGGACTGCACAACACAACAGAGAGCTACATAATAGTAACTGTTCACTTCATTGACACGGAGTGGAAAATAAAGTCTGCGGTCCACCTCATAGACAGTATGTCAGAGCGACATACAGCTGACAATTTGGCAGATCGGCTGAATCAAGCAGTATAATTGTGGGGGCTAAGAGGTCACGTTATAGCCTGTGTCCACGACAATGCACCAAACATTGTCTCCGTAAACAACCCCAGAAGAGTAGGTTGGAATTCAGTTCCATACTTTGCACATACTTTCCATTTGGCTGTCAATGATGGACTCACCGCTACTGGTGTTAGCTGGGTCATTGTGGATGCCGGTAGACTGGTAAAACATTTCAACCACAGCGCTCCCGCTACCAAAGCACTGGATGCGAAGTAAAAACAAATGCAGCCAACAGCTCATCATCTCATTCAGTCCTGTAAAACCAGGTGGAACTCAGATTGTGACATGTTTCAAAGACTTCTTTAACAGCGATGGGCCATGGCTGCTGTGACAAAACTTTCAGATGCAAGGATGTTGGACTTGAGAGTACTGGCAACTGATTGAGGACGTGACACCTGTGCTGGAGGCACGAAAGTGTGCAATTACCATCATGTCTGCGGAGAGTAAGGCTTTTTTCCCCCATCACCTTCAGCCTCATCAACACGCGTCTCAAGGCGTTGGACAGAGACAGCAGCAAAGCGCCAAAGTTCAAATCTAAAGTGAAGTCCTCACTTGGTGACAGGATGAAGGTAGGCCTCATAATAATTTACGTAATAAATTTAAGCAGTTAAAAAAAAGTCCGCTGATCTGTTACCCATAATGCTTTTTATTATTATTGTTGAGTTGTAAATAAAATCAATGTTTAGACACATTTCAACAGTCACTGTGTAAAAACTTACTCAAGTATAGTTCCAATGTGAAACATAAACACATAAAAATGTGAAGCTAGCTTAATGTTATGCATAATAAATAAATATATATATATATATACAGTACAGACCAAAAGTTTGGACACACCTCATTCAAAGAGTTTTCTTTATTTTCATGACTATAAATATTGTAGCTTCACACTAAAGGCATCAAAACTATGAATTAACACATGTGGAATTATATACTTAACAAAAAAGTGTGAAACAACTGAAAATATGTCTTATATTCTAGGTTCTTCAAAGTAGCCACCTTTTGCTTTGATTACTGCTTCACACACTCTTGGCATTCTGTTGATGAGCTTCAAGAGGTAGTCACCTGAAATGGTTTTTCAACAGTCTTGAAGGTGTTCCCAGAGATGCTTAGCACTTGTTGGCCCTTTTGCCTTCACTCTGTGGTCCAACTCTCCCCAAACCATCTCGATTGGGTTCAGGTCCGGTGACTGTGGAGGCCAGGTCATCTGGCACAGCACCCCATCACTCTCTTCTTGGTCAAATAGCCCTTACACAGCCTGGAGGTGTGTTTGGGGTCATTGTCCTGTTGAAAAATAAATGATGGTCCAACTAAACGCAAATGGATGGAATAGCATGCCGCTGCAAGATGCTGTGGTAGCCATGCTGGTTCAGTATGCCTTCAATGTTGAATATATCCCCAACAGTGTCACCAGCAAAGCACCCCCACGCCATCACACCTCCTCCTCCATGCTTCACGGTGGGAATCAGGCATGTAGAGTCCATCCGTTCACCTCTTCTGCGCCGCACAAAGACACGGTGGTTGGAACCAAAGATCTCAAACTTGGACTCATCAGACCAAAGCACAGATTTCCACTGGTCTAATGTCCATTCATTGTGTTCTTTAGCCCAAACAAGTCTCTTCTGCTTGTTGCCTGTCCTCAGCAGTGGTTTCCTAGCAGCTATTTTACCATGAAGGCCTGATTCACACGGTCTCCTCTTAACAGTTGTTCTAGAGATGTGTCTGCTGCTAGAACTCTGTGTGGCATTGACCTGTTCTCTAATCTGAGCTGCTGTTAACCTGCAATTTCTGAGGCTGGTGACTCGGATGAACTTATCGTCCGCAGCAAAGGTGACTCTTTGGTCTTCCTTTCCTGGGGCGGTCCTCACGTGAGCCAGTTTCTTTGTAGCGCTTGATGGTTTTTGCGACTGCACTTGGGGACACTTTCAAAGTTTTCCCAATTGTTCGGACTGACTGACCATTTCTTAAAGTAATGATGGCCACTTGTTTTCTTTACTTAGCTGCTTTTTTCTTGCCATAATACAAATTCTAACAGTCTATTCAGTAGGACTATCAGCTGTGTACTGTATCCACCTCCTGCACAACACAACTGATGGTCCCAAACCCATTTATAAGGCTTGAAATCGCACTTATTAAACCTGACAGAGCACACCTGTGAAGTAAAAACCATTTCAGGTGACTACCTCTTGAGGCTCATCAACAGAATGCCAAGAGTGTGTGAAACAGTAATCAAAGCAAAAGGTGGCTACTTTGAAGAACCTAGAATATATGACATACTTTCAGTTGTTTCACACTTTTTTGTTAAGTATATAATTCCACATGTGTTAATTCATAGTTTTGATGCCTTTAGTGTGAAGCTACAATATTTATAGTCATGAAAATAAAGAAAACTCTTTGAATGAGGTGTGTCCAAACTTTTGGTCTGTACTGTATATATTTTGTTTAAAGCAGATTGCATCTGTCGAAATCATATCAACACCACCAAAGCTAGCAACAATGCTAGACCCTCAGCACAAGCACCTGGACTTTACTTTCCCTCCATGGAAGATTTCTACTAATTCTAAACTGCTTGAACTGGCTCTAGCAGAACATGTGCGCTCCAAGTCAGAAGATATTACAACCCCACAGGAGGAGGCCAGAGGTATGACTGTTCAGGAAACTGCAGTTCAGGGACGCACTTCTGCAAAGGTATTACTCTTGGGTGAAAACTATTCCACCTCCCACAATGATGACGCAGAGAAAGAAGTAGACTGCTATCTGAAAGATCCTCATCCACCTCTTGATTCCAGTCCCACAGAGTGGTGGAAGGTCAATGAGAGAAGGTTACCAAGGATGGCAGCCTTGGCACAACAACAGGGGTTGGACAATGAAACTGAAACACCTGGTTTTAGACCACAATAATTTATTAGTATGGTGTAGGGCCTCCTTTTGCGGCCAATACAGCATCAATTCGTCTTGGGAATGACATATACAACTCCTGCACAGTGGTCAGAGGGATTTTAAACCATTCTTCTTGCAGGATAGTGACCAGGTCACTACGTGATACTGGTGGAGGAAAATGTTTCCTGACTCGCTCCTCCAAAACACCCCAAAGTGGCTCAATAATATTTAGATCTGGTGACTGTGCAGGCCATGGGAGATGTTCAACTTCACTTTCATGTTCATCAAACCAATGTTTCACCAGTCTTGCTGTGTGTATTGGTGCATTGTCATCCTGATACACGGCACCAGCCCAAACCATCACTGATCCACCCCCATGCTTCACTCTGGGCATGCAACAGTCTGGGTTGTACGCTTCTTTGGGGCTTCTCCACACCATAACTCTCCAGGATGTGGGGAAAACAGTAAAGGTGGACTCATCAGAGAACAATACATGTTTCACATTGTCCACAGCCCAAGATTTGCGCTCCTTGCACCATTGAAACCGGCGTTTGGCATTGGGGCATGAGTGACCAAAGGTTTTGCTATAGCAGCCCGGCCGTGTATATCGACCCTGTGGAGCTCCCGACAGACAGTTCTGGTGGAAACAGGAAAGTTGAGGTGCACATTTAATTCTGCCATGATTTGGGCAGCTGTGGTTTTATGTTTTTTGGATACAATCCGGGTTAGCATCCGAACATCTCTTTCAGACAGCTTCCTCTTGCGTCCACAGTTAATCCTGTTGGATGTGGTTCGTCCTTCTTGGTGGTATGCTGACATTACCCTGGATACCGTGGTTCTTGATACATCACAAAGACTTGCTGTCTTGGTCACAGATGCGCCAGCAAGACGTGCACCAACACTTTGTCCTCTTTTGAACTCTGGTATGTCGCCCATAATGTTGTGTGCATTTCAATATTTTGAGCAAACTGTGCTCTTACCCTGCTAATTGAACCTTCACACTCTGCTCTTACTGGTGCAATGTGCAATCGATGAAGACTGGCTACCAGGCTGGTCCAATTTAGCCATGAAACCTCCCACACTAAAATGACAGGTGTTTCAGTTTCATTGTCCAACCCCTGTATATTTCTGCATACCATGCACATCAGTCTCATCTGAACGTGTTTTCTCTGCAGCTGGTCTCACTGTAAACAGGCTGCGAACACGACTCACACCAGAACATGTTAACATGCTGCTTTTTTTAAACAAAAATACCTGGGTCTAGGTTTATTTCTACAAAGACCTCATTCAAAACATACAGACAGGGATGTTCGTTTTCAACTCAGGAAACCTCAGGAAGTGCTCTTGCATAGTGTTCAGTTGCCAGTTCTCTGAATTGTATTCTCACATCTCTCAGGGATATTTTAAGTATTTTTCATGGTTTGTTTTTTAGTTAATCTTTAATTTAAATGTGAGTTTTACGTCTCTGTTCATAGGTGATTAAGTGTTTCACAGTCTATTTACTTTTTTCTCCTATTCACTAACCTAATAGTTTCCTGTTTTGTTATATTTTAAAAATATGTTTAAGGCTCATAATATTTGAGAAAACCATACTATTTGTGTATTTTTGTGTCTACCTGTGACACCTTTCTGGAGGGAGGCATCGTCCAAGCTTCTGCTGGCAACAACTTAATGCTCACCCTCTACAGATGATCCACATGGCCCTGTCTTTCAGTGTTCAACCCCTTATCTCTCCTAAACATAGCAATTGACTGAGCTTTTACTGTAACTAATTATATGTGCGCTCTTTCGGACTCTAACCTTGAAAACTGGCTCAGAGTTTATATGTTCTTTCTTTCTAGATGAAACGACTAAAGGAGCTACATCCATTTACATTTACTTTTCCTTCCCATAGAAAGTACTCCTGGATCAGTGCTTCTTTGTTCTCTTTGTGTCTCTGCTCTGTTCTCTCAAACCCCCAGTCGGTCGTGGCAGATGGCCGCTCACACTGAGCCTGGTTCTGCTGGAGGTTTCTTCCTGTTAAAAGGGAGTTTTTCCTCTCCACTGTCGCTACATGCATGCTCAGTATGAGGGATTGCTGCAAAGTCAACGCCAGTGACTGTCCACTGTCTCTACATGCTCATCCAGGAGGAGTGAATGCTGCAAGTCACTGACTGGATGTAATCTGCTGGGTTTCCTTAGATAGACAAACTTTTTTTCCAAATTGAATAAATAACTGAATCTGACTGCACTGTTCAATGGTTAGGATTAATTGGAATGTATGAACCTGACTTTGTGAAGTGCCTTGAGACAACATGTGTTGTGAGTTGGCGCTATATAAATATGAATTGAAAATTCAATTGAATTATTCAGTCAGTATTTAATACAGCTGGCACAATAATTTGTGAAAATATATTG
Source organism: Crenichthys baileyi (assembly GCA_036173005.1). Classification (NCBI taxonomy): domain Eukaryota; kingdom Metazoa; phylum Chordata; class Actinopteri; order Cyprinodontiformes; family Goodeidae; genus Crenichthys; species Crenichthys baileyi. Next base: position 89,183 of record JAHHUM010000086.1, on the reverse strand, counting down.
TGCTTCTTCATTTAAATTGAGCAAAATAAATAAAATGCCTTTCATGGAATGGAAATACCCTTAATAAAACACGTTTTTAAGAAAATGCCTACTTACCTACTCTATCTAAGATCGATCAACTTTAGATTAATTAATCCATAATTTGCATCCCTAACATAAAAACATATATATATATATATATATATGCTAGTATAACAATGACCCTTTATGGGGTGCCTTGAGACGACATTGTTGTAAGTAAGCGCCGTCTAACTAAATAATCTGAACTGAAACTATCTGTGTAGTTATGCTGCTATAGGCTTAGGCTGCTGGAGGACATAATGACCACTTTCACCCTCTTCCCTACATTCTCACACTACTCTCCAATTTTGTGTTATTTGCTGTTATTTCAGCTTTTAACTTTGTTCCCTCTCTTTTCTCTTCCTAGAAGCTACACCTGCCCTGACTCTGTGTCTACCTGTGACCCCTTTCTGGAGAGGGGCATCATCCAAGCTTCTGCTGGCAACAACTTAATGCTCACCCTCTACCGATAATCCACATGGCCTTGTCTTTCAGTGTTTAACCCTTTCTCTCTCCTAGACATGGCGATTGACTGAGCTTTTACTGTAACTAATTATATGTGCTCTCTTTCAGATTCTAACCTTGAAAACTGGCTCAGAGTTTATCTGTTCTTTCTTTCTAGGTGAAACGACTAAAGGAGCTACATCCACTAACATTTACTTTTCCTTCCCATAGAAAGTACTCCTTGATCAGTGCATCTGTGTTCTTTTTGTGTCTCTTCTCTGTTCTCTCAAAACCCCAGTCGGTCGTTGCAGTTGGATTTTCACTCCAGCTTAATTCGCTGCGCGTCCATCGCAGATTTTGATCTCGCTTCGCTTTATTCGCCTTAATCACACCGTTCGCATCATGTCCTTTGCGTCCTCTGCCTTGCATCTCTTTTGAAACCGCCTTTACATATGGTTAACATGTAAATTGCCCGCTCCTGTTGTGTCATTCACGTTCGGTGTGAACACACCTTTAGTACTTGCTCCGGCTAACCTTCATCCCTCTTCTTTCCAGGGAGGTTTCTCTTTAGGTTTTCCTGTCCCCTGCTCTCACTGCTGATCACAATGTTATCTGCAAACATCATAGTCCATGAAGACTCCTGTCTCATCTCATCTATCAACTTGTCCATCACCAGAGCAAACAAAAAGGGGGTCAGAGACGATCCTTGATACAGTCCCACTTTCACCTCCAACTCCTCTATCACAACTGCAACACACCTCACCACTGTCTTACAGCTCTGAAACATGTCCTACACCACTCTAACCTACTTCTTTGTTACTCCAGACTTCCTTATACAATACCACAGCTCTTTTCTCAGTACCCTGTCATATGCTTTCTTAAGACCTACAAAAACACAATGCAGCTCCCTCTGACCTTTTTTGTACTTCTTTATAAATGTCCTCAAAGCAAGTATTGCATCTGAAGTATTTTTTCTTGGTATGATGCCATACTACTGCTCACAGATGCTCACTGCACCATAACTTCAGTGTATGTCTCATCAACTTTATTCCGGTGTAGTTGCCACAACTCAGCATCTGCCTTGTTCTTGAAAAGTGGTACCAGCACACTTCTCATCCATTCCTCTGGCATATTCTCACTCTCTAAGGCTACATTCACACCACAGGTCTTAATGCTCAAATCCGATTTTTTCAGGAATCAGATTTTTTTGCGTGGCTGTCCCGGTTACTTTGAAAATGTTGCAGCTCCAAACTGACCCGCATGCAATCCATTGTATCGGACTGCGGCAGGGGCAGATCATAACATGCTCGGTAACCTCGATAGCATTTTAAAGTCCTCTGTTTGAACAGTTGTATACGAATTTTACAGTACAAACTTCGTGCCACATCCAAACAGTTCCTATGAGCCTTTCCAGGAGGCTTGAATAAAGTTTTATCTCTGTTTATTAACGAGCTCTAACGTCTCGCTGTCTCTCTACTGTGCAGTGCTATTCTAGCCCCCAGTCTGTTTTGTACACTGCTAACGTTTCTTGCTGGGCGGCGCCAACAAGGTAGTAATAATATGTTTTCACAGTTGATGTCATTCATTTTATTAGATCACGTCGTGAGCGATTTCTGTCCCTGTATCGTTGCTACTCTACTTTCAATGTCCAAATTTCACAAAATCTGGACAAAAAACAACACTCTTTCTGCGGGGCACTGACACGCTGATTTAAGTACACTCGCGAGCAGGTGTATCAATGAGCCAATTGGTTTCTGAACTGGAGAATCAATGGTCATCACTTCTACAGGAATTCTGAGCGCTAATACAGGAGTCCATCAAGCCATTACAGACCTCGGTGGACCCAGTCCCCAATACTGTGAATCACTTTAATGGCTGCCCAGCTGCTGCTTCCCATCTTGTCTAAAAGTTAGTTGTGCGGCTTATACTTTCACCTTTAAAATCCAGGGGAAGCACACATTTTACAACAAGCGAGTAATGGATAAAGAGTAGGGGACAGTATGGTTTTTTCTTGCTGCAACCCGTACCAGGGTTTTTCTTCCCCACCCGTTTGGATGACATCTGCTCCTAGAGTTGTATGCTGCACTGTGGATTCACTGGCTTGTGGACACTTTCAACTAACACTATGGTAACCATGGAAACAGGTAGGCTGTGAGCAGTTTACTTTTATAATGCTCCATTAGCTATGTGCATAGACTTGTATTTTGTGAGGGACATTTGTTTCCTTTGGGATGGACTTTTGTGTTCGGTGTGCATTCCATTCCACATACGGGATTTTTACGATATTTTCTGTTTGAGTAACATGGTACACTTGTTAAGGTGGTTTCAGTGAGACCATGGTTTGGTTGATATGGTTATGATGCACTCAGATCTATATTTAATCAGGTATTGCTTTATAAGGGATGCCTTTTTTTCTTTCTCTTTATATTAGTTGTTTGGATAAGTTTTTGTTTTGTCCCCCACTTTTTTTTTGGCTTTGAAGTTACGCCAGGCCTGGAAAAATTATTGCTCCCAGTTTCTTAATGACATGACGACTCGGGCAGGAATTTTCGCTTTATCTCCTGGAACCTGAGAGGCGCCAACCAACACATTAAAATGCAATAAAACTTATGGCTCGCTTAAGCAACTCAGGGAAGATATCTCCATACAGGAAACTCAACTTTGCACCTCAGAGGTTAACTGTGTCAAGTGACCTTGGATAAGGGATGTTTTTCACTCTAAATTCCGTATGAGGGCGAGGGGTGCGGCTATCAGTCTTTCACTTGAGTTATCGAACTCCATTGTATGGCATGCCTGTCGTTATGGACAGTGGTTTTGTACCCATGTGAGATGACGATAAATTCTATCACAAGTTTTTTCTCCTCCCTCCTCAAAGTTAAAGATCACTACTTAATTTTTGGTGGTGCTTTTAATTCAATTCAAAACAGGTATTTCTCTAATCCTCAGATGTTGTCCAAGACAGCTGAAGTACTTGACATATTCAAGATTCATTTAAGATTATTTGACCCAGGTAAGGCTAAATTCCACTCAGACAAAGATTTTTCCTTTTATTCGCACATCCATCATTCACATTCTTGGGATTGATTTTTTTTCAACTGGACTATTATTTTTTATGAGATGTCCACCCATGTGAAGAGGGAGACAAGGAATTATTGAGGAGTATACAAAAGCAACTTAACGTCAAGATAAGAGATAGCAAGGAAGTGCACAATAAAAATCTGAGAGCAAGCTTCAGCTAAACCATATCAGAGATGTGTGGTCAGGGATGATGAAGATCACAGACTTCAAGCAGAAGGAAGATCGGACCGATGAATTTATGGACAGAGCCAATGAGCTAAACACATTCTTCAATAGGTTTTGTTCAGAAACAAGCTCAGCATCCTCCTCTCCCGCTCACAGCCAAACAAACATCCCACCCTCCTTTGACCCACAGCTTTACTGTCAGACCTCTAACACTTTACCTTCCTCCTTCGCCATGGACCCTTCTGCTTTTACATGTTTGCCTTCAACCAAATCAAAAGATGCTGATGCTCTCTTTGCCTCCCCCTTCCAGAAGTCAGATGAAGAGACGACTGAAAAGACTGAACCGGATTAAGGTTGCAGGTCCAGATCATGTCAGCCCTAGAGTCCTGAAGGCCTGTGTAGAGCAGCTCTGTGGGATTCTGCAGAACCTCTTCAACCTTAGCCAGGCCCTGAAGGTTCTAGTGTTGTGGAAGACCCCGTCTTGTTCCGATACCAAAGAAAACTCACCCATCAGTCCTCGATGACTATAGACCTGTTGACCTGACGTCACAAATCAAGGTCAGAGAGAGAGTCCTGTTGGCCCACCTGAGTAAGGATGATAAACTATAAAGATCCCCTTCAGTTTACTTATCGCTGTGGAGTTGAAGGTTAAGATGCCATCAAACACCTGCTTCAACAAACCCGCTGACATCTGGACAAAGCCAGCAGCACTGTGAGGATCATGCTCTTTGATTTCTCCAGTGAATTTGACACAATTCAACCTGATCTACTTTGTCAGAAACTCCAGACGACTCAAGTTGAGGCCTCAACAATCCTCTGTATCAAAGACTGATGGCCGTGAACCTATCTTTTTTCACATATCCCGGTACTTATTGAAAAGTATTTTTTAAATAATTGGATCAATTAATAAGTTACTTTCTCTGGAGCAATAAAAACCCATGCATCAGAAAACCTCTGCTACAGCATCAAAAGGTTTGTGGTGACTTGTCATTGCCCAATTTCTTACACTATTACTGGTCTTGCAATAGTCATAAAACATCTGTACTGGACAGACAATACATCAGATAAAGAGCGTCCTTCGTGGGTGGATATAGAATTTGCACCCTCTAAACACACTCTTTATTCTCTGGTTTGCTCCCAGCTTCCTGTGACTGTCTCCACTTTCACCTTAAAAACAGTGGAAGTTAACTGTTAAAATCTGAATTCAAATAAGAAAAAGTCCTGGGTCTTCAAAAGACATTAGAACTGTCTTCCAATGTAAACAATCTCTTATTTCTACCCTCTTGTGCTAACACAGCTCCAGTGACATGTTGAAGATTTCAGTGAAGATAGGTGCCAGTCTGTCAGTGTCAGCTTTCAGGCATGATGGGGAGACATTTTCAGGTCCTGAGGCCTTCTTTGTTTTGTGGTGGGAAGACACCTGCCCGGCAGGTTGGAAGGTCTTAGGAGGGTCTCCCCTGCTTGGTGCTCGATGGTCATTGGGCCGGAGGTTGGTGGGGGCCCTGGCTCTCCTGGATCAGGAGGACCTGGTGCCCCATGTCTCAATCTGAGCCTCTTTGGCCTGGGGGCTACTGCTCCTGTGCTTAACTGACAACCTACCTCTCCGTGGGACATATGGCTGCCCTGGGGTGATGCACTGTGTTTGTCTGACTGGGGCTGTTGTGGCCATCTGGAGATGGTTCCTTTGAGGCTCCTGGGTGCTGTGTGTTGCAGGCCTTCTACTGTTCCTGTCACTTTAACAACTGTTTAACTCCAAGTGTTTGTTGCAGCACCTTTAGCTTTTATTACAGCACTCAGTCATTTTGGGTAGGATTTTAGTGGCTTGGATGTTTTTCTTTGTAAGATAAGGCTTCCGTCTTGCCACCCAACCCCATAGCCCAGACAAATGAAGAAGACGGGAGATTGCTGTCACATGTAGTACACAGCCAGTACTTGCTAGAAATTCCTGCAGCTCCTTCAGTGTTGCTGACGGCCTCTTGGCAGCCTCCCTGATCAGTTTTCTTCTCGTCTTATAATCAATTTTTGACGAACATACTGTTTTTGGTAAGGTCACTGTTGTGCCATATTTTCTCCACTTGATGATAACATTCTTCACTGTGTTCCATGGTATATTTAATTCCTTGGAAATTCTTTTGTAGCCTTCACCTGACTGATATCTTTGAATAATGAGATCCCTCTGATGCTTTGGAAGCTCTCTGCAGACCATGGCTTGTGCTGGAAGATGTGGCTACACAAATGTAAGGAAAAGCCTACCAGAACAGCTGAACTATATTTCATGTTTACCAGAGGCACTTTAATTGGTGACAGATGTGTGCTGACTCCAATTTAACATGAGTGTGAATGCAATTGGTTAAATCTGAACACAGCCACATCCCCAGTTATAAAACGGTGTGCAAACTTATGCAACCACATTATCTCAGTTCTTTATATTAACTTTCTATTTCTATTTGTTTTTCAATTGCATTGTACAGGTTATAGGTCACATTACAGGTGGAAAAAGTTGTGAAATTATTTATCTGGATGTGAATTTTTAATATCATGAAAACCTGGCATGTGAGCAGGGGTGTGTAGACTTTTTATATCCACTGTATATAAATTAAAATAAATATCTTAAAAACTAATTCCCATTCCCCGGCCTTTGAGTACTAGACGCTAAACAAATCTTAGAAATTTTAACTCTTCTGTGTTATATTTATTTTTACTACAGTTTAATATGATTTGCTATTTTGTGATTTTTGGTTTTATTGTGAAGCATTTTTTTAACTGTTGTTTTTGAATATCGATACATCCATTCATTGTCTACTGCTTATCCAGGGTCTGGTCAGGGGGGCAGCAGCCTAAGCAGAGAGACCCAGACTTCCCTAGCCCCATTCGCCAGTTCGTATGGGGGAATCCCAAGACGTTCCCAGGCCAGCGGAGAAACATAGTCCCTCCAGCGTGTCCTGGGTCTTCCTCTGCGCCGCCCCCCAGTGGGACGTGCCTGGATCACCTCACCATGGAGGCGTCCAGTAGGCATCCAAACCAGATGCCCGAGCCACCTCAACTGGCTCCTCTTGACGTGGAGAAGCAGCGGCTCTACTCTGAGTCCCTCCCGGACGACTGAGCTTCTAGCCCTATCTCTAAGGGAGAGCCCAGACACCCTGCGAAGGAAACTCATTTCGGCCGCTTGTATCCGTGATCTCTTTTTTCGGTCACGACCAAAAACTCATGACCATAGATGATGGTAGAAACATAGATCGACCAGTAAACCGAGAGCTTCGCTTTTTGACTCGGCTCTCTCTTCACCACGACAGACCAGTACAGCGCCCGCATCACTGCTGACGCAGCACCAATCCGTCTATCGATCTCCCGCTCCATTTTTCCCTCATTCGTGAACAAGGCCTCAAGATACTTGAATTCCTCCACTTGAGGCAGGACCTCCCCTCTGACCCAGAGAAGGCACTCTACCCGTTTCTGGCTTAAGACCATGGCCTAGTACTTGGAGACACTGATTCTCATTCTGGCCGCTTCACACTCGGGTGCGAACTCCAGTGAGAGCTTTAGATCACGAGCTGATGAAGCCAATAGGACTACATCATGCGCAAAAAGCAGAGAAGCAATCCTAAGGCCACCAAAACTGATCCTCTCAACACCTTGACTGTGCCTAGAAATTCTGTCCATAAAAGTTATGAACAGAATCGGTGACAAAGGGCAACCTTGGCGAAGTCCAGCCCTCACCGGAATCAAGTCCGACTTACTGCCGCCAATGCGGACCAAGCTCTGACACCGGTCATACAAGGACCTAACAGCCCATATCAAAGGGGCTGGTACCCCATACTTCAGGAGTACCACCCACAGGATTCCACGAGGGACATGGTTGAACGCCTTCTACAAGTCCACCATCCCATGCACCCTCCCATGCACCCTCCAGGACCCTGCTGAGGGTGTAGAGTTGGTCCAGTGTTCCACGGCCGGGACGAAAACCAAACTGCTCTTCCTGAATCCGAGGTTCGACTATCCGACGGAACCTCCTCTCCAGAATCCCCAAATAGACCTTACCAGGGAGGCTTAAGAGTGTGACTCCCCGATAGTTTGAACACACTCTACGGTCCCCCTTTTTGAATAGGGGGACCACCATCCCGGTCTGCCGATCCAGTGGAACTCAGTCGCGTTAGCCAACACAACCCTACAACAAATCTCATCCACCCCGGGGCCTTACCACCGAGGAACTTTTTGATCACCTCAGTGACCTCAGCACCAGAGATTGGAGAGCCCGCCCCAAGGTCCCCAAGTTCCGCTTCCTCAGTGGAAGACGTGCCAGTGGGATTGAGGAGTTCTTCGAAGTAATCTGCGCGCCGACCCACAACGTCCCAAGTTGAGGTCAACAGCACACTCTCCCCACTGTAAACAGTGTTGGTGGTGTACCTCGTTCTCCCCCGAGACGCCGGATGGTGGACCAGAATCGTCTCTAAGCCATATGTAATATTATATATAAATAAATTATATATCATATATAAATATATGATATATAAATACATTTCACACTGCACGTTTAGTTAAATTATATGGGCTACAGGTCACATTTAAGGTCGTAAAATATTTTGGTCTCATTTATACGTCAAAACAGTGGTGTGTAAACCTCTAATATTAAGTATTTAAGTTTTCTGTGTCCATGGAGTGGAGCGCCACATACCAAATGTTACACCCATCATTCCTTGTTCTCGTTTATTTGCAATTTTTTCAGGAAGCTTCATTAATGTATCAATCAACTGAAAGATGAAAAGTACAGTAACTATGTTAAAACTTTGTTTAAAAAAAAAGACAATACATTCCTACATGCTACATCAACTTACAAGATGTGCTCCTTTGGTGGCTAGCGCAGCTCCAAGTTCTTCAGCAGTACAGTTTTTTTGAACCTTATGGAGCTCCTGGTTTAGAATGGGCCCAATGTCAAACCTTAAATATGAATACATTTGTGTTAGCACTTTCAGCAGTCACAATTTTGTGTTTTTTTTAGCCATGAAGTCTGACCTCAACAAGCGATGATATTGTTCTTCCACTTTTTGCAGTCTCAAAGGAAAAAATTTACAGATAGGGTTTTAAATGAGCTGTTCAAAGTAACCTTCCACTGATTCATTTTAAAGACATTTAACTTTCAGAAATACTCCAGCTGTAAGTATTGGTTATTCCTATTGAGTTCAAATGAATCTATACATCATCAGTTCCAATAAGTACTTTGTTAAGATTATGATAACAGCACGTGCTTCCAAGACATGCTTTCTTCTCTTATTACAGAATGTGGTAATAAGAGTGCTGTGCATTTGTACTTCAGATTGACTGCATCCACCAGGAGTGAGTTCTGAAAAAAACATTGATTTAGAGGGAATAGATGTTTAGATTTATTAGGGCAAGCTGCAACAGCTAATACACAATTTAACCGAGAACTGCAGAAGTTAGCTCTTAGTCTGTTACTGTAATTAGCATAAGGAAATAATGAATAAGAAGGTTTCCCTTCTGTTTACCTGTTGGGACGTATCTGGATAATTGTGACTCCTGTCACAGTGTCACCATGCATGATGGTGTGGAATACAGGTGCTGGACCTCTCCACCTTGGAAGCAGGCTGGGGTGAACATTTAAAATCCCACTGAATCAAAATAATACAAAGAAAGAAAAAGAGAAAAAATAAAAAAATAAAGTATCTTACATCATCTGACAATCAACATGACATATAATAGGTAAATACAAACAATACATTCCAAAAAGCAACAAAAGACTGCGAAAGATTGAGAAATGCTAAAAAAAAAAACCCTGTTACATAGATAGATACATTTATTTACACATATATAGAGCTGGGTGATAAAACGATGGCAATATATATCTTGATGTAATTTTTCCACGACAGACACATGAGAAAGGGTCAATCTAGACCCCCCTACCACCACCATATCTCCCCTCCTTGAAAACAACGCCTGTACAGCAGCAACAACCGACCAGAGTCGGCTTTCTCGTGCCTTATGATTAAAAAAAAAGAGGAGAGACAGAAACAGTGTGCTATACAGTGCTGTTTGCTAAAACCGGCCACCACACAAGCTACTTAAATTACCACCTTAATAGCGTTCATTCAGTCGTGCTACATGGCGGAGAGGCTTCAACTTCTCAACGACAAAGTACAGATACGCTCCAAAGGCGAGTATGCAAAGACAGAAAAGCAGAGGACATTATGCAAAAAAATCAGTAACATGATAGAGAAAGACATGGTGCCAATACGCATGGTTGATGGTAAGGGCTTTCGTGACTTAATGCACTTAATGGAGCCAAACTTTAACATCTCTTCAAGATCAACCATAACCACCCGTTTAGAGGCACGCTACAAAAAGGCAGCTGAATTGAAGGCACAGCTAAGAGCACAAAGTGTTGCTCTCACAACCGATTGTTGGACTGCACAACACAACAGAGAGCTACATAATAGTAACTGTTCACTTCATTGACACGGAGTGGAAAATAAAGTCTGCGGTCCACCTCATAGACAGTATGTCAGAGCGACATACAGCTGACAATTTGGCAGATCGGCTGAATCAAGCAGTATAATTGTGGGGGCTAAGAGGTCACGTTATAGCCTGTGTCCACGACAATGCACCAAACATTGTCTCCGTAAACAACCCCAGAAGAGTAGGTTGGAATTCAGTTCCATACTTTGCACATACTTTCCATTTGGCTGTCAATGATGGACTCACCGCTACTGGTGTTAGCTGGGTCATTGTGGATGCCGGTAGACTGGTAAAACATTTCAACCACAGCGCTCCCGCTACCAAAGCACTGGATGCGAAGTAAAAACAAATGCAGCCAACAGCTCATCATCTCATTCAGTCCTGTAAAACCAGGTGGAACTCAGATTGTGACATGTTTCAAAGACTTCTTTAACAGCGATGGGCCATGGCTGCTGTGACAAAACTTTCAGATGCAAGGATGTTGGACTTGAGAGTACTGGCAACTGATTGAGGACGTGACACCTGTGCTGGAGGCACGAAAGTGTGCAATTACCATCATGTCTGCGGAGAGTAAGGCTTTTTTCCCCCATCACCTTCAGCCTCATCAACACGCGTCTCAAGGCGTTGGACAGAGACAGCAGCAAAGCGCCAAAGTTCAAATCTAAAGTGAAGTCCTCACTTGGTGACAGGATGAAGGTAGGCCTCATAATAATTTACGTAATAAATTTAAGCAGTTAAAAAAAAGTCCGCTGATCTGTTACCCATAATGCTTTTTATTATTATTGTTGAGTTGTAAATAAAATCAATGTTTAGACACATTTCAACAGTCACTGTGTAAAAACTTACTCAAGTATAGTTCCAATGTGAAACATAAACACATAAAAATGTGAAGCTAGCTTAATGTTATGCATAATAAATAAATATATATATATATATACAGTACAGACCAAAAGTTTGGACACACCTCATTCAAAGAGTTTTCTTTATTTTCATGACTATAAATATTGTAGCTTCACACTAAAGGCATCAAAACTATGAATTAACACATGTGGAATTATATACTTAACAAAAAAGTGTGAAACAACTGAAAGTATGTCATATATTCTAGGTTCTTCAAAGTAGCCACCTTTTGCTTTGATTACTGTTTCACACACTCTTGGCATTCTGTTGATGAGCCTCAAGAGGTAGTCACCTGAAATGGTTTTTACTTCACAGGTGTGCTCTGTCAGGTTTAATAAGTGCGATTTCAAGCCTTATAAATGGGTTTGGGACCATCAGTTGTGTTGTGCAGGAGGTGGATACAGTACACAGCTGATAGTCCTACTGAATAGACTGTTAGAATTTGTATTATGGCAAGAAAAAAGCAGCTAAGTAAAGAAAACAAGTGGCCATCATTACTTTAAGAAATGGTCAGTCAGTCCGAACAATTGGGAAAACTTTGAAAGTGTCCCCAAGTGCAGTCGCAAAAACCATCAAGCGCTACAAAGAAACTGGCTCACGTGAGGACCGCCCCAGGAAAGGAAGACCAAGAGTCACCTTTGCTGCGGACGATAAGTTCATCCGAGTCACCAGCCTCAGAAATTGCAGGTTAACAGCAGCTCAGATTAGAGAACAGGTCAATGCCACACAGAGTTCTAGCAGCAGACACATCTCTAGAACAACTGTTAAGAGGAGACCGTGTGAATCAGGCCTTCATGGTAAAATAGCTGCTAGGAAACCACTGCTGAGGACAGGCAACAAGCAGAAGAGACTTGTTTGGGCTAAAGAACACAATGAATGGACATTAGACCAGTGGAAATCTGTGCTTTGGTCTGATGAGTCCAAGTTTGAGATCTTTGGTTCCAACCACCGTGTCTTTGTGCGGCGCAGAAGAGGTGAACGGATGGACTCTACATGCCTGATTCCCACCGTGAAGCATGGAGGAGGAGGTGTGATGGCGTGGGGGTGCTTTGCTGGTGACACTGTTGGGGATATATTCAACATTGAAGGCATACTGAACCAGCATGGCTACCACAGCATCTTGCAGCGGCATGCTATTCCATCCATTTGCGTTTAGTTGGACCATCATTTATTTTTCAACAGGACAATGACCCCAAACACACCTCCAGGCTGTGTAAGGGCTATTTGACCAAGAAGAGAGTGATGGGGTGCTGTGCCAGATGACCTGGCCTCCACAGTCACCGGACCTGAACCCAATCGAGATGGTTTGGGGAGAGTTGGACCACAGAGTGAAGGCAAAAGGGCCAACAAGTGCTAAGCATCTCTGGGAACACCTTCAAGACTGTTGAAAAACCATTTCAGGTGACTACCTCTTGAAGCTCATCAACAGAATGCCAAGAGTGTGTGAAGCAGTAATCAAAGCAAAAGGTGGCTACTTTGAAGAACCTAGAATATAAGACATATTTTCAGTTGTTTCACACTTTTTTGTTAAGTATATAATTCCACATGTGTTAATTCATAGTTTTGATGCCTTTAGTGTGAAGCTACAATATTTATAGTCATGAAAATAAAGAAAACTCTTTGAATGAGGTGTGTCCAAACTTTTGGTCTGTACTGTATATATTTTGTTTAAAGCAGATTGCATCTGTCGAAATCATATCAACACCACCAAAGCTAGCAACAATGCTAGACCCTCAGCACAAGCACCTGGACTTTACTTTCCCTCCATGGAAGATTTCTACTAATTCTAAACTGCTTGAACTGGCTCTAGCAGAACATGTGCGCTCCAAGTCAGAAGATATTACAACCCCACAGGAGGAGGCCAGAGGTATGACTGTTCAGGAAACTGCAGTTCAGGGACGCACTTCTGCAAAGGTATTACTCTTGGGTGAAAACTATTCCACCTCCCACAATGATGACGCAGAGAAAGAAGTAGACTGCTATCTGAAAGATCCTCATCCACCTCTTGATTCCAGTCCCACAGAGTGGTGGAAGGTCAATGAGAGAAGGTTACCAAGGATGGCAGCCTTGGCACAACAACAGGGGTTGGACAATGAAACTGAAACACCTGGTTTTAGACCACAATAATTTATTAGTATGGTGTAGGGCCTCCTTTTGCGGCCAATACAGCATCAATTCGTCTTGGGAATGACATATACAACTCCTGCACAGTGGTCAGAGGGATTTTAAACCATTCTTCTTGCAGGATAGTGACCAGGTCACTACGTGATACTGGTGGAGGAAAATGTTTCCTGACTCGCTCCTCCAAAACACCCCAAAGTGGCTCAATAATATTTAGATCTGGTGACTGTGCAGGCCATGGGAGATGTTCAACTTCACTTTCATGTTCATCAAACCAATGTTTCACCAGTCTTGCTGTGTGTATTGGTGCATTGTCATCCTGATACACGGCACCAGCCCAAACCATCACTGATCCACCCCCATGCTTCACTCTGGGCATGCAACAGTCTGGGTTGTACGCTTCTTTGGGGCTTCTCCACACCATAACTCTCCAGGATGTGGGGAAAACAGTAAAGGTGGACTCATCAGAGAACAATACATGTTTCACATTGTCCACAGCCCAAGATTTGCGCTCCTTGCACCATTGAAACCGGCGTTTGGCATTGGCATGAGTGACCAAAGGTTTTGCTATAGCAGCCCGGCCGTGTATATCGACCCTGTGGAGCTCCCGACAGACAGTTCTGGTGGAAACAGGAAAGTTGAGGTGCACATTTAATTCTGCCATGATTTGGGCAGCTGTGGTTTTATGTTTTTTGGATACAATCCGGGTTAGCATCCGAACATCTCTTTCAGACAGCTTCCTCTTGCGTCCACAGTTAATCCTGTTGGATGTGGTTCGTCCTTCTTGGTGGTATGCTGACATTACCCTGGATACCGTGGTTCTTGATACATCACAAAGACTTGCTGTCTTGGTCACAGATGCGCCAGCAAGACGTGCACCAACACTTTGTCCTCTTTTGAACTCTGGTATGTCGCCCATAATGTTGTGTGCATTTCAATATTTTGAGCAAACTGTGCTCTTACCCTGCTAATTGAACCTTCACACTCTGCTCTTACTGGTGCAATGTGCAATCGATGAAGACTGGCTACCAGGCTGGTCCAATTTAGCCATGAAACCTCCCACACTAAAATGACAGGTGTTTCAGTTTCATTGTCCAACCCCTGTATATTTCTGCATACCATGCACATCAGTCTCATCTGAACGTGTTTTCTCTGCAGCTGGTCTCACTGTAAACAGGCTGCGAACACGACTCACACCAGAACATGTTAACATGCTGCTTTTTTTAAACAAAAATACCTGGGTCTAGGTTTATTTCTACAAAGACCTCATTCAAAACATACAGACAGGGATGTTCGTTTTCAACTCAGGAAACCTCAGGAAGTGCTCTTGCATAGTGTTCAGTTGCCAGTTCTCTGAATTGTATTCTCACATCTCTCAGGGATATTTTAAGTATTTTTCATGGTTTGTTTTTTAGTTAATCTTTAATTTAAATGTGAGTTTTACGTCTCTGTTCATAGGTGATTAAGTGTTTCACAGTCTATTTACTTTTTTCTCCTATTCACTAACCTAATAGTTTCCTGTTTTGTTATATTTTAAAAATATGTTTAAGGCTCATAATATTTGAGAAAACCATACTATTTGTGTATTTTTGTGTCTACCTGTGACACCTTTCTGGAGGGAGGCATCGTCCAAGCTTCTGCTGGCAACAACTTAATGCTCACCCTCTACAGATGATCCACATGGCCCTGTCTTTCAGTGTTCAACCCCTTATCTCTCCTAAACATAGCAATTGACTGAGCTTTTACTGTAACTAATTATATGTGCGCTCTTTCGGACTCTAACCTTGAAAACTGGCTCAGAGTTTATATGTTCTTTCTTTCTAGATGAAACGACTAAAGGAGCTACATCCATTTACATTTACTTTTCCTTCCCATAGAAAGTACTCCTGGATCAGTGCTTCTTTGTTCTCTTTGTGTCTCTGCTCTGTTCTCTCAAACCCCCAGTCGGTCGTGGCAGATGGCCGCTCACACTGAGCCTGGTTCTGCTGGAGGTTTCTTCCTGTTAAAAGGGAGTTTTTCCTCTCCACTGTCGCTACATGCATGCTCAGTATGAGGGATTGCTGCAAAGTCAACGCCAGTGACTGTCCACTGTCTCTACATGCTCATCCAGGAGGAGTGAATGCTGCAAGTCACTGACTGGATGTAATCTGCTGGGTTTCCTTAGATAGACAAACTTTTTTTCCAAATTGAATAAATAACTGAATCTGACTGCACTGTTCAATGGTTAGGATTAATTGGAATGTATGAACCTGACTTTGTGAAGTGCCTTGAGACAACATGTGTTGTGAGTTGGCGCTATATAAATATGAATTGAAAATTCAATTGAATTATTCAGTCAGTATTTAATACAGCTGGCACAATAATTTGTGAAAATATATTGTGCTTCTTCATTTAAATTGAGCAAAATAAATAAAATGCCTTTCATGGAATGGAAATACCCTTAATAAAACACGTTTTTAAGAAAATGCCTACTTACCTACTCTATCTAAGATCGATCAACTTTAGATTAATTAATCCATAATTTGCATCCCTAACATAAAAACATATATATATATATATATATATGCTAGTATAACAATGACCCTTTATGGGGTGCCTTGAGACGACATTGTTGTAAGTAAGCGCCGTCTAACTAAATAATCTGAACTGAAACTATCTGTGTAGTTATGCTGCTATAGGCTTAGGCTGCTGGAGGACATAATGACCACTTTCACCCTCTTCCCTACATTCTCACACTACTCTCCAATTTTGTGTTATTTGCTGTTATTTCAGCTTTTAACTTTGTTCCCTCTCTTTTCTCTTCCTAGAAGCTACACCTGCCCTGACTCTGTGTCTACCTGTGACCCCTTTCTGGAGAGGGGCATCATCCAAGCTTCTGCTGGCAACAACTTAATGCTCACCCTCTACCGATAATCCACATGGCCTTGTCTTTCAGTGTTTAACCCTTTCTCTCTCCTAGACATGGCGATTGACTGAGCTTTTACTGTAACTAATTATATGTGCTCTCTTTCAGATTCTAACCTTGAAAACTGGCTCAGAGTTTATCTGTTCTTTCTTTCTAGGTGAAACGACTAAAGGAGCTACATCCACTAACATTTACTTTTCCTTCCCATAGAAAGTACTCCTTGATCAGTGCATCTGTGTTCTTTTTGTGTCTCTTCTCTGTTCTCTCAAAACCCCAGTCGGTCGTTGCAGTTGGATTTTCACTCCAGCTTAATTCGCTGCGCGTCCATCGCAGATTTTGATCTCGCTTCGCTTTATTCGCCTTAATCACACCGTTCGCATCATGTCCTTTGCGTCCTCTGCCTTGCATCTCTTTTGAAACCGCCTTTACATATGGTTAACATGTAAATTGCCCGCTCCTGTTGTGTCATTCACGTTCGGTGTGAACACACCTTTAGTACTTGCTCCGGCTAACCTTCATCCCTCTTCTTTCCAGGGAGGTTTCTCTTTAGGTTTTCCTGTCCCCTGCTCTCACTGCTGATCACAATGTTATCTGCAAACATCATAGTCCATGAAGACTCCTGTCTCATCTCATCTATCAACTTGTCCATCACCAGAGCAAACAAAAAGGGGGTCAGAGACGATCCTTGATACAGTCCCACTTTCACCTCCAACTCCTCTATCACAACTGCAACACACCTCACCACTGTCTTACAGCTCTGAAACATGTCCTACACCACTCTAACCTACTTCTTTGTTACTCCAGACTTCCTTATACAATACCACAGCTCTTTTCTCAGTACCCTGTCATATGCTTTCTTAAGACCTACAAAAACACAATGCAGCTCCCTCTGACCTTTTTTGTACTTCTTTATAAATGTCCTCAAAGCAAGTATTGCATCTGAAGTATTTTTTCTTGGTATGATGCCATACTACTGCTCACAGATGCTCACTGCACCATAACTTCAGTGTATGTCTCATCAACTTTATTCCGGTGTAGTTGCCACAACTCAGCATCTGCCTTGTTCTTGAAAAGTGGTACCAGCACACTTCTCATCCATTCCTCTGGCATATTCTCACTCTCTAAGGCTACATTCACACCACAGGTCTTAATGCTCAAATCCGATTTTTTCAGGAATCAGATTTTTTTGCGTGGCTGTCCCGGTTACTTTGAAAATGTTGCAGCTCCAAACTGACCCGCATGCAATCCATTGTATCGGACTGCGGCAGGGGCAGATCATAACATGCTCGGTAACCTCGATAGCATTTTAAAGTCCTCTGTTTGAACAGTTGTATACGAATTTTACAGTACAAACTTCGTGCCACATCCAAACAGTTCCTATGAGCCTTTCCAGGAGGCTTGAATAAAGTTTTATCTCTGTTTATTAACGAGCTCTAACGTCTCGCTGTCTCTCTACTGTGCAGTGCTATTCTAGCCCCCAGTCTGTTTTGTACACTGCTAACGTTTCTTGCTGGGCGGCGCCAACAAGGTAGTAATAATATGTTTTCACAGTTGATGTCATTCATTTTATTAGATCACGTCGTGAGCGATTTCTGTCCCTGTATCGTTGCTACTCTACTTTCAATGTCCAAATTTCACAAAATCTGGACAAAAAACAACACTCTTTCTGCGGGGCACTGACACGCTGATTTAAGTACACTCGCGAGCAGGTGTATCAATGAGCCAATTGGTTTCTGAACTGGAGAATCAATGGTCATCACTTCTACAGGAATTCTGAGCGCTAATACAGGAGTCCATCAAGCCATTACAGACCTCGGTGGACCCAGTCCCCAATACTGTGAATCACTTTAATGGCTGCCCAGCTGCTGCTTCCCATCTTGTCTAAAAGTTAGTTGTGCGGCTTATACTTTCACCTTTAAAATCCAGGGGAAGCACACATTTTACAACAAGCGAGTAATGGATAAAGAGTAGGGGACAGTATGGTTTTTTCTTGCTGCAACCCGTACCAGGGTTTTTCTTCCCCACCCGTTTGGATGACATCTGCTCCTAGAGTTGTATGCTGCACTGTGGATTCACTGGCTTGTGGACACTTTCAACTAACACTATGGTAACCATGGAAACAGGTAGGCTGTGAGCAGTTTACTTTTATAATGCTCCATTAGCTATGTGCATAGACTTGTATTTTGTGAGGGACATTTGTTTCCTTTGGGATGGACTTTTGTGTTCGGTGTGCATTCCATTCCACATACGGGATTTTTACGATATTTTCTGTTTGAGTAACATGGTACACTTGTTAAGGTGGTTTCAGTGAGACCATGGTTTGGTTGATATGGTTATGATGCACTCAGATCTATATTTAATCAGGTATTGCTTTATAAGGGATGCCTTTTTTTCTTTCTCTTTATATTAGTTGTTTGGATAAGTTTTTGTTTTGTCCCCCACTTTTTTTTTGGCTTTGAAGTTACGCCAGGCCTGGAAAAATTATTGCTCCCAGTTTCTTAATGACATGACGACTCGGGCAGGAATTTTCGCTTTATCTCCTGGAACCTGAGAGGCGCCAACCAACACATTAAAATGCAATAAAACTTATGGCTCGCTTAAGCAACTCAGGGAAGATATCTCCATACAGGAAACTCAACTTTGCACCTCAGAGGTTAACTGTGTCAAGTGACCTTGGATAAGGGATGTTTTTCACTCTAAATTCCGTATGAGGGCGAGGGGTGCGGCTATCAGTCTTTCACTTGAGTTATCGAACTCCATTGTATGGCATGCCTGTCGTTATGGACAGTGGTTTTGTACCCATGTGAGATGACGATAAATTCTATCACAAGTTTTTTCTCCTCCCTCCTCAAAGTTAAAGATCACTACTTAATTTTTGGTGGTGCTTTTAATTCAATTCAAAACAGGTATTTCTCTAATCCTCAGATGTTGTCCAAGACAGCTGAAGTACTTGACATATTCAAGATTCATTTAAGATTATTTGACCCAGGTAAGGCTAAATTCCACTCAGACAAAGATTTTTCCTTTTATTCGCACATCCATCATTCACATTCTTGGGATTGATTTTTTTTCAACTGGACTATTATTTTTTATGAGATGTCCACCCATGTGAAGAGGGAGACAAGGAATTATTGAGGAGTATACAAAAGCAACTTAACGTCAAGATAAGAGATAGCAAGGAAGTGCACAATAAAAATCTGAGAGCAAGCTTCAGCTAAACCATATCAGAGATGTGTGGTCAGGGATGATGAAGATCACAGACTTCAAGCAGAAGGAAGATCGGACCGATGAATTTATGGACAGAGCCAATGAGCTAAACACATTCTTCAATAGGTTTTGTTCAGAAACAAGCTCAGCATCCTCCTCTCCCGCTCACAGCCAAACAAACATCCCACCCTCCTTTGACCCACAGCTTTACTGTCAGACCTCTAACACTTTACCTTCCTCCTTCGCCATGGACCCTTCTGCTTTTACATGTTTGCCTTCAACCAAATCAAAAGATGCTGATGCTCTCTTTGCCTCCCCCTTCCAGAAGTCAGATGAAGAGACGACTGAAAAGACTGAACCGGATTAAGGTTGCAGGTCCAGATCATGTCAGCCCTAGAGTCCTGAAGGCCTGTGTAGAGCAGCTCTGTGGGATTCTGCAGAACCTCTTCAACCTTAGCCAGGCCCTGAAGGTTCTAGTGTTGTGGAAGACCCCGTCTTGTTCCGATACCAAAGAAAACTCACCCATCAGTCCTCGATGACTATAGACCTGTTGACCTGACGTCACAAATCAAGGTCAGAGAGAGAGTCCTGTTGGCCCACCTGAGTAAGGATGATAAACTATAAAGATCCCCTTCAGTTTACTTATCGCTGTGGAGTTGAAGGTTAAGATGCCATCAAACACCTGCTTCAACAAACCCGCTGACATCTGGACAAAGCCAGCAGCACTGTGAGGATCATGCTCTTTGATTTCTCCAGTGAATTTGACACAATTCAACCTGATCTACTTTGTCAGAAACTCCAGACGACTCAAGTTGAGGCCTCAACAATCCTCTGTATCAAAGACTGATGGCCGTGAACCTATCTTTTTTCACATATCCCGGTACTTATTGAAAAGTATTTTTTAAATAATTGGATCAATTAATAAGTTACTTTCTCTGGAGCAATAAAAACCCATGCATCAGAAAACCTCTGCTACAGCATCAAAAGGTTTGTGGTGACTTGTCATTGCCCAATTTCTTACACTATTACTGGTCTTGCAATAGTCATAAAACATCTGTACTGGACAGACAATACATCAGATAAAGAGCGTCCTTCGTGGGTGGATATAGAATTTGCACCCTCTAAACACACTCTTTATTCTCTGGTTTGCTCCCAGCTTCCTGTGACTGTCTCCACTTTCACCTTAAAAACAGTGGAAGTTAACTGTTAAAATCTGAATTCAAATAAGAAAAAGTCCTGGGTCTTCAAAAGACATTAGAACTGTCTTCCAATGTAAACAATCTCTTATTTCTACCCTCTTGTGCTAACACAGCTCCAGTGACATGTTGAAGATTTCAGTGAAGATAGGTGCCAGTCTGTCAGTGTCAGCTTTCAGGCATGATGGGGAGACATTTTCAGGTCCTGAGGCCTTCTTTGTTTTGTGGTGGGAAGACACCTGCCCGGCAGGTTGGAAGGTCTTAGGAGGGTCTCCCCTGCTTGGTGCTCGATGGTCATTGGGCCGGAGGTTGGTGGGGGCCCTGGCTCTCCTGGATCAGGAGGACCTGGTGCCCCATGTCTCAATCTGAGCCTCTTTGGCCTGGGGGCTACTGCTCCTGTGCTTAACTGACAACCTACCTCTCCGTGGGACATATGGCTGCCCTGGGGTGATGCACTGTGTTTGTCTGACTGGGGCTGTTGTGGCCATCTGGAGATGGTTCCTTTGAGGCTCCTGGGTGCTGTGTGTTGCAGGCCTTCTACTGTTCCTGTCACTTTAACAACTGTTTAACTCCAAGTGTTTGTTGCAGCACCTTTAGCTTTTATTACAGCACTCAGTCATTTTGGGTAGGATTTTAGTGGCTTGGATGTTTTTCTTTGTAAGATAAGGCTTCCGTCTTGCCACCCAACCCCATAGCCCAGACAAATGAAGAAGACGGGAGATTGCTGTCACATGTAGTACACAGCCAGTACTTGCTAGAAATTCCTGCAGCTCCTTCAGTGTTGCTGACGGCCTCTTGGCAGCCTCCCTGATCAGTTTTCTTCTCGTCTTATAATCAATTTTTGACGAACATACTGTTTTTGGTAAGGTCACTGTTGTGCCATATTTTCTCCACTTGATGATAACATTCTTCACTGTGTTCCATGGTATATTTAATTCCTTGGAAATTCTTTTGTAGCCTTCACCTGACTGATATCTTTGAATAATGAGATCCCTCTGATGCTTTGGAAGCTCTCTGCAGACCATGGCTTGTGCTGGAAGATGTGGCTACACAAATGTAAGGAAAAGCCTACCAGAACAGCTGAACTATATTTCATGTTTACCAGAGGCACTTTAATTGGTGACAGATGTGTGCTGACTCCAATTTAACATGAGTGTGAATGCAATTGGTTAAATCTGAACACAGCCACATCCCCAGTTATAAAACGGTGTGCAAACTTATGCAACCACATTATCTCAGTTCTTTATATTAACTTTCTATTTCTATTTGTTTTTCAATTGCATTGTACAGGTTATAGGTCACATTACAGGTGGAAAAAGTTGTGAAATTATTTATCTGGATGTGAATTTTTAATATCATGAAAACCTGGCATGTGAGCAGGGGTGTGTAGACTTTTTATATCCACTGTATATAAATTAAAATAAATATCTTAAAAACTAATTCCCATTCCCCGGCCTTTGAGTACTAGACGCTAAACAAATCTTAGAAATTTTAACTCTTCTGTGTTATATTTATTTTTACTACAGTTTAATATGATTTGCTATTTTGTGATTTTTGGTTTTATTGTGAAGCATTTTTTTAACTGTTGTTTTTGAATATCGATACATCCATTCATTGTCTACTGCTTATCCAGGGTCTGGTCAGGGGGGCAGCAGCCTAAGCAGAGAGACCCAGACTTCCCTAGCCCCATTCGCCAGTTCGTATGGGGGAATCCCAAGACGTTCCCAGGCCAGCGGAGAAACATAGTCCCTCCAGCGTGTCCTGGGTCTTCCTCTGCGCCGCCCCCCAGTGGGACGTGCCTGGATCACCTCACCATGGAGGCGTCCAGTAGGCATCCAAACCAGATGCCCGAGCCACCTCAACTGGCTCCTCTTGACGTGGAGAAGCAGCGGCTCTACTCTGAGTCCCTCCCGGACGACTGAGCTTCTAGCCCTATCTCTAAGGGAGAGCCCAGACACCCTGCGAAGGAAACTCATTTCGGCCGCTTGTATCCGTGATCTCTTTTTTCGGTCACGACCAAAAACTCATGACCATAGATGATGGTAGAAACATAGATCGACCAGTAAACCGAGAGCTTCGCTTTTTGACTCGGCTCTCTCTTCACCACGACAGACCAGTACAGCGCCCGCATCACTGCTGACGCAGCACCAATCCGTCTATCGATCTCCCGCTCCATTTTTCCCTCATTCGTGAACAAGGCCTCAAGATACTTGAATTCCTCCACTTGAGGCAGGACCTCCCCTCTGACCCAGAGAAGGCACTCTACCCGTTTCTGGCTTAAGACCATGGCCTAGTACTTGGAGACACTGATTCTCATTCTGGCCGCTTCACACTCGGGTGCGAACTCCAGTGAGAGCTTTAGATCACGAGCTGATGAAGCCAATAGGACTACATCATGCGCAAAAAGCAGAGAAGCAATCCTAAGGCCACCAAAACTGATCCTCTCAACACCTTGACTGTGCCTAGAAATTCTGTCCATAAAAGTTATGAACAGAATCGGTGACAAAGGGCAACCTTGGCGAAGTCCAGCCCTCACCGGAATCAAGTCCGACTTACTGCCGCCAATGCGGACCAAGCTCTGACACCGGTCATACAAGGACCTAACAGCCCATATCAAAGGGGCTGGTACCCCATACTTCAGGAGTACCACCCACAGGATTCCACGAGGGACATGGTTGAACGCCTTCTACAAGTCCACCATCCCATGCACCCTCCCATGCACCCTCCAGGACCCTGCTGAGGGTGTAGAGTTGGTCCAGTGTTCCACGGCCGGGACGAAAACCAAACTGCTCTTCCTGAATCCGAGGTTCGACTATCCGACGGAACCTCCTCTCCAGAATCCCCAAATAGACCTTACCAGGGAGGCTTAAGAGTGTGACTCCCCGATAGTTTGAACACACTCTACGGTCCCCCTTTTTGAATAGGGGGACCACCATCCCGGTCTGCCGATCCAGTGGAACTCAGTCGCGTTAGCCAACACAACCCTACAACAAATCTCATCCACCCCGGGGCCTTACCACCGAGGAACTTTTTGATCACCTCAGTGACCTCAGCACCAGAGATTGGAGAGCCCGCCCCAAGGTCCCCAAGTTCCGCTTCCTCAGTGGAAGACGTGCCAGTGGGATTGAGGAGTTCTTCGAAGTAATCTGCGCGCCGACCCACAACGTCCCAAGTTGAGGTCAACAGCACACTCTCCCCACTGTAAACAGTGTTGGTGGTGTACCTCGTTCTCCCCCGAGACGCCGGATGGTGGACCAGAATCGTCTCTAAGCCATATGTAATATTATATATAAATAAATTATATATCATATATAAATATATGATATATAAATACATTTCACACTGCACGTTTAGTTAAATTATATGGGCTACAGGTCACATTTAAGGTCGTAAAATATTTTGGTCTCATTTATACGTCAAAACAGTGGTGTGTAAACCTCTAATATTAAGTATTTAAGTTTTCTGTGTCCATGGAGTGGAGCGCCACATACCAAATGTTACACCCATCATTCCTTGTTCTCGTTTATTTGCAATTTTTTCAGGAAGCTTCATTAATGTATCAATCAACTGAAAGATGAAAAGTACAGTAACTATGTTAAAACTTTGTTTAAAAAAAAAGACAATACATTCCTACATGCTACATCAACTTACAAGATGTGCTCCTTTGGTGGCTAGCGCAGCTCCAAGTTCTTCAGCAGTACAGTTTTTTTGAACCTTATGGAGCTCCTGGTTTAGAATGGGCCCAATGTCAAACCTTAAATATGAATACATTTGTGTTAGCACTTTCAGCAGTCACAATTTTGTGTTTTTTTTAGCCATGAAGTCTGACCTCAACAAGCGATGATATTGTTCTTCCACTTTTTGCAGTCTCAAAGGAAAAAATTTACAGATAGGGTTTTAAATGAGCTGTTCAAAGTAACCTTCCACTGATTCATTTTAAAGACATTTAACTTTCAGAAATACTCCAGCTGTAAGTATTGGTTATTCCTATTGAGTTCAAATGAATCTATACATCATCAGTTCCAATAAGTACTTTGTTAAGATTATGATAACAGCACGTGCTTCCAAGACATGCTTTCTTCTCTTATTACAGAATGTGGTAATAAGAGTGCTGTGCATTTGTACTTCAGATTGACTGCATCCACCAGGAGTGAGTTCTGAAAAAAACATTGATTTAGAGGGAATAGATGTTTAGATTTATTAGGGCAAGCTGCAACAGCTAATACACAATTTAACCGAGAACTGCAGAAGTTAGCTCTTAGTCTGTTACTGTAATTAGCATAAGGAAATAATGAATAAGAAGGTTTCCCTTCTGTTTACCTGTTGGGACGTATCTGGATAATTGTGACTCCTGTCACAGTGTCACCATGCATGATGGTGTGGAATACAGGTGCTGGACCTCTCCACCTTGGAAGCAGGCTGGGGTGAACATTTAAAATCCCACTGAATCAAAATAATACAAAGAAAGAAAAAGAGAAAAAATAAAAAAATAAAGTATCTTACATCATCTGACAATCAACATGACATATAATAGGTAAATACAAACAATACATTCCAAAAAGCAACAAAAGACTGCGAAAGATTGAGAAATGCTAAAAAAAAAAACCCTGTTACATAGATAGATACATTTATTTACACATATATAGAGCTGGGTGATAAAACGATGGCAATATATATCTTGATGTAATTTTTCCACGACAGACACATGAGAAAGGGTCAATCTAGACCCCCCTACCACCACCATATCTCCCCTCCTTGAAAACAACGCCTGTACAGCAGCAACAACCGACCAGAGTCGGCTTTCTCGTGCCTTATGATTAAAAAAAAAGAGGAGAGACAGAAACAGTGTGCTATACAGTGCTGTTTGCTAAAACCGGCCACCACACAAGCTACTTAAATTACCACCTTAATAGCGTTCATTCAGTCGTGCTACATGGCGGAGAGGCTTCAACTTCTCAACGACAAAGTACAGATACGCTCCAAAGGCGAGTATGCAAAGACAGAAAAGCAGAGGACATTATGCAAAAAAATCAGTAACATGATAGAGAAAGACATGGTGCCAATACGCATGGTTGATGGTAAGGGCTTTCGTGACTTAATGCACTTAATGGAGCCAAACTTTAACATCTCTTCAAGATCAACCATAACCACCCGTTTAGAGGCACGCTACAAAAAGGCAGCTGAATTGAAGGCACAGCTAAGAGCACAAAGTGTTGCTCTCACAACCGATTGTTGGACTGCACAACACAACAGAGAGCTACATAATAGTAACTGTTCACTTCATTGACACGGAGTGGAAAATAAAGTCTGCGGTCCACCTCATAGACAGTATGTCAGAGCGACATACAGCTGACAATTTGGCAGATCGGCTGAATCAAGCAGTATAATTGTGGGGGCTAAGAGGTCACGTTATAGCCTGTGTCCACGACAATGCACCAAACATTGTCTCCGTAAACAACCCCAGAAGAGTAGGTTGGAATTCAGTTCCATACTTTGCACATACTTTCCATTTGGCTGTCAATGATGGACTCACCGCTACTGGTGTTAGCTGGGTCATTGTGGATGCCGGTAGACTGGTAAAACATTTCAACCACAGCGCTCCCGCTACCAAAGCACTGGATGCGAAGTAAAAACAAATGCAGCCAACAGCTCATCATCTCATTCAGTCCTGTAAAACCAGGTGGAACTCAGATTGTGACATGTTTCAAAGACTTCTTTAACAGCGATGGGCCATGGCTGCTGTGACAAAACTTTCAGATGCAAGGATGTTGGACTTGAGAGTACTGGCAACTGATTGAGGACGTGACACCTGTGCTGGAGGCACGAAAGTGTGCAATTACCATCATGTCTGCGGAGAGTAAGGCTTTTTTCCCCCATCACCTTCAGCCTCATCAACACGCGTCTCAAGGCGTTGGACAGAGACAGCAGCAAAGCGCCAAAGTTCAAATCTAAAGTGAAGTCCTCACTTGGTGACAGGATGAAGGTAGGCCTCATAATAATTTACGTAATAAATTTAAGCAGTTAAAAAAAAGTCCGCTGATCTGTTACCCATAATGCTTTTTATTATTATTGTTGAGTTGTAAATAAAATCAATGTTTAGACACATTTCAACAGTCACTGTGTAAAAACTTACTCAAGTATAGTTCCAATGTGAAACATAAACACATAAAAATGTGAAGCTAGCTTAATGTTATGCATAATAAATAAATATATATATATATATACAGTACAGACCAAAAGTTTGGACACACCTCATTCAAAGAGTTTTCTTTATTTTCATGACTATGAATATTGTAGCTTCACACTGAAGACATCAAAACTATGAATTAACACATGTGGAATTATATACTTAACAAAAAAGTGTGAAACAACTGAAAATATGTCTTATATTCTAGGTTCTTCAAAGTAGCCACCTTTTGCTTTGATTACTGCTTCACACACTCTTGGCATTCTGTTGATGAGCTTCAAGAGGTAGTCACCTGAAATGGTTTTTCAACAGTCTTGAAGGTGTTCCCAGAGATGCTTAGCACTTGTTGGCCCTTTTGCCTTCACTCTGTGGTCCAACTCTCCCCAAACCATCTCGATTGGGTTCAGGTCCGGTGACTGTGGAGGCCAGGTCATCTGGCACAGCACCCCATCACTCTCTTCTTGGTCAAATAGCCCTTACACAGCCTGGAGGTGTGTTTGGGGTCATTGTCCTGTTGAAAAATAAATGATGGTCCAACTAAACGCAAATGGATGGAATAGCATGCCGCTGCAAGATGCTGTGGTAGCCATGCTGGTTCAGTATGCCTTCAATGTTGAATATATCCCCAACAGTGTCACCAGCAAAGCACCCCCACGCCATCACACCTCCTCCTCCATGCTTCACGGTGGGAATCAGGCATGTAGAGTCCATCCGTTCACCTCTTCTGCGCCGCACAAAGACACGGTGGTTGGAACCAAAGATCTCAAACTTGGACTCATCAGACCAAAGCACAGATTTCCACTGGTCTAATGTCCATTCATTGTGTTCTTTAGCCCAAACAAGTCTCTTCTGCTTGTTGCCTGTCCTCAGCAGTGGTTTCCTAGCAGCTATTTTACCATGAAGGCCTGATTCACACGGTCTCCTCTTAACAGTTGTTCTAGAGATGTGTCTGCTGCTAGAACTCTGTGTGGCATTGACCTGTTCTCTAATCTGAGCTGCTGTTAACCTGCAATTTCTGAGGCTGGTGACTCGGATGAACTTATCGTCCGCAGCAAAGGTGACTCTTGGTCTTCCTTTCCTGGGGCGGTCCTCACGTGAGCCAGTTTCTTTGTAGCGCTTGATGGTTTTTGCGACTGCACTTGGGGACACTTTCAAAGTTTTCCCAATTGTTCGGACTGACTGACCATTTCTTAAAGTAATGATGGCCACTTGTTTTCTTTACTTAGCTGCTTTTTTCTTGCCATAATACAAATTCTAACAGTCTATTCAGTAGGACTATCAGCTGTGTACTGTATCCACCTCCTGCACAACACAACTGATGGTCCCAAACCCATTTATAAGGCTTGAAATCGCACTTATTAAACCTGACAGAGCACACCTGTGAAGTAAAAACCATTTCAGGTGACTACCTCTTGAGGCTCATCAACAGAATGCCAAGAGTGTGTGAAACAGTAATCAAAGCAAAAGGTGGCTACTTTGAAGAACCTAGAATATATGACATACTTTCAGTTGTTTCACACTTTTTTGTTAAGTATATAATTCCACATGTGTTAATTCATAGTTTTGATGCCTTTAGTGTGAAGCTACAATATTTATAGTCATGAAAATAAAGAAAACTCTTTGAATGAGGTGTGTCCAAACTTTTGGTCTGTACTGTATATATTTTGTTTAAAGCAGATTGCATCTGTCGAAATCATATCAACACCACCAAAGCTAGCAACAATGCTAGACCCTCAGCACAAGCACCTGGACTTTACTTTCCCTCCATGGAAGATTTCTACTAATTCTAAACTGCTTGAACTGGCTCTAGCAGAACATGTGCGCTCCAAGTCAGAAGATATTACAACCCCACAGGAGGAGGCCAGAGGTATGACTGTTCAGGAAACTGCAGTTCAGGGACGCACTTCTGCAAAGGTATTACTCTTGGGTGAAAACTATTCCACCTCCCACAATGATGACGCAGAGAAAGAAGTAGACTGCTATCTGAAAGATCCTCATCCACCTCTTGATTCCAGTCCCACAGAGTGGTGGAAGGTCAATGAGAGAAGGTTACCAAGGATGGCAGCCTTGGCACAACAACAGGGGTTGGACAATGAAACTGAAACACCTGGTTTTAGACCACAATAATTTATTAGTATGGTGTAGGGCCTCCTTTTGCGGCCAATACAGCATCAATTCGTCTTGGGAATGACATATACAACTCCTGCACAGTGGTCAGAGGGATTTTAAACCATTCTTCTTGCAGGATAGTGACCAGGTCACTACGTGATACTGGTGGAGGAAAATGTTTCCTGACTCGCTCCTCCAAAACACCCCAAAGTGGCTCAATAATATTTAGATCTGGTGACTGTGCAGGCCATGGGAGATGTTCAACTTCACTTTCATGTTCATCAAACCAATGTTTCACCAGTCTTGCTGTGTGTATTGGTGCATTGTCATCCTGATACACGGCACCAGCCCAAACCATCACTGATCCACCCCCATGCTTCACTCTGGGCATGCAACAGTCTGGGTTGTACGCTTCTTTGGGGCTTCTCCACACCATAACTCTCCAGGATGTGGGGAAAACAGTAAAGGTGGACTCATCAGAGAACAATACATGTTTCACATTGTCCACAGCCCAAGATTTGCGCTCCTTGCACCATTGAAACCGGCGTTTGGCATTGGCATGAGTGACCAAAGGTTTTGCTATAGCAGCCCGGCCGTGTATATCGACCCTGTGGAGCTCCCGACAGACAGTTCTGGTGGAAACAGGAAAGTTGAGGTGCACATTTAATTCTGCCATGATTTGGGCAGCTGTGGTTTTATGTTTTTTGGATACAATCCGGGTTAGCATCCGAACATCTCTTTCAGACAGCTTCCTCTTGCGTCCACAGTTAATCCTGTTGGATGTGGTTCGTCCTTCTTGGTGGTATGCTGACATTACCCTGGATACCGTGGTTCTTGATACATCACAAAGACTTGCTGTCTTGGTCACAGATGCGCCAGCAAGACGTGCACCAACACTTTGTCCTCTTTTGAACTCTGGTATGTCGCCCATAATGTTGTGTGCATTTCAATATTTTGAGCAAACTGTGCTCTTACCCTGCTAATTGAACCTTCACACTCTGCTCTTACTGGTGCAATGTGCAATCGATGAAGACTGGCTACCAGGCTGGTCCAATTTAGCCATGAAACCTCCCACACTAAAATGACAGGTGTTTCAGTTTCATTGTCCAACCCCTGTATATTTCTGCATACCATGCACATCAGTCTCATCTGAACGTGTTTTCTCTGCAGCTGGTCTCACTGTAAACAGGCTGCGAACACGACTCACACCAGAACATGTTAACATGCTGCTTTTTTTAAACAAAAATACCTGGGTCTAGGTTTATTTCTACAAAGACCTCATTCAAAACATACAGACAGGGATGTTCGTTTTCAACTCAGGAAACCTCAGGAAGTGCTCTTGCATAGTGTTCAGTTGCCAGTTCTCTGAATTGTATTCTCACATCTCTCAGGGATATTTTAAGTATTTTTCATGGTTTGTTTTTTAGTTAATCTTTAATTTAAATGTGAGTTTTACGTCTCTGTTCATAGGTGATTAAGTGTTTCACAGTCTATTTACTTTTTTCTCCTATTCACTAACCTAATAGTTTCCTGTTTTGTTATATTTTAAAAATATGTTTAAGGCTCATAATATTTGAGAAAACCATACTATTTGTGTATTTTTGTGTCTACCTGTGACACCTTTCTGGAGGGAGGCATCGTCCAAGCTTCTGCTGGCAACAACTTAATGCTCACCCTCTACAGATGATCCACATGGCCCTGTCTTTCAGTGTTCAACCCCTTATCTCTCCTAAACATAGCAATTGACTGAGCTTTTACTGTAACTAATTATATGTGCGCTCTTTCGGACTCTAACCTTGAAAACTGGCTCAGAGTTTATATGTTCTTTCTTTCTAGATGAAACGACTAAAGGAGCTACATCCATTTACATTTACTTTTCCTTCCCATAGAAAGTACTCCTGGATCAGTGCTTCTTTGTTCTCTTTGTGTCTCTGCTCTGTTCTCTCAAACCCCCAGTCGGTCGTGGCAGATGGCCGCTCACACTGAGCCTGGTTCTGCTGGAGGTTTCTTCCTGTTAAAAGGGAGTTTTTCCTCTCCACTGTCGCTACATGCATGCTCAGTATGAGGGATTGCTGCAAAGTCAACGCCAGTGACTGTCCACTGTCTCTACATGCTCATCCAGGAGGAGTGAATGCTGCAAGTCACTGACTGGATGTAATCTGCTGGGTTTCCTTAGATAGACAAACTTTTTTTCCAAATTGAATAAATAACTGAATCTGACTGCACTGTTCAATGGTTAGGATTAATTGGAATGTATGAACCTGACTTTGTGAAGTGCCTTGAGACAACATGTGTTGTGAGTTGGCGCTATATAAATATGAATTGAAAATTCAATTGAATTATTCAGTCAGTATTTAATACAGCTGGCACAATAATTTGTGAAAATATATTGTGCTTCTTCATTTAAATTGAGCAAAATAAATAAAATGCCTTTCATGGAATGGAAATACCCTTAATAAAACACGTTTTTAAGAAAATGCCTACTTACCTACTCTATCTAAGATCGATCAACTTTAGATTAATTAATCCATAATTTGCATCCCTAACATAAAAACATATATATATATATATATATATGCTAGTATAACAATGACCCTTTATGGGGTGCCTTGAGACGACATTGTTGTAAGTAAGCGCCGTCTAACTAAATAATCTGAACTGAAACTATCTGTGTAGTTATGCTGCTATAGGCTTAGGCTGCTGGAGGACATAATGACCACTTTCACCTTCTTCGCTACATTCTCACACTACTCTCCAATTTTGCATTATTTGCTATTATTTCAGCTTTTAACTTTGTTCTCTCTTTTCTCTTCCTAAAAGCTACACCTGGCCTGACTCTGTGTCTACCTGTGACACCTTTCTGGAGAGGGGAATCGTCCAAGCTTCTGCTGGCAACAACTTAATGCTCACCCTCTACCGATGATCCACATGGCCCTGTCTATTAGTGTTTAACCCTTTCTCTCTCCTAGACATGGCTACTGGCTGAGCTTTTATTGTGACTAACTCTATGTGCACTGTTCAATGATTAGGATTAATTCTATTGTATGTACCTGACTTTTGTGAAGTGCCTTGAGACAACATGTGTTGTGAATTGGCATTATATAAATAAAACTGAATTGAATTGAATTGAATATGCGCGACTTTGCAGCACCCAGCAGGAAATGGTTGCAGTTAGGAAAACAGATGGTGGGGCTAGAATAGAACTGCACAGTGGAGAGACAGCAAGACGTTAGATCTCGTTAATAAACAGAGATAAAACTTTATTCAAGCTTAGTTGAAAGACTCATAGGAACGGTCTGGATATGGTACGTAGTTTGTACTGTAAAATTCATATACAACCGTTCAAACAGAGGACTTTAAAATGCTATCGAGGTTACCGAGCATGTAATGATCTGCCCCTGCCGCAAAACAAACATACTAGAGGACAAATAATTATAAAAAGAAGACTCGATTTTGCAGGACACGTTTAAACATGTATCTGATTCTGTGTGGTCAAAATGTGATACGGATGCGGGGTTAATAAAATCTGCCATTTAAAGATGAGTTGAAACCAAATGTTGAATTTCCATTCCGTCCTCAATATTCATTAAAGGCAGAGGTGGAAGAAGCTATTAGTAAAACCACTGAAGTACTGCAGAAGGCAAGTTTGTTGGTGGAAACAAGAAGTCAATGCAACACTCCACTTATTCCGGCCTTAAATGCAGATGGGTCAAGATATCGCCTTGTTCATGATCTAAGGCTAAACAGGTTGATCAGGATGGGCCTGCAGATCTGCTGAACCCATGCATTCTGTTAATTGCTGTTCCAACTGAGACATGATTTTTCACTGTGATTGATCTTTGTTCTGTATTTTTCAGTATTCCTTTAGCAAAACAGTCACAACACCTGTTTGCATTCACATACCAAGGTAAGAAGTTTAGCTATACTCACTTACAACAAGGGTTCAAACACAGCCCCCATGTATTCAATCAGATCCTCGAAATGACAACATACTGTAACAATGTTACATTATGTTGATGATCTACTGATTTGTGTGCCTACTTTGGAAGACTGTCATCAGGACTGAATAAAAGTACTTCAGAGATTGGCTGTAGGAGAAGACTCTAAGGAAAAACCTCATAATTGTCAACCACAGGTAGAGTACCTAGGTAAACAAATTTGACAAGGAACTGTTACCTTTCGTAAGTCCAGAACAGGCTGGTGTCTATTTCGGCTCGTTTGCTGATAATAAGCTCATAGGTTCTGCTCTGCTAGTAGCTGAACAAGGAGGAGGCAGATGAAAGCTTATAGAACTTTATTCCTCTTCTTGGCAAGGTGAACTACCACAACTCTACAGCTTCAGTCTCATAAAGCTAAACACACACTCTTCTTCTTCTTCCCCCACCTGTCGCTCTCTACCGCCCCCCTTTAGGGAAAGGCTGGGCCTGTAACACTACCCCCACTCTGGATGATGTTTAAACATATTTAACATTATTCCAGCAAACATAACAGGTTAGAACAAATCCCCAAAATCCAAACTAGAACAATTCGTCAATGATCTAATATGGACAGAGACTACAGTGCTACACGAAAAAACAACTGTAGAATAATAAGGCAAAGTCAGCTAAAACAAAATAAGACTAATAATAATCCACTGCATTTAGTGCATTACACTAGGAACTGGCATTGCAGCAGTTTAAAGTTGCAGCTGCCTACAACCAGATTCAGGCTAATAAAGAAAAGAAAACAAAAAAGTTCATTCATGCACCTAGACATCTAACCCCTGACCCACTGACCAAATCGGTCAGGAGGTCTGCGTCTCCTTTGTGCTCTTTGAAGGACCAGCGGCCGCTGCTCCTCCACAGAATCCTCAGTCTCAACTCCTTCCGGTAGAAACTCGCAAGCCTTGTTCTGAATTTGACTGTCGCCAAATGAAACTGCATGGGCCGACAAACACTGAGATGGATGAGCAATAGTTGACTCCTCTATCTCTGAGAAGCCATCCTAGGGATTTAAAAGCCCATCATGATCCACATCCGAAGAAGCGTCGACCACTGTTGGAGGCACCTTAACTGATGCTGGGCTACGAGTGTCTTGGAAAACCCAGCTATTGTCCAACGGGATTCTGGTGTAATAAGGGTTGAGCTTATCATGATGAACCCCTTTAGCTCGTGACCTTGGGCCCTACTTAATGCAATAAACAAGGTCATCCAATGTTCCAGTGACAAATAGGGACCCTCATAGGAAGGGAGGAACTTCCGTATTCTGTTTCTCACTCTCTTGGTGCCTTTAATAAGGAGCCAAACAGCTTTTCCAACCCTATACTGCCATTTGTGCATGTTTTTATCATACTGCTTCTTTGCTCGCTCAGAAGACCTACCCAGCCACTCCCTGGCCAGTTGATGGGAGAGTTGTAACCTCTCTTTCTGTTGCATGACACACTGTGGAATGTTGGAACAGCCATTGTCAGGAAGGGGAACAGCAACAAGATCGATAGGCTTGGTTATCTCTTGACCAAACAGCATCATGTTAGGCGTGAATCCCGTAGAGCTGTGCTTGGTGGCCCGGTAAGCCATAAGTGCATATGGAAGTATCAGATCCCACTCCCAGTGGCATCGCTCTGCAGTGGTGGCCAGAATTTTCTGCAAGGCGGCATTAAACTGTTCCACTTGACCGTCGGATTAGGGGGCGAAATGGGGTAGTTCGTGTTTTTTCAATGCCCAGCAACTCACACATGCTCTGGAAAACGGCAGATTCAAAATTGGTGCCCTGGTCACTATGGAGCAAGTGTGGGGCTCCATATCTGCAGACCCATTCAGACACAATCTTCTCCGCCACAGTGGGAGCTTGCACGTCAGATAGAGGATAAGCTTCCACCCACTTACTGAAATAGTCCTGCACCACCAATATATAGTGGTTATGTCTCTCAGTTTCATTTAAGGGTCCCATCAGGTCAACGGCTACCCTTTTTATGGGGGCACCAACCCGCACAGTTCCCATAGCTGCTTGGGGCGTTTTCCTTGGCCGGGCCTTGGCTGAACAGCTGATGCAGGTACGGCACCACAGAGTAACATCATCTCTCATATTATACCAGTAATATCTGCTTTTCAAGCGTGACAGAGTCCTCTCTGCCCCGAAATGGCCACCTACATGCCCATCGTGCAGTTGTTCCAATACAGAGCTGTGGTAGGAGTGCGGTAAAACTGCGGGTAGAAAACTTTGCCCTCACTGCAATTAAACTTTCTCAACATAATTCCATCTTTCCTGTAAAGTGTAGAAATAAATAGTCTGCTTGTGCTTCAACTATGAACTCTGAGCTATAAGATTGTGCAAAATAAAGTGTGAAACCGCACTGCTTTTAAGAACGGTGAGCAAAAGGTCACGGAGGGAAGAGAGAGTAGAGAAAAAACAGGAAGTGTGGCAGCAGATGTGTGTGCTCATTCCAGAGCGGATTGCTTCTCCCTGGGCCCAGGCAACTAAAATTGTGATAAGACTCCGTGTGTTATTTTCTTTTGATAAGTAACCGTATAATTTTCTCTCCGGAATAAACGAACACGCAGAAGTCTAAGATGGGACTTCAACAACTTGGTGACCCCGACGTGATTCTGGAAGAAGAGAAATAACCTGAACTAAAACCAGAATTCTACCAACAGACATCGGACACCGGGCGCCCTACCACCGAAAAAGAAGGTAAGCAGAACCTGTTTAAAGGTTAGGACAAAATTTCCATGGTGTCTGATGTCTAAGTAAGTGGAAAGTCTGCTAAATTTAGGAGTTAAGGATAAACGTAAAGATAAAAGTGAGTGAATTTCTCGAACGTGGCGGTTCAACATAATTCTTGACGGAGAATTATTGCAAGCTGGGTTAGAGTCCCGAGTGAAGTGAGAAACCTCGAATTCTGTAAATAACACCGAGGCCAGGCATAAACACAAGAGAATGAATGCTGGTTAAATGTGAGTTTTGTCTCCATGAAACCAGATTACAGATGAAATAAGTGTCAATCACATAGTCAAAAAATAAGTCCTGTGAGGTGATGAACTGTGAGCGGAGAAATAATCCACAAGACCAGGGTTCAATAAAAGAAGTATTACAATAAACTGTGAGCTGAATACAGGAATTCGGCAAGACCAGGTTTTTGCGATAAAATATATGAGCTGAACGTGGAAAAATAATCCACGTGGCAGACATTGTTAGGGGAGTGAATGGAGAGTGGCCTGTAAAGAACTCTCATAACGGTTTCTCAAACATGTAGTCCTGATCTAGAGTCATTTTCCATAATCTGCAAACCATTTTATTCACCGAGAGAGTTTTCCTCGTTTATAATAATCAGCTCATATTTTCCACCGCATGGCTGCACTTCTGCCACGGAAAAATATCTTGCTGAGCTGATTACAGACGTGGAGAAAAAAAACCCTGACTCTTTCATCATAATACTGGGAGATTTTAACAGCGCAGGTCTCTCTAATGAGCTCCCAAAATACAGACAGCATATTAAGTGTCCCACCAGAGACAAAAACACATTGGACCACTGTTACACAGCTTTTAAGGACTCATATCATGCTGTTACCAGGGCTGCTCTGGGACTTTCGGATCATTCTCTTATCCACCTCATCCCAACTTACAGACAGAAACTAAGAGCTTCCAAACCCGTGGTTCAAACTGTTAAAAAGTGGACTGAGGAATCGAAGCAGATACTACAGGCCTGCTTTGAATGCACAGACTGGACTGTTTTTGAAACCTCAGCCACTGATTTAAACGAACTAACTGATGTGGTGACATCATACATCAGTTTCTGTGAGGACATGTGTGTGCAGACCAAGACCTTCTGCACCTTTGGGAACAACAAGCCATGGTTCACTCCACATCTCAGGAATCTGCGCAGGGACAAAAAGAAGCTCACAGCAGTGGAGATTGGGCGCGGTACAGGCAGGCCAGGAACAGACTTACAAAGGAGATCAAAGCAGCCAAGAGAAGCTATAGTGAGAAGCTGAAAAACAGCCTTTCTACTGGTGACACTTCGGCTGTATGGACTGGTCTGAGAAAAACCTGACTGCCTACAAAAGCCCACCCCCCTTTCCCCGAACAAAGTCCTCGCCTGTCCAACCGTCTGAAATGGCTTCTACTGCAGACATGACAAGAAGTCATTCACACCTCAAACCACTCCCCCAATCCCATTCAGGACCTTTCGACCATAAAGAAACCCCAACCCCCTACCTTCAGATCCTCTGCCTGCACTAAAATCTCTGAGGAAGATGTAAATAGGCTCTTTCGGCGCATAAAAAAAAAAAGCTGGGGGACCTGATAACGCCCCCCATCATGCCTGAAAAGCCTGTGCCATCAACTCGCTCCGATCTTCACCCGGATCTTCAAACAGTCACTGGAGAAGTGTGAGGTCCCTCCTGCTTCAAAAACATCCCCATCATCCCCTGCCCAAAAAACCCCCACCCTAGGAAAAAAATACCGGCCTGTAGCCCTGACGTCTGTGGTCATGAAATCCTTTTTGGGGGCTGGTTTGAAGCACCTGAAAGACATCACAGGCACCCTGCTGGACGCCCTGCAGTTTGCTTACCGAGCAAACTGGTCGGCAGATGATG
This sequence comes from Crenichthys baileyi, assembly GCA_036173005.1. NCBI lineage: Eukaryota > Metazoa > Chordata > Actinopteri > Cyprinodontiformes > Goodeidae > Crenichthys > Crenichthys baileyi. The sequence continues at coordinate 51,770 of JAHHUM010000086.1, read as the reverse complement.
CTGTTAACTTAGGTCTACACTTCATCCTGCAACACCTCGACGCCCAGGGACCTACGCCAGGATCCTGTTTGTAGACTTCAGCTCGGCCTTTTAAACACCATCATACCAGACATCCTCCACTAGAAGCTCACCCAGCTCAACGTCCCAGCCTCCCCCTGTCAGGGGGATCAACAGCTTCCTGACGGACCGACAGCAGCAGTTGAGACTGGGGAGCATCTTCTCCCAAACCAGATCAAAAAGTAGTGGTGCCCCCCGGGGGGTGTGTACTATCCCACTCTTTTTCCCTGTACACAAATGGGGGCACCTCAGCAGACCCCTAAAACTCCAAAGTTTGCAGACGACACAACTGTCATTGGACTGATCCAGGACTGTGATGAGTCTGCATACAGACAGGAGGTGGATCGCCTGATACACTGGTGTAGTCGGAACTGCCTGGAACTAAACCCACTCAAGACTGTGGAGATGGTGGTGGACTTTCGGAAAACACCACCCCCATACACCCCCCTCACCATCCTCAACAACACTGTATCGTCTGTGGACCACTTCAGGTGCCTAGGAACCACCATCTCTGAGGACCTGAGCTGGTCTTCACACATAGACACTGTTTGAAAGAAGGCCCAGCAGAGACTGTACTTCCTGAGGCAACTCAAGAAGTTCAACCTCCCACAGGAGCTGCTGGTCATCTTCTACACTGCCATCATTCAGTCTGTCCTGTCTTCATCCATCTCAGTGTGGTTTGGTTCATCCACAAACAGGACAGGTCCAGACTGCAACGAATAATCAGGACTGCAGAGAGAATCATCAGGGCTGATCCTTCCCTCCATCCAGGACTTATACAGGTCTAGGGTCAGGAAAAGAGCTGCTAAAATCTCTGCAGACCCCACCACCCTGCACATAAACTGTTTAGAGTTCTGCCTTCAGGCCGACGCTACAGAGCGCTGTTAACTAAAACCAGCCACAGAGACAGTTTCTTCCCCCAGGCTGTTTCTCTGTTGAACATTCAATAAAATACAAAACAACAGCATACAGATGTTGCAAATGCACCTTTTTATTTATTTATATATGTGTATATTTGTACATTGTAAATATGTATATTCTGTAATACAAAAACAAAAACCAAAGAGCAAAGTGTACCGGAGTCAAATTCCGTGTTTGTATGTACAAACTTGGCAATAAAGCTGATTCTGATTCTGATTCTGATTCTGAATACCTAATGGTGATAACAAAGGCCACAATTGATTGCAGTTAAAGCATTGTGTGAATGAGAGGGTTTTGGGTCTGAGGCGGTGTCTCGAGGTGAGGTTAGGTCTCCCTCAGCGGACTCGTCCGTGAAACTCCTTAAGTTTGCAGACGACACAACTGTCATTGGACTGATCCAGGACGGTGATGAGTCTGCATACAGACAGGAGGTGGATCGCCTGATACACTGGTGTAGTCAGAACTGCCTGGAACTAAACCCACTCAAGACTGTGGAGATGGTGGTGGACTTTCGGAAAACACCACCCCCATACACCCCCCTCACCATCCTCAACAACACTGTATCGGCTGTGGACCACTTCAGGTGCCTAGGAACCACCATCTCTGAGGACCTGAGCTGGTCTTCACACATAGACACTGTTTGAAAGAAGGCCCAGCAGAGACTGTACTTCCTGAGGCAACTCAAGAAGTTCAACCTCCCACAGGAGCTGCTGGTCATCTTCTACACTGCCATCATTCAGTCTGTCCTGTCTTCATCCATCTCAGTGTGGTTTGGTTCATCAACAAAACAGGACAGGTCCAGACTGCAACGAATAATCAGGACTGCAGAGAGAATCATCAGGGCTGATCTTCCCTCCATCCAGGACTTATACAGGTGTAGGGTCAGGAAAAGAGCTGCTAAAATCTCTGCAGACCCCACACACCAGCACACAAACTGTTTAGAGTTCTGCCTTCAGGCCGACGCTACAGAGCGCTGTTAACTAAAACCAGCCGCCACAGAGACAGTTTCTTCCCCCAGGCTGTTTCTCTGTTGAACATTCAATAGAGTACAAAACAACAGCATACAGATGTTGCAAATGCACCTTTTTATTTATTTATATATGTGTATATTTGTACATTGTAAATATGTATATTCTGTAATACAAAAACAAAAACCAAAGAGCAAAGTGTACCGGAGTCAAATTCCTTGTTTGTATGTACAAACTTGGCAATAAAGCTGATTCTGATTCTGATTCTGAATACCTAATGGTGATAACAAAGGCCACAATTGATTGCGGTTAAAGCATTGTGTGAATGAGAGGGTTTTGGGTCTGAGGCGGTGTCTCGAGGTGAAGTTAGGTCTCCCTCGAATTGTTCAGATACTCGGGACATAGCGTGCCATATCTTCTGGACGGCCTCTCAGATCAGAAAGACTCGTGAATAACGTGGATTAGGAAACATGGAAGGAGAATTTGACAGGGAACAGGATGACAGTGGTTTGGGACCTGGGGTCCAGGGTAGAGATGAGGTGGAGTCATGGAGAACGGTTGAGGAACAGTTGACTAGTTTGAAAAATGCCATTAAGAAAACACATGACTTAAAACAGGAACAGAAATTGATAAAGAGAATGGATTCCAAAGTAAATGAAGAACTAACAAAAGACAGCAAAAAGAAAACAGATAGAGAGAATGTCAGCAAGTGGTTTTGGTTGAAAGCTGAAGAAAGTAGAGATGAGAAGGAGGAGGCGGAACAGAAACAGAGTAGGAGTGGTTGGATGGGCCGAGGTAAATGGAAGGAGAACAGAGAAAGCAAAAAAAGACGAAAAGTTCTGGTCTCAAATGGGATTATTATGGCAAGGAAATAAACACAACATGATAAATAAACAACTACAGGCAAAGAATACAGAGAAAAACTCAGAAATAGATAGACCCCCCGCATACGAACCGCCCGAACGTCCCCCAGCGAGTGCCCCTCCCACTCCTGGAATGTATCCCACGTTACAAGTAACAGGGGGACAAGTATCGGTATCAGACATTCCAAACACACCCCCTCAAGCACGCCCCTAATTTCAGACCACATCCCTCGGATCAGTTATCCTACAGAACATGATCCATAGTGGGCTCTCCATCTGAAGTAGGGCAACAACCTTTTGCAGACAGAGCTTTGAGAGAAAGGATGCAAACATGCATTAGGGGGACCACCCCACCTGTCAGCTCTTTCTGCCCTCTTAGACCCCATGCAGTCGCACCCCAGCAAACCGAAGGGCCAGATGGAGCAGTTCATTTGTCAGTAACAGGCAAATGGATAAGAGAGGGGGCTCAGAGGATCAGAACGGACTCTGGCGAAGCCCAGATGGGCGCCCCATTTTGCCACCAGGCCTTACCAAATTAGCCCTAGAGGAAGCACATGGAGTAGGACATGTTGGAACAAGGCAAATGTTGAAAAATCTCGAACACTGGTGGCACCCATTTTTGAAACCCACGGTAATGCATTGGATAAACTCATGTGAAATGTGCAGACAGTTTAATGTCAGACCAACCTTGAAACCAGCACCTGGAAAGTTTCCAGTAGATCCAATAGCAGGAAAGGAGGTCATCATTGATTGTACAGACATGACTGAGAGAGTGAATGGATTCAGATATCTATTGGTGTGTGTGGATGCATTTACTGGATGGCCGGAGGCATGGCCTACAAAAAAGGAAGACAGCAAATCTGTGGTGAAATGTTTGATAAATCACTACATCCCCAGACACGGTTTTCCAGCTAAAATAAGGTCTGACAATGGAACACATTTCAAAAATGAGGAACTGAAGGAAGTGGAGAGGCTTTTGGGATTGAAACACTCATTTGGCACTGTGTATCATCCACAATCACAGGGAAAGGTTGAAAGAATGAACCAAACCCTCAAAACCAAATTGGCTAAAATCTGTGCACAGACCAAAATGAATTGGGTTACTGCCTTACCATTAGCTCTGATGTCTGTACGAAGTTCGGTAAATCAGAAACACATTGTTTGGACCCACAATAGCTGCAAACAGGGAGGCCATTTCCAGGCCCACAAACAAGGTTACCTGTTGTCTCACTGAGTGTGAACAATCTATGTCTCATCGTGATTATTACAGATCTCTCCACAGTCTTGTTACAGCATTTCTCTCAAACAGATCCCAGCGAGCTCGGAAGACAGGACGCGCCACCAAAGCAGAAGCTGAGTGTGGGTTCTTCTGAAAGTCATCAAAAGAAAAGTGGTCAGAACCAAGGTGGACCAGAGCCATTTCAGGTCACTGAGAGGACCTCACATGCGGTGAGGCTGAAGGGAAAGGCGCCACCTGGTTATCATTGAAGTCAATGTGCAGGTTGCAGAGCCACCTGAGCAGTCTCCTTATCGCAGTTACAGGAGGAGCTAAGGAAACATACGACAGACTCCCACCCACGAAGGGGCAGAAATATATCCCCGGGATAGGGAGAACCTTAGATTAAGTCTGAAATCTAAGGTCAAAAGGTGAGAAAAAAACAAGAAGAGGCGTGTAAAAAGTTGATTGAGCTTCCTCTCACTAAGGTGGTAGAGCTTCCCTCCACATCTCAAAACGTGAACCTACATCGGGAATAACAGGACAAAGTCATGAGAATTCCTGCAGGTGCTTGGGGCGCCCGGAGAGAGAAATGGTAGAGGAATAATAGGTTTTCGTTCCATTTTGCATTGTTAGCCTTTCTCTTCACTGTGACCATAGAGCTTTGTGTGGCCGGGAGCTACATGCTGCTAGTGCTGGGCCACGGCAGGACGACCTTCCCCTTTATCCATCCATTCCCAAACTGGTCGTTCTTTTGGGCAGCAGCAAGCTGCTCGTTTGTCCAACTACGGAACAGGTTAGGCTGAGGTGCTTCGCTCACTAGGTGGATATTGGGATGAGCGGAGTCCTGCATGTCACCGTTTATGTAGTTGCCCACTACCCCCACTAGAGGTTGCTCTGGGGAAGTCGAAAAGTCAGTTTGGACTGATGAGCTATCTGTTAGTTCACACTGCACAGCCTTGTGTTGAAGCTGCTTCCCGCTCAGCTCTGGATCTGGTATGTTACATGCACAGTTCTCACAGCAGGGCTTCCTGGAAAGAGCATCCGCATTTAAGTGTTTTAATTCCTGGGCGGTGAAGCACTTGGAATCATACTCTGCCAGTTTCTCTAACCAGCGAGCGAGTTGGACCCTCAGGTTCCCTCAGTCTGGTGAGCCATCATAGGCTTTCCTTGGTCAGTTCGAATGGTAAAGTGTCACCCCTCAGGTACTGTCTGAAGTATGAGGTGAACTCCACCACAGCTAAGAGTTCCCATCTGGTGTGCAGTAGTTCCTCTCAGTAGCCGACAGACGGTCTGCTGCCATATGCCAGGACTCTCTCCTCCCCCTCCTGTATCTGAGAGAGAACGGCAGCCAATACCACAGTCACTAGCATCAGTATCAAGGAGCAACTCATCCACTATCCAGAGGGTAGCCCTAGGACAAGGCGCTGATGTCAGGCGTCGTTTTAGTTCTTCAAAAGCCTCCTGGCATTGAGTTGTCCAGTTAAAACGTGCATACTTTTTGGAGAGCTCGTAGAGTGGTTTGGCAATGGTGCAACAATTTTCCCACATAACGGCGATAATATGAAGCCAGCCCACCTAAAACTGCCGACCTCCCCACGTTTTGAGGTTGTGGGCCACTCCTGTACCCGCTGAATCTTCTGGGGTCTGTGGCAAAACCTTCAGCTGAAACTTTGTGGGCTAGGAACATTACTTGCTCCCGAAACAGGCAGCCATTTGGACGGTTTGAGCTCGAGGTTAGCTGCACGCAGCCTGGCGAACACATGCTCCAGTCGCTCCAACCATCTGACCAGTGTCTCGTCCTAGAACTATAATGTCATCGAGATAAACTAACAGGTCTTCCATTGAAAGCCCAGCCAGGACACGGTCCATGACCTTTTGGAATTGCTGGAGCATTACACAGTCCAAAAGGCGAATCACGTTCCATTCGAAAAGCCTTTTACGTGTGCAGAATGCAGCGGTTCTTCTCGCACCGAGGTGTCCATCTCCACTTGCCAGTATCCAGATGTTAGGTCGAGGTGTGCTGAAGAACTTCACAGTGAGAGGTCGTCCAGGGTGTTTTGATGATCGAGGCAGTGGGTACGCATCCTTAATTGGTTTGTTCATTCAGGCCCTAATATTCTACACAGAGCCTAGAGCTCTGATCTTCCTTTCTCACCATCACAATTGTGCTGCCCAGCTGCTATTACTGGATCAGGCAACCCAGCCTCCAAGCTCTGACCCCTTCCTGATCAGCTGCTTCTTGTTTCTGCCGAGCCATTTTCCGGGGGGGGCTGTTTCACCGGAGGTCCTACAGTTTTCAGGATGTCATATTTTTTTCATGATGCTGGTTGTGACCCAAAATCTTTAGGGCAGTGGAGAACACATCGCCATATCGTTGCAATAACTGGGCTCAGTTGACGGCGGTCCTTCCTCCAAAATCCATCACAGCTGTCAGCATACATTCCTGGAGATGTTCGGTATTAGGAAAAAGAGACGGGTTACAGGTTCATGCACATAATTGGCCCTATCGGCTCCAGCTGCCTGGAGCTCCTTTCCTGGCAAACAACCTGTACTGGCTGAAGCACTCCAGCCACCACCCCCTCTTTACCATAACAGGGATGGTGCCGGGGGTTGAAGATCCTGATGGGTAGGCTGGCGGACTGTTGCTGGCTGGACAACAACTAGGGCCACAAGAACATTGTGCTTTTCAATGAAGGCTTTTAGTGGGGCTCAACATGAGAACCTCACTGGCTTGATATCAGGTGCGGAGAGTAGGCCAGGCACCACATACCACGCGCCCAGGCTCCAGGATTGTGGTATGGGCCACCCTCACAACGTATACTCCCCCCTGGAGTTCAAAACCCAACTGGGGAACCTTCTCGCCAAAGAGTTATTTATCCTTACGCCCGTAGTCCAAGCAGGCACTTGACTGCTGCAGGAAGGGTTTGACTCAGAATGACCTCTGTGCTCTCGTCTGGCAGCAATGATGAAGTTCCCGTCCACCATCTTGCTTCCAACATGGACTGGGAGGACGACCTCTCCCAGCCCAGGCAGCCCCTCTGGCCCGATTCCCTGCAATGTTTGTGCAGCTGATGGCTGGATGGTGGGTCTACACTCTAAAACAAACGAGTTAAAGTCACGCAGGGACAGCACATTTCTCCGCGCACCAGAGTCTAAGAGGGCACATATTGTTATTCCATGGATCAGAATTTGAATGCACATTTCCTCCTTCCCATTTTTAGTGCATATAATCACAGTTTCTGGTGCAGATGGCTTTTTGGGATGAGTGTGCTTGACTTTTGGTTGATGTAATGAAGGGCAGCTTCTCCATAAATGACCCACACCAGAGCAGTTATGACATATAATATTGCTTAAATGTTTGTTCTTACTTGAGATGAATTGCTGTCGATGTTTCTCGGGTGGCTCCCACTGGGACAGGTTGCGGTCCTCATGCACTATTGCTAGCCTGGCCCCTGAGATGTTAAATTGCGTGTGGTGGGCCGCATCAATTGTGTGACTGCACGGGCAGCCTTCCTTGTAGCTTCTTATCTTTGGGCGATTCCATAGCCAATGCAAGCGTGTGCGGTCGCTCCTCTCAAGTTTTGGATCAGATCAGGGTCTGCTAGAGCATTAGTGAAAATCTCCACACTAATGCGATCTTGCTCCCTCTCTGTACAGTTGGCATAAACAACAGCGACCTTTTCATAGATGTCATCTCTTGGTACATGTAGAGCTTCTCCATGTTTCCTGACTCTTTGCCTCAGTTCGATGCCAATAGCTGCAGCATGTTCCGAACAAGGCCCGTAGGCCTCGTTCGACCTCCTCAACAATCCACTGATAGCTCCAATCAGCGGATCTGGGATTCTTATGGACAATGGCTCCAGCCGGACTAGTGAGGCAGAACTTTAACCGGACAGCTTTAGTCTTTTCAGTCCAGTGATTAGCCTTAGCACAGCATTCAAACTGGTAAAAGAAGCCTTTCCATGAACCTGCTCCATCAAAATGGCCTGGCTGCAGTATTGGGATCTTCTCATTACCTGTTTGACACTCACTGCTGCCTATATCATTCAATCCATGCACCAGATTACAGGAACCGGAAAGCTGATCGCAGACTGTATTTTGCGGGTGGGGTGAAATACAAAATCTGTGGTTGTTCTCTATTCTGCCCAATGGTGCTACGACATGATGTACGGAGCCTCCGTGCATGTGAGGGAAATCCAGTCGTGCAGGTGGACAAATTTGTAGTGTGTGGCCAAATCCCTCCGATTGATGAACAGGCGATGAAACTATACAGCGTTCCCAGTTCGGTGCAGTTAGCGGGGAAAAAGGAAATCTGTCGACAGCAGCTACACCCCGGCCATCAGTCTTATTATCCATATAACATGTCGTCACACGCGGCGTGGATGCTACGTTTCTAGTACCACCATGACTTGGATAGAAATGGGCTACAGTCTCACCGCAGTTTGTTGGTTGCTGGTCCGGCGTTGTAAAGGGGTTGTAGTGTTCTGATGGCGGCAGAGTAAGCGGCCATGGTGGAGCGTGTTCAGCAGCTTCGCTCGCGGCTGGAGTTAATTCCATACTCGCCACCCGTCGGTCATCACCACACCACTCCATTTCATCACACAAACCCGCATTTTCCTGTCGGGTCTCTGCTACACCCATCAGGAAGGGGTTTAAGCTTACTCTTCGGCTCCTTCCCTCCAAGTGCGTTGATACTCCGGCAGCAACGTTGGCGCTAGTCACAGCCATCTTGGGAATTCCCACAAAGTTCTTTCGGCTTCCTTCATCCATTCGTGCCGTTCCCCACCTTGTTTTTTTTTTTTTGTTTAGGAGAGTTATCCCGGACCGAGCCCCCAGCGTTACCTTTCGTAAGTCCAGAACAGGCTGGTGTCTATTTCGGCTCGTTTGCTGGTAACAAGCTCATAGGCTCTGCTAGTAGCTGAACAAGGAGGAGGCAGCTGAAAGCTTAAAGAACTTTATTACTCTTCTTGGCAAGGTGAACTACCACAACTCTACAGCTTCAGTCTCATAAAGCTAAACACACACTCTTCTTCTTCTTCCCCCACCTGTCAAGAAAATTGGAGAGAAAATGGCGCTCTACACACCTAGAGGATTCCTACTTAATCTGGAAAAATAGCCTACTGTTGTATAAAAAGACACTTCACCAAGCTAGAACATCTTATTTCTCATAATTAATAGAAGAGAATAAGAATAATCCTAGGTTTCTTTTTAGTACAGTTGCTAAGCTATGAAACAAAGTCGTAGTTCTGTTGAACCATCCATTTCCCCAGCTCTCAGCAGTAATGACTTTATGGGATTTGTTTTAAAAAAATTGACAATTAAAAATAAAATCATTGCCATACTTCCAAACATGATTACTTCATCCTCAGTAAGTGAGACAGCTTTGGAGGAAACTGTAGAGTCTGATCTGTGTTTGGACTGTTTTGATCCAATGGAGCTTCCTGAGTAATCAAAAATATTAGCTTCATCTAAACTTTCAACTTGTATGCTAGACCCAATCCTAACCAAATTATTTAAGGAGGTGTTCCCTCTGATTACCAGCCCCATTTTAGATATGATTAATTTATCCCTAGTAAATGGATATGTACCACAAGCTTTTAAGATAGTTATAATTAAATATTTACTTGAGAAACCTTAGCTTGATCAAGATGATTTACTACATTACAGACCCATATCCAAGCTTCCATTTTTTCTAAATTCTTAACAAAATAGTTGCTAATCAAGTGTGTGAGCATTTAGACAGTAATGATCTGTTTGAAGAGTTTCAGTCAGGTTTCAGAGTTCATCATAGCACTGAAACAGCTCTGCTGAAAGTCACAAATGAAATTCTCCTAGACTCAGATAATGGACTTGTGTCTGTACTGGTTCTGTTAGATCTTAGTGTTGCATTTGATACAGTTGATCACAACATTCTCTTAGAAAGGCTGGAACATGCTGTAGGGATCAGGGGAACAGCACTAGGCTGGTTTAAATCTTATTGGTCTGACAAATTCCAGTTTGTTTCATCTAAATGAGAAATCATCCTTAAACTCCAGGGTTAATTGTGGAGTACCACAGGGTTCGGTGCTTGGGCCAATTCTCTTTACTGTATATAGATATATACATACAAAGGTTGGACAATGAAACTGAAACACCTGGTTTTAGACCACAATAATTTATTAGTATGGTGTAGGGCCTCCTTTTGCGGCCAATACAGCGTCAATTCGTCTTGGGAATGACATATACAAGTCCTGCACAGTGGTCAGAGGGATTTTAAGCCATTCTTCTTGCAGGATAGTGGCCAGGTCACTACGTGAAACTGGAGGAGGAAAACATTTCCTGACTCGCTCCTCCAAAACACCCCAAAGTGGCTCAATAATATTTAGATCTGGTGACTGTGCAGGCCATGGGAGATGTTCAACTCCACTCTGATGTTCATCAAACCAGTCTTTCACCAGTCTTGCTGTGTGTATTGTTGCGTTGTCATCCTGATACACGGCACCGCCTTCAGGATACAATGTTTGAACCATTGGATGCACATGGTCCTCAAGAATGGTTCGGTAGTCCTTGGCAGTGACGCGCCCATCTAGCACAAGTATTGGGCCAAGGGAATGCCATGATATGGCAGCCCAAAACCATCACTGATCCACCCCCATGCTTCACTCTGGGCATGCAACAGTCTGGGTGGTACGCTTCTTTGGGCTTCTCCACACTGTAACTCTCCCGGAGTGGGGAAAACGTAAAAGTGGACTCATCAGAGAACCTACTGTTTCACATTGTCTACAGCCCAAGATTCGTGCTCCTTGCACCACTGAAACCGACGTTTGCATTGGCATGAGTGACCAAGAGTTTTGGCTATAGCAGCTCCGGCCGTGTATATTGACCCTGTGGAGCTCCCGATGACCACTCTGGTGAAACAGGAGAGTTGAGGTGCTCATTTTTATTCTGCCGTGATTTGGGCAGCCGTGGTTTTGTTTTTTGGATACAATCCGGGTTGGCACCCGAACATTCCTTTCAGACAGCTTCCTCTTGCGTCCACAGTTAATCCTGTTGGATGTGGTTCGTCCTTCTTGGTGTGTTATGCTGACATTACCCTGGATACCGTGGCTCTTGATACATCTCAAAGACTTGCTGTCTTGGTCAGAGATGCGCCAGCAAGACGTTCACCAACAATTTGTCCTCTTTTGAACTCTGGTATGTCACCCATAATGTTGTGTGCATTTCAATATTTTGAGCAAAACTGTGCTCTTACCCTGCTAATTGAACCTTCACACTCTGCTCTTACTGGTGCAATGTGCAATCAATGAAGACTGGCTACCAGGCTGGTCCAATTTTGCCATGAAACCTCCCACACTAAAATGACAGGTGTTTCAGTTTCATTGTCCAACCCCTGTATATACATATATATATACACATATATATACATATATATATATACACACATATACAGGGGTTGGACAATGAAACTGAAACACCTGGTTTTAGACCACAATCATTTATTAGTATGGTGTAGGGCCTCCTTTTGCGGCCAATACAGCGTCAATTCGTCTTGGGAATGACATATAAAAGGTCCTGCACAGTGGTCAGAGGGATTTTAAGCCATTCTTCTTGCATTATAGTGGCCAGGTCACTACGTGATACTGGTGGAGGAAAACGTTTCCTGACTCGCTCCTCCAAACACCCCAAAGTGGCTCAATAATTTTTAGATCTGGTGACTGTGCAGGCCCATGGGAGATGTTCAACTTCACTTTTCATGTTCATCAAACCAATCTTTCACCAGTCTTGCTGTGTGTATTGGTGCATTTGTCATCCTGATACATCGTCCCGCCTTCAGGATACAATGTTTGAATCATGGATGCCCCATGGTCCTCAAGAATGGTTCAGTATTCCTTGGCAGTGACGCGCCCATCTAGCACAAGTATTGGGCCAAGGGAATGCCATGATATGGCAGCCAACCATCACTGATCCACCCCCCATGCTTCACTCTGGGCATGTAACAGTCTGGGGTGGTACACTTCTTTGGGGCTTCTCCACACCGTAACTCTCCCGGGGGTGGGAAAAACAGTAAAGGTGGACTGATCAGAGAACAATACATGTTTTCACATTGTCCACAGCCCAAGATTTGCGCTCCTTGCACATTGAAACCGAAGTTTGGCATTGGCATGAGTGACCAAAGGTTGTGGCTATAGCAGCCCGGCCGTGTATATTGACCCTGTGGAGCTTCCCGGATGGACAGTTCTGGTGGAAACACAGGAGAGTTGAGGTGTGCACATTTATTCTGCCCCGTGATTTGGGCAGCCGTGGTTTAATGTTTTTGATACAATTCCGGTTTAGCACCCCAACCATCCCTTTCAGACAGCTTCCTCTTGCGTCCACAGTTAATCTGTTGGATGTGGTTTCGTCCTTCTTGGTGGGGTATGCTGACATTACCCTGGATACCGGTGGCTCTTGATACATCTCAAAGACTTGCTGTCTTGGTCACAGATGCGCCAGCAAGACGTTCACACAACAAATTTGTCCTCTTTTGAACTCTGTTATGTCACCACCCATAATGTTGTGTGCATTTCAATATTTTGAGCAAAACTGTGCTCTTACCCTGCTAATTGAACCTTCACACTCTGCTCTTACTGCTGCAATGTGCAATCAATGAAGACTGGCTACCAGGCTGGTCCAATTTAGCCATGAAACCTCCCACACTAAAATGACAGGTGTTTCAGTTTCATTGTCCAACCCCTGTATATATATGCTTCCAATAGGTGAAATTATACGCAGCATGGGGTACATTTTCACTGTTATGCTGGTGATACTGAGCTTTATTTACCTATAAACCCTGATGAGCCCAACCAGTTAGATAGACTACAGGCATGTCTTGAAGACATAAAAACTTGGATGACTTAAAATTTTCTGCATTTAAATTCAGACAGGACAGTTGTTGTCTTTGGACCGGAATCGTCGAAAAAGAATTTGCTTAGTCAATCTATTAATGTGGACGGCATTAAATTGACCTCTGGTAATCAAGTACAAAAAAACTTGGTGTTATTTTTGATCAGGACATAAGGTGAAAGAAGGATTTCCTTCTTTGACATAGTTCTTCTTTCACCTCATGAATATTGCCAAAATTAAAAACATCCTGTCTAGGAGTGACATTGAAAAACTAGTCCATGCATTTGTTACTTCAAGGCTGGACTATTGCAAGTCTTTAGTATCAGGGTGTCCACAAAATGCAGTTAAAAGCCTCAGATGATCCAAAATCCAAAATAGAATTTAAAATTCTCCTACTCACATATAAAGCCCTTAATGATCTAGCTCCATCATCCATCAGAGATCTGATTGTTCCATATATTCCTAACAGAGCACTTTGTTCTCAGACTGCTGGAGGACATAATGATCACTTTCACTCTCTCCGCTACATTCTACTCTCCAATTTTGCATTATTTGCTGTTATTTAAGCTTGTAACTCTACGTTCGGTCTCTGTTTTTTTCTCTTTCTAGAGGCTACATCTGACCTGGCTCTCTGTTTAGCTGTGGCACCCTCCTGGAGGGGGACATTGGCCAAGCTGCTCCTGCCAACAAATTAATGTTCACCTTATACAGATGACTTAAAATTTCCTGCTTCTAAATTCAGACAAGACAGAAGCGGTCGTCTTTGAAAAAGAAACTGCTTAGTAAATCACTTAACCTGGATGGCATTAAATTGACCTCCGGTAATAAAGGAAAAAACCTTGGTGTTATTTTTGACCAGGACATGTCATTTAAATCCCATATTAAACAGGTTTCTAGGTTTCCTTTTTTCACCTCTGGAACATTGCCAAAATTAGAGATATCCTTCCCAGGAGTGACGCTGAAAAACTAGTCCATGCATTTGTTACTTCAAGGCTGGACTTATTGTAATTCTTTACTATCAGGATGTCCACAAAACGCAGTTTAAAAAGCCCTTCAGCTGATCTTCCAAAATGCTGCACGCAAGAGTTCTGATGAAAATTAAAAGAAGCAGAATCATATTTCTCCTATTTTAGCTTAACTTCATTGCTTCCCTGTTCAATCCAGAATAGAATTGTTAAAATTCTCCTACTCACATATAAATAGCCCTTAATGATCTAGCTCCATCATACCATCAGAGATCTGCCACCTTTCTGGGAGAGGGGCATCGTCCAAGCTTCTTACTGGCAACAACTTAATGGTCTCCCTCTTACAGATGATCCACATTGGCCATGTCTTCAGTGTTTAAGCCCTTTCTCTCTCTTAAACATGGATAAGCAATTGAAAAGAAGTTGGCTTTTACTGTACAAATTAGATAGGTGCTCTCTTTAGACTCAAACTTCAAACTGGCTCAGAGTTTATCTGTTCTTTCTTCTAGGTGAAACGACCTAAAAGGCTACATCCATTTACATTTTACTTTTCCTTCCCATAAGAAAGTACTCCTGGGAATCAGTGCTTCTTATGTCTCTTTGTGTCTCTGCTCTTGTTCTCTCACCCCCCAGTCGGTCATGGCAGATGGCGCACCACGTGAGCCTGGTTCTGGTTCTGCTGGAGGTTTCTTCCTGTTAAAAGGGAGTTTTTCCTCTCCACTGTCGCTACATGCATGCTCAGTATGAGGGATTGCTGCAAAGTCTAACGCCAGTTGACTGTCCGCTGTCTCTACATGCTCATCCAGAGGAGTGTGTGCTTCAAGTTCACTGACGGATGCAATCTGCTGTGTTTCCTTTAGATAGAAAAAATTTTTTTTCAATTTGAATAAATAACTGAATCTGACTGCAATGTTCAATGATTAGGATTAATTGTAATGTATGTACCTAACTTTTGTGAAGTGCCTTGAGACGACATGTGTTGTCAATTGGCACTATATAAATAAACTGAATTGAATTGAATATCCAAATAGGCAGAACATTTTCCAGAATCATTTGACTGCACAAGACCAACAAGCACCATGTCATCTGCATATTTAATAAGCTGCGTCTCATTTGTATAAAAGGAGAACACAGGAGATTTCACAGTTCCTTGGGGCGCTCTTGTATTTACAATGACCGTATCAGAGGTGATGTTACCACATCGTACTCTTTGTGGTCGATCTGTTAGAAACTCCCTTATCTACTGAATGATGTTGCTGTTAATATTAATATCAAAGAGCCTTTTAATCAATGTATGTATCTGCATACAATTAAAAGCTAAACTAAAATCGATAAATAAAAACCTGGCATAACTCCTAGGCTGCTGAAGATTTTTACTGACTTTATTTATCAAAGTCAATGTAGCATCTGCAGTACCTCTATCCCTTTTGTATGCAAACTGATTTGGGTCTGAACAACAGCTCAGAGACAAATAACAAAGGCCCTTTTCATGCACTTGCAAAGAATACTAGTCAGTGCTACAGGTCGAAAGTCGTCCAACCCTGATGCTTTGGGCCACTTTGGGACAAGAGTTATTATTTGCAAATTTCCAAAATTTTTGGAACAAAATGTTTATTTAAAAAACACTGAAACAATTTAGTACAAACTGCGGTTAATTGAAATCTACATGATTTAACCACCTTGCCTTTCAAACCATCTGGTCCAAGGCCTTTATTGGGTTTAGTTTTTGCAAGAATAGCTGCCATTTCTCCCTCAGAAATTATGAGTAAGAAATTATCTTTGGTGTTACTACAATTTCGCAACTATAATTTCCCTGACATATAGGAAGTTGTGGCTTATTTAACCTTGAATAAAAAATATTCAGGTCATTGGCAAAAGATAAAGACATCATGACATTTCACACTTTTCAAGCCTCCTTAGCATTTCCTAACTGCCAACGAGGACGGCCTTTCCGCTTTTTACTTTGTAACTTCATTTTTGTTTCCTCTTCAAATTGTTCCACACGTCCATTCGCAGTTTCTTTTTTTTTCTGCATCCTATTATATTATTCCACTATACAATAAATAGCCGCATTCTCCATGTTCCATGATGCATTGACGTACCTCAGCAGAGATTACACATTGGTTATTAGAGTACACTCTGATGGTTTTCTTATTGATAGCACCTCACAGAATTTTATGTACTGTTATTGTCTCAATCAGTTCATCAAAGTCACCACAGCTGTCAAAGAACACACGCCAATCTGTGTCACCAAAGCAGTTCTGCAGTATCTACGCACTTCTCACATCCCACAGCTGAATGTCTTCAAGAATAGGCTTCTCTCTTTTTACTTTAGCTCGATATTTGGGTAATAGCGAATTAATATTGTGATCAGACTTCCCCAATGGTGCACAGCGCTCTATATGCTTCTGGTATGTTAACATAACAACGATTTACAGTCTTTTTTGTCCGTGTCTTATGTAGAATAGTGCTTGACACTTGTCGGATAGTGGTAGGAAAGCAGTAGGGTCCAAGTATCGACGGTTTATTAAAATCTCATCGAGAATCTAACTCACACACATGAAACCTAACTATCAAACGGAGCAGTTAGATTCAGTTTATTAGCATTACAGTGGGTTACAGAAAGTATAAGTGACTTTCCTTTTCCTGAGGAAAAACCGCAGAAAGAGTTTGCATTGAGTCAGTGATCTTTCAGACATACCTCTCTTTGGCTGGATTGAAGCATGTAGCACAGTCGCTTGCATTGCTGCAATCCCTCGATACTGATCCTAAGGAGTGCATGTCAGCGCCAGGTGGAGAGAGAAACATACTTCCCTTTTAATAGAGTAAGGAAACCGCCTCAGCGGTAGCGAACCAGGCTCAGTGTGATCTCCTCCATCTGCCACAACCGACTCGGCGGTTAAGAGAGACACAAAAACAGAGCGGAGACACAAAATGAACGCAGAAGCACTAATCCAGTGGTACTTTCCACTGGATCTAGTTAGAACTTTACCAGTGAGGTTCTCTTGTCCGAATTCCTGGTAGTCTAAGAGATACACCACCATGCATTCATAATACAGCTGGGATCATGACATACTGACTCAGAATATGTCTCTCGCTTATTTTCATCTACGTGCACTACTTATTGTTCACAATGATACTAGACAATCCAATCACGCCAGCACGGATTTCTGTTGAAGAGGCGTGCTCCTCCGGCTGTTCTGCATCGTCTGACTGTTTTTTGAGTATCCTTACAAAAGGAATCCAATCGTCCGTGGCTATGTCGTGGCCTTTGCTCTCCGTCATTGTACAGACCAGATACGTTCAAATTTGCATAGTCTGCTTTTCAAGATTGTTACTCTTGCTGTGCTCATTCTTCGAGATAAGATTTGCAATTATTTACTTACCGATCCTGACATTTGACAGAGTAACATGGCAAGGGAATGCTACATCTTCTCAATCTTTCGCGTACTCCTCCTCGCGATCCTCTCTTCCTTTTTTTTTTAACTCTTGAGATATTTTTTTGCCACCTGTGCCTCAGAATCGATTCACAGTGTATCTAATGACGGACTGTATACTAGTCTGAAATAGATAGTCTACTTCCGCGTGGTTTAATCTAACCATGTGATTTCTTCTAGTCCGTCTGCCGGCTCTGCTCTCATGCAATCAACTCATCTGCTTCACCTGTCTGCTGCTGCGCTGGAGCGCAATCAACCTCATGCCACACACCTGTGGATGTGCAGTTATATACAGCCCTCTGACAGGCAGACAGTGCCGAGATTTTCGAAAACATTTTGTGAGTAGTTATCCAGCGTTCTTCCTTGCCTGGATACTCGTTCTTTGACCTTGTGCCTTTGCCTCACGGAATTTGCCTTCCTGCCTGCCCCTTGTCGGACTGTTTGGATCGTGGTTTGTGACTCTGTTTTCTGCATCTGGTTCATGCCTCAGCCTGCCTCTTGTCTGACGTCACTAGCCCTGGAACTCAACCCTATTCTGCTCTCCACGGATTTACTACAGCCACGAGCCACTGGTTTATTCACAGGCTCGCCTGTCGAGTCCTGCCTAGGGATGCAACCTTCAGCTCTCTGTTTTCCTGCCACAGCTTCAGCTGATTCCCCTGAGGATTTGGATCAGTCGGCAATCCGACTTCTGACTGTTGGATTCTTCCCCATAAACTGTCTGGATCACTTCCTCTTCTGGATTCTGAACCTCATTCCAAGACTGAGAAGGTTAGTGGCTTTATCTAACTCTATTCAAGTTCTGAGTTTTATTCAGACTCGCCTCTCTGTTCATAGTGGTTTGTGGAAGCTGACTGTTGGTTACCTGAGTGGTGATCCTGCCTTACTGAATAAACCTTTTAACCTTTTTACATTGTGTCTGGCTGAAATTTGGGTCTTCTAGTCCCTGGTCGTAATAGAAAAATCTGGCCAATAATGGAACCATCGCCAGCACAACAGTGGCGCGCTAGTGTAGACCACTCCATTGCCCGTCTTGATTGCGACATGAGTGAGATCATCTCCATGCTACGCACCATGACTGCTGCCTGATACAAAGGTTGGGGACCACTGGGGTACAGGATCCAAACATGGTCAAATTCCATTATTCAGAAACTTGACATCCCGTTTATGCAGACGTGAGGACAGAAAAAGTAAAAACAGGCTCCGGGTCGCCGGCTGCACCGTGCCCCACACATGTCAAAGTATCTGGTGGTTATAGTAAAAGATCAGGAAAATATAAAATGCGGATTACAAGTTAAGAAAACAACTTGTGTTTGGACCATAGAACCAGATATGATAGCTTTTCGACTAGATAAAACATATGAATTGAGGCTAAAAGAAGCTACAAATGGTGGAATAGAAGAGTCGGTTATACTTTGGAAAATTTAAGACAAAGAAAGCAGCATAACCAAGATCAAGTGTTTGCCACAATATACTGTAACTAGTAAAACTTCAAACACGACAACATAATTTCACCTATGGTAAACACTACACCCAAATTTTACGCACTGCCGCAATAAACACAATAACAAACATTACACCCCCTATAACGTCTTTGCTTATCAACTAGATAATCACTTTAACAAACTTCAGTGAAATACGGAGGACCCCAAAGGACATCAAAACAGCAGAATGTGCTGAAAACACCATACTTTTGAGTACTGCAAAATTACCCATGCTCCCTACTAATAACTGTATTACCAAAAACGATAAGTATTTTAAATGAAATACATGCATCGGACCAAATCGATACAGCCCACGTAACGGTTAAAACCACACTTGGGCCGATTCAATCGTTTTATCTGCCAAAGCCTAACTTAAGTACAGATGTTCTAAAAAGGAGTCTGCCACTATTAACCACGATGACCTCGCTAAATTCTACTTGGAGTGTTGGGATAACAAAGTAACCCAAAGGCCATGAATAAATTGCAAGACATTAAATGTTATGGACTGAGACATAGGAGGGATGCACTTTGGCAAAGGGCTATCCAGAACACATGGTACAGTTGGTCATGGTACACGGCAAGAGAGTTAACGCAAAAAGATTGTTTAATCTGCACTGTTACTCCTGGAGCAGCTCCTAGTGTCATTCCAGAGAAGTATACTTCTCAAGAATGTGCATTAGTACAAGAACAAAGGTGCAGGAACGGTGAGTTCATCCCACGAGAGGATGTGATTTCATTGTTCAAGTTACCAATGTACAGTATTGTCATGATTTGTAGGTGTTTTTGGGTTCTTCTTATTATTATTATTTGTGATAGGTTTTGAAACTTGCTTCTGTTTATTATTTCCCTGGTCATGCTTTAGTTTTTGTCTTCTAGTTCATGTTTTGTAAAGTTAGCTTTTTGGATCTTGTTTCTGGTGATGCTTTAATCTCATGGTTTACCCGTTGTGTTTCTATTAGTTTGTATTCAAGAGTCTATTTTCTGCTCCAGCCACGTTTTGTTCTCTCCTGTCTGTTTTCAGTCATCATCATTCGGTTCACCTGCACCTAGCATTCAGTCTCCTCATTTCACCTGGTTCTTGCTCCATATATACCCATCTGTTCTGTTCATTCCTCTGGACCATTTCAGATCATGTCACCTTGTTTTGTGCCAGTTTTTGTTATTCATGCTAAGCCTGTCCATGCCTGGTTTAGCAATCACCTTCAGTAGTTAGTTAGTTTGTTAAATCTTATTTCTCACCAACGATGCTTCCTGTCCGTCTGGATTCCGGGGTCCTCCACCATACCAGCCTTGACAGAATGTTTCCGTCAACATTGGACATCGCCGATCGGAAGCAGGATCGTGCCAGGGATCATTGGGTTAAGCAGCAGATCGAGGAGGCGATGAGACATCGGCCGGCCGATCTGGAGGTTCTGCCCTCCCCACTACTGCTGAAGCAGATGGAGCGTGAGGCGGTTCAGCGCCGTTCTCCGCCTGCTTCCCTGGTTTCGCACCCTGATCTGGCTGCGAAGCCTTCATCTTCCTCCCGCCACAAGAAACGTTGGCGTGGAATGACTTCCTGTGGTTCGGTCGGCGAGGAGGTGGGTCCAATGCTGGCTGACGTGAGGGGTGCAGCAAGTAATCCCGCGTCTTCGTCTGCCACAGCACTGTCTCCCAGGCTTGTTGCAGCTCTGCCCATGCCGTATTCGCTAGCTCCAGCCCAGGTTTCTGTGGCAACACCAGATGAGCTGGAGGAGTGGTTGAGGTTTTTTGCTTGCCAGATTAAAAGCTTCAGGAGGATCAGCCTTTGCATTCCTCTCCTGAGGTTAAGGCCAAGGTCAGAGAGATGTAAGATTACGTGGCAGCAGTAAGGCAGTTCTACTGCCGCCTACCTCCATCCTCTCCAAGTCTCCAGAGTGCTGCTGCTGCAGAGCAACCCACGCCAGGTATCCAGAGTGCTCCTCCTGCAGCTCAGTCATCGGCAGGTCTGCAGAACAAAGCGGCAGCTCAGCCCACGCCATGTCTGCAGAACAAAGCAGCAGCTCAGCCGACGCCATGTCTGCAGAACAAAGCGGCAGCTCAGTCCACGTTATGTCTCCAGAGTGCCGCCATTGTGCTGCCCAAGTCTGCCTCAACCTCCTCCACACCCCACAGAGGACGTCGAAAGAGGGACGCCTCAGCCCCACCTCAAGCCACTGAGGGTCTGGTTGATGCCTCAGCCCCAACTCTAAGGGTCTAGCTGACGCCTCAGCCTCTGCTCAAGCCCCTGAGGGTCTGGCCGACGCCTCAGCCCCTGCTCAAGCCACCGAGGGTCTGGCCGACGCCTTTAGCCCCTGCTCCCGCCACTGAGGGTCCTGGCAATGCCTCAGCTCCTGCTCCAGTCATTGAGGGTCCCGGCAACGCCTCAGCTTCTGTTCCTGGTCTGAAGGTCTTCCAGGGGTTCACTGAGAGACTGGTCCTTCTCCTAATTTCTGAAACCCAAGACGAGGTGATCAAGGACGAGCCGCCACCAGATCCTGTTCCTGAGTGGTACGAGAAGGAATTCGTCTTGACCTCTGAATCTGGTGACAAAGGGTTTGAGGACGAACCGCCACTTGATCCTGTTTTTGCCTTCGAGGGTCCCGTCGGCACTGCTTCAGCCTATGAGGGATCGCCAGGCTCTGCTTCAGCCTATGAGGGATCGCCAGGCTCTGCTTCAGCTTCTGAGGGATCGGCAGGCTCTGCTTCAGCCTCTGAGGGATCGCCACGCTCTGCATTAGCCTCTGAGGGATTGCCAGGCTCTGCTTCAGCCTCTGTGTGTCATCGGGCATCGCCAGGCCTCACTGCTTTCATGCCTCTGGGAGCATCTCCCAGGGCTCTGCTTCAGCCTCTGAGGCATCGCCAGGCTCTGCTTCAGCCTCTGAGGCATCGCCAGGCTCTGCTTCAGCCTCTGAGGCATCGCCAGGCTCTGCTTCAGCCTCTGAGGGATCACCAGGCACCTTGAAGGCCAAGACTGACTCCAAGCCTCCGGAGTTCCCGAGGGTCCTCTACTCTGTTTGGCAGACCTCCAGACCGAGGGTCCTCTACTCTGCTCGGCCGACCACCAGACCGTCACTTCCTTTGTCGCCGGCCTCCTACACTCCTGCTCAGTCACCACAGGTTTCCTGACCAACCTGCAGGTTCCCGCCGTCGCCGGCCTCCTACACTCCTGTTTAGTCACCGCAGGTTTCCTGACCAACCTGCAGGTTCCCGCCGACGCCGGTCTCTACGTCTCTGCTGGCCTCGTCTTCGCCGCCGTCGGCAGCCGCCACGGTCTCTACATCTCTGCCGGCCCCCACGTCTTTTCCGCCAGCCACCAAGGTCTCTACGCCTCCTTCGGCTTCCAAGCCATCGCCGCCGACCGCCCAGGTCACTGTGTTGCGGGTCCTACCGCCCGCCTGAACTGTGTGCCTGCTTGGGACGACCTCCTGGTCGCCCGCCTGACCGTTGTGCCTGCTTGGGGCGACGTCGTGGTCGCCCGCCTGACCTCTGTGCCCGCTCGGAGCAACGTCCTGGTCGCCCAGCTGACCTTTGTGACTGCTCTGGGTGACGTCCTGCTCACCCACCTGAACTTTGTTATTGGATGTGTGGGGAAAACGTGTTAGTAAATACCTTAACCTTCGGTGTGTGGGTCTTGGTGCACTTGCTGGAATGAAAGTACCTATAACTTGGTGGTGTATGAAGGAGTAAAAAGTCTGGTTGGAATGGATGAAATTAGAACAATGGTTAATAGAAGCTTAACAAGCCAGGCTCCACGCCCCGCAGTTTTTATAAGCGATATGGCGTGATCTACGGTAGCATAATACAAGGAAAATGGGGGCTTGGGAATAATGGAATTAATACTGAAACGGGGACCGAATTGAGGAGCTGAAAGATCGATAAGGTGCTTTTTTCCTGAATACTTTCTGCTAGCTACTCCTAAGGGGCTAATACGGAAGAAGGGGAAAGGAGGGGATTTAAAAGGACCTATCATATAGCCTATCGAATAGGAGAGGGACGACAATGAAAAAGCCTTGGGAGAGACCAGTGATGAGGAAATTGACAAAAGGACGGTCTGGGTGGGACTGAAGGAGGGCAGCTAGTTCGGGAATAATGACAGGAAAGGTAACGAGAAATTAACGGCTGGAACCACGACGAGTCCTGCTCAGGGATGAACGGCGGGGGCAAAAGGACTTCAGGTGGGCGTCTTTGCAGAAGCTGCAAATGTGAAGAAGTGAACATGATTGGAACGAACAAACACCGTCATTGAACTCATTGCAAATAGGAGAATTATTGAACACCTAGATTTTTCTCCCTTTGAAATCATGGCCTTGAAAGGATGGGGAAGGGGAAGCAAGAGGATGAGTAGCTGAGCCGGAGGAGAATGGGAGTGTAGGGCAGAGAGAGCTTTGATGGCCGATTGCACCGCAAGAGGAGCATGAGGATGCTTATGTGAGCATGATTAGGATGTCCGTGTCAAGCACGGACCAGTCTAGGTGCAGTCCTGACTGAGCCAGGATGGAAGCGGCTTTAGCGGAAAAGGTTTTATGGTACTGATAGAAGAGAGAGCGTCCGTATTTAAGGTTCAGGTTTGTGATGAGGGCCCAGTATGTGTCCAGCTCGATTCTTCTATCTGGGAATACAGAACAAATAACGTCCCTAAAAATGCCGAAAGCTGCCACAAATTCTCCAAAGGAGAGACCTTTGGAGAGGCGGGGGTCGAAGGATTTAAAGACTGCTGTGACGTCTTCTGAGGTCGCGATGCAATGGTCTAGTTCAGTAGAAGGTACAATGAGAGAGACTAAATTAATCGGTTGACGCTGGAGGACTTCTGAACGCAGTCTGGGTGATATGTTGGCGTGAAAGGGGACATAATCTCTGTCTGAATGTAAGGAAGGGTGGGAGAAAAAATTTTGAAAGAATGCAGAAGAATACAGAAAAGGGGAATAAAAGGAATAAATACATCTCACCTAACAAAGAGCCCGGCCGGGCATTAGCCAGTGTGAAAGCTGAGGGGAGGGGTCGAGCAGCAGGCTGAGCGTTGGGTGGGGCAGAGTGCAGGTGGAGAGCTGACGTGGCCGGTTCTGCAGAGAAATCCATGAGGTGTTGAGTGAGCGATGTGATGGAACGTTGAAGTGGGTCCAAGGATGAGATAAATGAAGGGGGGACAGCTGTAGTTGAAGAGGATGAGGCATCCTGAGATGCAGGAGGTTCGGAGAGATAGGCGAGTGCAGCTGAAGACGGGCCGGGAAGAGATATAGCCAAAGCTGGAGTAGATGAGGAACAGCCTCGGCGTTTCTTGGAAGGGGGATTGGGAGTTTTGCTGCAGTGTTTTCTTGAGGAAGGAGGCAGAGGAGGTGGAAGCGGAAGGGAGTCGTGGGATAGAAGATCAGCAAACTGAGAAGCTTCTTGGTGGGACCCGGGAGTTATTCCGCTCGCCCTGAGCTGGGAAGAAGGAGAGGGAGTGACGTGCTGCGAAGCTAGACGGGAGCTTCTGCTACCATGACATGAAAGTGGACTAAACAGGAGTCAGGATTCTGGCGTGGGATTGTTTACACAACAGAAACACCATTGAAGTATTAAGGTCATGGTTTAGAAAGATCCTGGTCGGTGTTTTCTGTCTCTCTAGGAAGACACCTGAAAGGACCATCCCAGAGACACTGGCTGTTTGGGGACCCCTCTTTTCTTTGCGCGCTGGACTCAGAGACACATGTAGACTGCTTCGGAACCCTGAACCAGCACAATAAAGTTGCAAAGGACCGACCCAGAAGATGTGGAATTGTTTAAAACACAGAGACTGAGTCATTTTAACAATGGACTTGATGGAATTGATATTTGCTATATTCCTGTTATAACTTCAATTTTTGTCTTCATGATTGATTTAATCTTTGGATGTGTACAGATGACCTGAATCATTTTAATTTGTTTATGCACCCTGAGAGAATGGGAGCATTCATTTTGTGATATTCATCTCCACAGTTTCAACATGATCATGGTTTTCTGTTACATAAATTTTGGTAATAGGAATGAATGATCAGAACCTGATAGGCATTAAAGGTCCTTAAAATACATTGTAATGAGACTTATTAGATTAAATACAGTGATCTCTCGTTCAGATTGGCAGAGACTGGGATTTCTCTGAGGCCTCCAGATGATTTTATCTCGCACCTTTGGGGGGGGTTTCAACTGGAAGAACCTAAGCTGATCCAAGTGTCCCATCCGATGGCACATAGACTGTGGGTTTGGAGGACATGGATGCTTGTCCATGGTGGGTGTTAACTAGTTGTGTGGCCGAAGGAGGCTCCTTGGGGGAGCTGGAGCTGTTCACTAATTTGGACAAATTAGTGAACAGGTTTAGTTTATTTTGGTCTTACATAATTAAAATAATGTGCGTGTAGAAATTAAACTTTAAATAGAATCTTAATTTAATTAGTTAAACCTCAAAATCAATAACCTAAGACAGGAGCAATTACTCCTTCATTATTTCCTATATATTTCACTTACTCCAAGTACACCATACGTATTTAAACATATTCACCTGTTGCATAGCAATATATAAACATATAAGATAAAATCTCTCTCAGCCCATAATTAAGTTTCACGGTTAATGAAACTAAGGGGGGATGTGTAGAAGCAATTTATTTTGTTAAATTGTGTTATTGTTCCTGCCAAGAGTCCCATGTTGAACTTTGTCTGGCCTAAAATGGAAAACAGCAGTCCAATTCAGCTCTGGAATGACTGGAGTGAAGAAATTAATGAGATTGTTAGTGTACAACTGTCACGTAGGCCGGTTTTCATAACTTGCAGAGTGATGATATTCCTATATTCCTGTAACCACCACTAAGAGTCCAATGTTGTGTGTGCCAGAACACGTGCATAAATTGGACTGTTACATTGGACTGGTCAAAAGGTTTCACATACACACCAATGTTATGAATCTCAATAAAAACGCCCTGTAAGAATTTTGGGGATTTTTGATGAAGACATTTTGTGCACTGTGAGCAAATAAAGTTCCCCCGTAAAGACTGGGAGGAGAGAGAACTCTGAGTTTTGTGTTTAATTGTTTAACTATCACTGCTGCACTCTTCCACAGTAACTACTTGCATTATTATGCCATTCCATCTGAGAAGATCCTGTTTGCGGCCTCGCAATGGTGAGGAACTGATCGTACAGAAATCTGTGTTCTTTTTAGAAGTGAAGACAGTATGGTGATACATACTACGGTTTTTCCCTCCTTTGTTGTTTGAAGGCCACCAACTTTGCACACAAACCAACAGCTGAAGTTGAGATGACAGCTTGTTACAGTAAAGGAAGGTGTTCTTTTTAGGGGAGCTGTTTTTTAATTCGTCCTCACAGCCACAAATTTTGCTTTACAATCAGCATTGTCAATCAGTTTGTCAACTCAAGCCTCTGCTTTAACACATCTTGGTAATTGCACTAGGTCTCATGGTTTTGTCAAACCTGTCTGAATTGCAGTGAAAGTATTCTGAATGCCTTCCTCATATATTTTCAGTGACATTTAGAAAATGAAGCCATTAGTGGCAAATTTTCTTTCCATCATACAATCTTTTACTGTAACTATGAAAATGTCCATGGTTGGGGACATTTTGTTTTCAAATACCATGTACAATTTTCGTACAACATGCAGTTGTTTTAACCCTGGGACTCGCAAGTACGCAGGGTCAGGAGGAGAGCAGCTGTGCCTCTCACTCACTGACACACACAAAGACACTCTACTGTGTAAAAACCTGCTTCAGTTTTAAGCCACATTACAGAAAAGGGTAGATTGCCTTTGATACTAAATTCCCAAGAAGCACAGACTAGCAGTGGAAACGTAATTTATGATTCATGCTTTTAATCTAAGTGCACCAAGCGCTATTTCAAATCACAACCATGGTCACATACTTTTCTGATAATGAATAACTAAGTGACCCAAGTGGGTCTACAACAAAGCTCCAAAGTTTCAGTCATGGGGACATTATCACCTGCATGTATTTGTCCCTCAAAATCACATGTGCTATGTTGTATCCAAGCTATTGTCATTAGCCAGATGTATTTTGTGCAACAACGGCAAGACTGAGGACATGTTTTGACCTTACATAATAAACCGTGGTTCCTGTTTTAGGCACACAGGAACATCTTTCTGGTCATTTCCATGACACTGGTGCAGACACACACACAAATGTACTGTTCTTTTAAGATCTTCAAGGTTCTACCCTCAACCATGATGCACACTGGGCCTAACAGAGCCTTTGGCTCTGGTCCAAGAACCATGCACCATGCCAAAGGCCCCATCAACATTTCTTCAGATTTTTTTTCTCAGTTTCTTTATGTCATTATGTTTTTGAAGTCAAATAATTTTGTTCTCATCTTGTTTACATAATGTCTCTCAACATACAAAAATGATAAAACGTTATAGGGCTGATTTCCATGTGTTCTGTTCATGTGGAGGGTATGTGACATGTTTTCATCTGTTTGTGTCTGCATATGTTTTCTTTAGTCACAACACATTGAGCTCAGCCATCACGTAGATGGAACAAAAATTCTGGAGTTTACATAATGAGATGTCTGATAATTACGCAGGCTGTGGCAGGATTGCTAGTCCATAATAAAATGGTGTAGTCTCCATAGTTAGAGCAGAGATGCCGTTTTTGTAAGATGTTGATTGTGTACAGCACACTTTCAATAATGAATTTTAAGTAATGATAAGGTACCTACAAGGGTATTTCTTTTCATCACGGTTCATAGGTTATGTTAGTATATTCATACTGTTAGTAATTTCACAAGGCCCTTTCGGGTAAAACAAAAACATTAGGACGCAGGTTCAAACATAGTTAATCATTAATAATAGATACCCACAAGGGAAACTTGTCAATGAGTCCTCCGTGGATTAAACGGCCAAAAGATACAACCACCCCAACATCAAACTGTCCCTCCAAATCATGAGGGGGCCAGTTGTGGAGTGTCAGTTGGTTCTGTTGAGCAAATCTCCTCACAGGGAGATCACCAGGCAATGAAACAACCTCCAGCTTCTCCACGATTCCTTTGCTTGGATTTCTGGAAAATAAAGGTTGCAGATTATAGTAGTTTTAGGCAGAAAAAGGGAATATTTGAACTTTGCATTAATCAAAATCAACTTATTTCACTTTATTAGCTTAAGCAAAAATGAGAAAGCACATATTTCAACTACGTGCTTCTGAGGTCTTCATAAGTTTTTATACATATTCCACATCAGTCTCCTATTGAGCACAAAGACACTCAGACATGAACATGGAAAAAGCGCTTTGTATTTCTTGCTAAAAACATCTTCCTCTGAATGAAATGAGACCACAGTTCTCTCATACATTTTTTCTACAAAATATCCACAAATGTAATAGATAATTGTGAATATTTTTGTTGATTTTGACATGATGTAATTGACTTACAGGGCTTGGACAATGAAACTGAAACACCTGGTTTTAGACCACAATAATTTATTAGCATGGTGTCGGGCCTCCTTTTCAATTCAATTCAATTCAGTTTATTTATATAGCGCCAATTCACAACACATGTCGTCTCAAGGCACTTCACAAAAGTCCGGTACATACATTCCAATTAATCCTAACCATTGAACAGTGCAGCCAGATTCTGTTATTTATTCAAATTGGATAAAAAGTTTTTCTGTCTAAGGAAACCCAGCAGATTGCATCCAGTCAGTGACTTGCAGCATTCACTCCTCCCGGATGAACATGTAGAGACAGTGGACAGTCACTGGCGTTGACTTTGCAGCAATCCCTCATACTGAGCATGCATGTAGCGACAGTGGAGAGGAAAAACTCCCTTTTAACAGGAAGAAACCTCCAGCAGAACCAGGCTCAGTGTGAGCGGCCATCTGCCACGACCGACTGGGGGTTAGAGAGAACAGAGCAGAGACACAAAGAGAACAAAGAAGCACTGATCCAGGAGTACTTTCTATGGGAAGGAAAAGGTAAATGTTAATGGATGTAGCTCCTTTAGTCGTTTCACCTAGAAGAAGGAACAGTTAAACTCTTTTGCGGCCAATACAGCGTCAATTCGTCTTGGGAATGACATATACAAGTCCTGCACAGTGGTCAGAGGGATTTTAAGCCATTCTTCTTGCAGGAGAGTGGCCAGGTCACTACGTGATACTTGTGGAGGAAAACGTTTCCTGACTCGCTCCTCCAAAACACCCCAAAGTGGCTCAATAATATTTAGATCTGGTGACTGTGCAGGCCATGGGAGATGTTCAACTTCACTTTCATGTTCATCAAACCAATCTTTCACCAGTCTTGCTGTGTGTATTGGTGCATTGTCATCCTGATACACGGCACCGCCTTCAGGATACAATGTTTGAACCATTGGATGCACATGGTCCTCAAGAATGGTTCGGTAGTCCTTGGCAGTGACGCGCCCATCTAGCACAAGTATTGGGCCAAGGGAATGCCATGATATGGCAGCCCAAACCATCACTGATCCACCCCCATGCTTCACTCTGGGTATGCAACAGTCTGGGTGGTACGCTTCTTTGGGGCTTCTCCACACCGTAACTCTCCTGGATGTGGGGAAAACAGTAAAGGTGGACTCATCAGAGAACAATACATGTTTCACATTGTCCACAGCCCAAGATTTGCGCTCCTTGCACCATTGAAACAGACGTTTGGCATTGGCATGAGTGACCCAAGGTTTGGCTATAGCAGCCCAGCTGTGTATATTGACCCTGTGGAGCTCCCGACGGACAGTTCTGGTGGAAACAGGAGAGTTGAGGTGCACGTTTAATTCTGCCGTGATTTGGGCAGCCGTGGTTTTATGTTTTTTGGATACAATCCGGGTTAGCACCCGAACATCCCTTTCAGACAGCTTCCTCTTGCGTCCACAGTTAATCCTGTTGGATGTGGTTCGTCCTTCTTGGTGGTATGCTGACATTACCCTGGATACCGTGGCTCTTGATACATTACAAAGACTTGCTGTCTTGGTCACAGATGCGCCAGCAAGACGTGCACCAACAATTTGTCCTCTTTTGAACTCTGGTATGTCATCCATAATGTTGTGTGCATTTCAATATTTTGAGCAAAACTGTGCTCTTACCCTGCTAGTTGAACCTTCACACTCTGCTCTTACTGGTGCAATGTGCAATCAATGAAGACTGGCTACCAGGGTGGTCCAATTTAGCCATGAAACCTCCCACACTAAAATGACAGGTGTTTCAGTTTCATTGTCCAACCCCTGTATATAACAAAACATAATTTGTTATTTTAGACTAAATATAAGTGGATTTATTAAAGGTACTGAATATTAATCATAAAATGTCAGCAAAATGAAATAGGCAACACCTGTTCTTTTTGGCCACCCAGTAACACTTAACGCTTAGGACAGAGGGGATTATCCAGGGAACAGTCTGCTGTAATGTCCTAAGATGAAAATCTGCTGTACACACAGTGAACGTTACCTGGCCATCACAGGCCATGTTGGACACATGCTTAAGGGCTTAACTCTCCATATAGACCCTCAGCAGTTGGTGTTTGACTGTTCTGAGCTGCTTTTAATTGTGTGTTAAACATAACAAAACCAAATAGAAAAAGAGAACAAGTTCTTAGTTTCAATCTGTCAAAATCTCAAAGTTCAGTCTAGGCTTGTTTTCAGCAGCGGCTTCACAACCATTCGCATCTTCAAACATGCGACATGTTGGGCTTGTCAGGAAACACCCCACAGGGACAATGACATACAGCATGGACAGGTGGTTGAGCGACTCTTGTCACCTTAATGGTCCTGGTTATTCTGATTGTCTTAACCTGTAAGAAAAGAACATCTAACCCATGTTTAGAACCAAAGAAACTGTTTGGATTAAATGTGCAAGCCAACCATAGCTGATAGGACTCCTTCTTTAGCTTCTTTAGCTTTAGCATCCCTTACTGCCAGTGTCCAACACCGGGTTCGGGGATTGCTGCTGCAACAGGCACCGCAGACCTTACGCCCACAGCTACGGGCACCAGCAGCAACTGTGGATGCGGAGAACATGGTCTACTCGGACTGTATGTCTCCAACCTCCCCCAGAAACTGGTCAAAGCTCTCCCGGAGGTGGGAGTTAAATACATTCTTGGCCGAGGTCTCCCCCAGACGTTCACAGCAGACCCTCACTATGCGCTTGGGCCTGCCAAGTGGGTCCGGCTTTCTCCTCTTCCAGTGGATCCAACTCACCACCAGGTGGTAAACAGTGGACAGCTCAGCTCCTCTCTTCACCAGAGTATCCAAAACATGCAGCCGAAGGTCTGAAAACACGACAACAAAGCCGATCATCGACCTCCTGCATAGGGTGTCCTGGTGCCAAGTGCACTGATGAACACCCTTATGCTTGAACATGGTGTTCATTATGGACAATCCCTTACTAGCACAGAACTCCAATAATGAAACACCACTCGGATTCAGATCGGGGAAGCCATTCTTCCCAATAGCGCCTCTCCGGGTGTCACTGTCGTTTCCCACGTGGGCGTTGAAGTCCCCAAGTCCTCGGGAGGGGCACTATGCAGCACGCCTGACAGGGACGCCAAGAAGGCCGGGTACTTTGCACTACCGGTCGGCCCGTAGGCTGAAACGACAGTCAGAGACATGTCCCCAACCCGAAGGCGCAGGGATGCGACCCTCTCATCCACTATGGTAAACCCCAACACGAGACAGCTGAGCTGGGAGGCTACCAGCAAGCCCATCCCAGCTCGCCGCCTCTCCCCGCAGGCCACTCCAGAGTAGAAGAGAGTCCAGCCTCTCTTGAGGAGATGGGTTCCAGAGCCCACGCTGTGTGTGGAGGTGAGCCCGAAGATTTCTAGTCGTTATCTCTCGACCTCCTGCGCAAGCTCACGTTCCTATTCCCCCAGCGAGGTGACATTCCACGTCCCCAGAGCCAGCCTTAGCATCTGGAGATCGGGCCGCCGAGGTCTCCACCTTCGTCTGCTGCCCGATCCTCTTTGCATCGGTCCCTGATGGTTCCCCCTGCAGGTGGTGGGCCCACTGGGGGATGGCCTAGCGTCTCTCGTTCGGGCTTGGCCCGGCCGCGTCCCACGAGGAGCAACCTGGCGACCAGCCGCTCTCTGACGAGTCCTGACCCCAGGCCTGGCTCCAGGGTGGGACCCTGGCTTCGCAAAGTCACGTGCCTCGATTGTGTGGTCCTCATGAAGGTGTCTTGAAAACACCTTCATGAGGACCAATAAGCCACTGTATTGAATACTTAAATAAAGTTCAACCAGCCTCAGACCCAGCAATCCATGCTCAAGTCCACCGCTTTCAGGACTGTGATGATCCATGCCATAAGATAAATTAATAATCTGTGCCCTGAAGTAAGACGGGTCATACCCTGGCCTTTGCAGAAACAGCAGGTAAAGCTTTTTTTTCAGTCTGATTTAGTTTAAGAGATTTTGTATTAAATCTAACAAGTGCAACGCTTTCCTAAAACTAACCAAATGTTTAACGCTTTTACTTTGAGACATATCTTTACGCTGCTTTAATGTGTTCATGTTTATTTTAGCCGGTGCTGTTAAGTACATTAAAAGCATGAATGAAAGTTATCTTCTTTCCTCCTTCCATACAATGGCTCAAAACCTTTCAATAGTTCCTGCAGCAAAGCTACACGTATGATTCGTTTGAAGCATACGTGTAGCTTTGCTGTGTGCTGTGTTGGGGTTTCGATCAGGTGAGTGGTGAAAAGCATATATAGTGATATAGGCGTAGGAACCGGACTGGGACACGGGGGGACGTGTCCTCCCCCCCAATATTGGAGACAGGTGCATTTGTCCCCCCCAAAAATTATACTTCGGAGGAGAAAAATACTTGATTTTTAAATCTTTACCCTAGGTGCTTTTATTTTGAAAGCACAAAGCATGATGTCACTGACTCGCCCCTCCCTTAGCTGCTCTGAGTGTTTGGGAAGTGGGGCAGATGCAGGAGACTGCAATAACTGCAACAGTCTGATCAGAGACCTGTGAGTGAGCTAAAACTGTCTGTAGGGAATGTTGTCATGAATATGGCTGGATTATAACGTCTCATTGTTAGTTTACATTAATATTTAGAAACCAAATCTTTTAAGTAGTCATCTTAATCCTGGGATGGGCACCCGTCCATTATTGAACTGTTAACTTTGTCAGGCTTCCCAAGTAACGTCAACACCATCCAAAACATTTTTTGTCATCTTATTTCAGCAAAATGCCACCACAACAGAAAAGGCTTTAACAACAGCAGGACTTACTTTGTTTTCTTAAAATGAATGCGTCAGTGAGTGACGGTTACACGTCACAAGGTCAACACCTAATCATACTCGGCTATTTATCCTGTCTGACATTATATTAGATATTATGTGTAATAATGTCTTATCAGGAGAATGATAGTACATAAGGAGTGAGGCAGTTGAAGCAATAAAAGCTGGAGAGATGGAGGAAGCTCGAGTGAGGTCTTGAATGATTAGTGATAAAAATATTATTAGAGCCAGCAGCAGCGGTAAGATTTAAAAAATCACATTATTGATAGAATAGATCCAGAAAGGAGAACAGGTCAGGACAAAATTTGGTTGCCTTTTTTTCAAGATAATATTTAATCATTATTTCTTTATTTCCACAGTACCATAAATGTTTGGGTTGGTATGAGATTATCAGCTGCACTAGAACCCCCCACAAGTGTTCTGCACATTTATATGGTGAAATGCTGCTCCATAGTAACTGAGAGGTGGATTTTTTCCCCCATTTATTTTTAAAATGTGGAGCGGTACCTTAGACATCCACCTCTGAAGCTATTTTGTATGTCAAGGAGCAGCACTGCAGCAGAGGATGCAAAAGAGGATGGTACAGGGCTGGAGGTGAGGGCTTGAATCAGTTAACACTTGTAATTTCAGGGTAAAGTTATGCTATGAAAAGATTTGCCTGTATAAGCCTAAACACATCTGCAAATCAGGTGGAAAAAATCTTTATGTATAAGAAAACCCTCAACAGATCATGCTTTTTTATCTTTTTTATACTGTTTAATGTCATAAGTCCATGCAGGGACATCAAGGGTTTGAGGTATTTTTGACCATTAAAACATGTTAAACCATTTACAGATCTGTAAAGTTTAAATAAATAAATAACAGAATCTGGCTGCACTGTTCAATGATTAGGATTAATTGGAATGTATGTACCTGACTTTTGTGAAGTGCCTTGAGACGACGTGTTGTGAATTGGCGCTATATAAATAAACTGAATTGAATTGAAATTCAAGTTTCCAATATGTGCCCCCCCCATGTTTAATTTGTTCCTACACTCTTGTATAGTGACATTATTATACAAATGTTTTAGCTTTCCATTTTTTTCTTTCTTTAAAAGGAAAACAGACAACAAGCAGTTAACTAGTCAGGAATTTGTTAATGTTCAGACGCTTTTACATGTTGGTTATTCTGGAATATGTTCTTTCCTATGAGAAATCTATAGTATATGATTTGTTCAGAGCATAGGTACTTAAAGCTAATGCCTCAGGCTGTACAATTTTCATACTGCCTAAAGTTTATACATATCTTTAAAAGATTTTGTACATTTATCTTGATGTATTTGGTGGCTACTGTCATCGTTGTTGGGTGTTTCTTTGTATGTTTTTTTTATTTTATTACTAGTTAAAAGTAAATAAACAAGTGCATTCCCAAAACAGTTCTGCTTGTGTATGGCATGGATGACATAAAAATGACTTTACTTCTCCTAGATAATGGTATAGAACTGGTTACAAACAGCATCTACAGGATCCTCTTGCTCATCCAGGAGGAGCAAATAATACAAGTCACTGATTCAATACAATCTGCTGGCTTTGCTTAGATAGAAAAACGTTTAACCAATTTGAATAATAATCTGAATCCCACTGCATTGTTTGACAGTTAGGATTAATTGGAATGTATGTACCTGGCTTTAAATCTGTATGATTCGATTTAACTAACTTTTTAAAGTGCCCTGAGACAACATGTTGTGAACTGGCACTATGTAAATAAACTCAATTAAATTGATAATAGTTGCTTCTGTTTCTTTTATA
Source organism: Crenichthys baileyi (assembly GCA_036173005.1). NCBI lineage: Eukaryota > Metazoa > Chordata > Actinopteri > Cyprinodontiformes > Goodeidae > Crenichthys > Crenichthys baileyi. The sequence continues at coordinate 16,992 of JAHHUM010000086.1, read as the reverse complement.
CACAGCATCCTGAAGGCTTTAGTGGCCATTTTTACTAGCACTGTCAGAGAAGAAAATATACGTAATTTAAACTTTTTAAATGCCAATCCAGGCAACAGTTGAGAAATTAAGAGGAAAACAGAAGTAACCTTCAGAACATGTATATTAATTACATATTTACAACTTTCACATACATGTTTTATGTAAAAAAATACACATTTAAAATTTTACTGTAGAGTTTTGGAGAAATGACAGGTCAAAGTACCTGCTAATGGTCGACCAGTGTAGGCATTTGTGTCACTTCAGGAATTTATTTCTCCACAATCATGAGAGGTGACAACACACTTTCTTCAGATTATATTAAAGGGTCATCTATACTATAACCAGAATTAATATTTCATAATTGTACTGTAGTTTTGGAGAAATAAACAACTCAATGTATCTCAAAATGCTCTTTCAGGATATGTAGATAGTAGAGTGTGTTGTCACTTCTCATGGAGAAATAAATTGCTGAAAGTGACACAAATGCATATAGGCTACTGGTTGAGCATTAGTAGGTACTTTGACCCGTCATTTCTCCAAAAATATAGTTAAAATATTTGTTTATTTTTTTTAACCTAAAACGTGTATGTGAAAGCTGTAAAAGATGTCGTTAATATAAATGTTCTGAAGGTTCTGTTTTCCTCCAATTTTCTCAACCGTGGCCTGTATGGGCGTCCGGTTGAATTACCGTAATGCACCGTCTATGCGCGAAAATAATCTTTAAGAGCGAGCTAAGGTCGGCTGCTGTGACAGCGTATTTCAAACTGTTGGCTCACTTGACCGCAGTCAGAAAACGGGAACGAAACTAACCAAAACTGCAAATATACGAAATGACCAGCACCCGCTCCAGACAAACCAGGAACAAATTCGGTGTATAACATCGGGACTTCCGGTACCTGCAGCTAGTCAGCACTTTGAGAGACTCCACGGCGAACTGGTCAGTACCGAAGAACAGGAGCCTCCAGGGCGGCCTGGACGGTCCGGGTTTACGGGGAGGCTGTGTGTGGACATTGGTGCTGAACTTCAACACATTCAGAACATGGTTGAGGGTTTTCAGGAAAACACTACCAGTCTTTCTGTTCATCCACATTGTAAAGACGCTATTTTCCACACATCATTTATCGAAGTTACAGGTTCAGGTCAAATCCCACCATGATCATTCCCTCTCGGTATGAATAACCTCTGCATGCTGCAGCGCCATATCTTTAAGAAGCCTTCTTCTTCCTGAAATTCAGACGGTATATATCCAGATAATGCAATATTACTGCCCCCCGCAGGGCGGGAGCGTAAGCTCATCTCTAAAAATATGTATTGTTCTTCATACTACAGCGGTGAAGTTAGTTTTAAGTTGGATATTGGATATTCAAGCTCCACCGAGTTAGCGGCATCTAGCTCATGGTTGATCCGATTCAGGAACTCAGATTTCGGCTAACTGCTCTCTGTTGCTCCCTCTTCTGACGCGCGGTGGGACACTTAGGGACCGTCAATAAGTTTCCGAACCAAACATTCTTGGGAAATAAAAAATTCATTGTCTTGTGACCAATTGAAATAAAAAAAAAATGGCAAGTCATACTACTAGATTACATCAATGAGGCACACTCATTTTTATTCCATTTTAAGTCTTTTTACATTTTTTTTTCAATAGTTTTTAGGTCACGTGACTCAGTGGTACAGAACTACGTTTAAAGGACTACAACTAGAAAGGAAGCAAACACAGAGAAAATAAGACTAGTAAACTAGTAAAATATAAAAAGAACAAATACCAAAACATAAATAAACACAGAGATATAAAACGGGAAACTATGGAACCCAAGGAAAACAGAGCACATAATAATAATAATAATAATAATAATAACACAGAAGAAACGTTACCAAGTCATAACTACGAAAGCAACAATAATCAAAAGGAGCTAAGAACGACGAGAGGCGATGACAACACTAGGAGGAAATAAACAATCAGGAGTGAGAGGAAATAACCAAAAACAACCACGACTACCAAAATACAAAACATAAACATCTTAGATAAAAAAGGTAACTAAACACAAGCAAAGTCCAAACCCCGACAGTCCAGATGACAGTTGGTTTGATGAAGCAGGTGTATGATGGCATCTTCAACTCCAAATCCTCAGCGATAAGCAAAATGAAGGAGGTCCTGATGGCTCATTGTTTGCTTACTCAGGTGGGTCAACACAAGTCTCTCTAGGACCTTCATGATGTGGAATGTCAGGGCAACAAGTCTATAGTCATTGAGGACTGATGGGTGAGTTTTCTTTGGTACCGGAACAAGACAGGACGTCTTCCACAACACTGGAACCTTCTTCTGGTCCAGGCTAAGGTTGAAGAGGTGCTGTAGAATCCCACAGAGCTGCTCTGCGGAGGCCTTCTGGACTCTAGGGCTGACACAACCTGGACCTGCAGCCTTATTCTGGTTCAGTCTTTCCAGTTGTTTTTTTTACCTGACATCTTGAGACACAAAGGTGGAAGGTGGAGGCAAAGGGAGCATCAGCATCTTCTGATTTGGTTGAAGGCAAACATGTAGAAGCAGAAGAGTCTATCGCTGAGGTGGAAGATAAAACATTTGAGGTGTGACAGGGAAGCTTTGGGTCAAAGGAGGGTGGGATGTCTGTTTGGCTGTGAGCAGGAGAGGAGGATGCTGAGCTTGCTTCTGAACTGAACCTATTGAAGAATGTGTTCGGTTCATTGTCCAGACCTCCATCAGTCCGATCTTAGTTCTGCTTGAAGCCTGTGATCTTTTTCATCCTTGACCACACATGTCTGATATTGTTCTTCTGGTACACCTCCTTGCTGTGTCTTATCCTGACTTTAAGTTGCTTCTGTATACTCCTCAATAATTCCCTGTCTTCCTCTCTGAAGGCTCCTTTTTTCTAAGCAGGTCCTGCAAAACATTTGCAGCTGTAAAGAACCCAATGGTTCTATTAATGTTGACTGGTGGGAGCTAAAAACACATGCAGTCCACACTTTTCAGGTTTTGCTTAGTTTAACAGCTGCAAACAAAGTGTTTTTATCGTTGAACTTTGTTTTGGTCACCACATAAAACCCCACTAAAAGTCATTGTAATTTGTGGTTTCACAGCATTAAGGCAGATAAACATGTAATAAGTATGAATATTTTTTTTCCTGTGCAAGTTGTGTTGCTTAATAAAGAGAAAATATATCGGAAGAAGGCCCAGCAGAGACTGTACTTCCTGAGGCAACTTAAGAAGTACAACCTTCCACAGGAGCTGCTGGTCATCTTCTACACTGCCATCATTCAGTCTGTCCTGTCTTCATCCATCTCCGTGTGGTTCGGTTCATCCACAAAACAGGACAGGTCCAGACTGCAACGAATAATCAGGACTGCAGAGAGAATCATCAGGGCTGACCTTCCCTCCATCCAGGACTTATACAGGTCTAGGGTCAGGAAAAGAGCTGCTAAAATCTCTGCAGACCCCACACACCCTGCACATAAACTGTTTAGAGTTCTGCCTTCAGGCCGACGCTACAGAGCGCTGTTCACAAAAACCAGCCGCCACAGAGACAGTTTCTTCCCCCAGGCTGTTTCTCTGTTGAACATTCAATAAAATACAAAACAACAGCATACAGATGTTGCAAATGCACCTTTTTATTTATATATGTGTATATTGTACATTGTAAATATGTATATTCTGTAGTGCAAAAACAAAAACCAAAGAGCAAAGTGTACCGGAGTCAAATTCCTTGTTTGTATGTACAAACTTGGCAATAAAGCTGATTCTGATTCTGATTCTGATTCTGATATAGAAATATGTGGTTGTACAGCATCACTTGTGGAACAACTTATGGGGATATGAATACTTCTACCAGTGTTTTTAAGAATGACAACTAGACTAAAAAGTGTGGTGAAACATTCTTAAAATATGTTTTCAAACCACTTAGAGGTTTCCACATTTTCAAGATGAGTCACCACAATCAGCAGCCTCCATCATTAGTAAATGGGAGAAGTTTGAAACCACCAGGACTCTTCCTAGAACTGGATGGTCATCTAAACTGAGCTATTAGTCAGGGAGGTGACCAAGAACCCCATGGTCCCTCTGTCAAAGGTCCAGCATTCCTCTGTGGAGAGAGGAGAACCTTCCAGAAGGACAACCATCTCTGCAGCAACCCACCAATCAGGCCTGTATGGTAGAGTAGCCAGATGAAAGCTACTCCATAGTAAAAGGCACATGGCAGCCTGTCTGGAGTTTGCCAAAAGGCACTTGAAGGACTCTCAGACCATGAGAAACAAAATGATCTGGTCTGATTACACAAAGATTCGTCACGTTTGGAGGAGACCAGGCACCGCTTATCACCAGGCCAATACCATCCCTACGGTAAAGCATGGTGGCGGCAGCATCATTCTATGGGGATGTTTTTCAAAGCAGAAACTGGCAGACTAGTCAGGATAGAGGGAAAGATGAATGCAGCAATGTACAGAGACATCTTGGATGAAAACCTTCTCCAGAGCATTTCTGACCTCAGACTGGAGCGACGGTTCATTTTTCAGCAGGACAACGACCCGAAGCCCACAGCCAAGATCTCAAAGGAGTGGCTTCAGAACCACCCTGTGAAGGTCCTGGAGTGGCCCAGCCAGAGTCCAGACTTGAATCTGATGGAATATCTGGAGAGATCTGAAAATAGCTGTGCACAGACCTCTTCTTCCCCCAACCCCTGATGGAGCTTGAGATGTTTCAAAGAAGAATGGGCCCAAAAAACTGGTGTGCTAAGCTTGTGGCGTTCTTTTTCAAAAGGCTTGAGGCTGTAACTGTCCCCAAAGGTGGATCCAAAAAGTGTTAAGCAAACCCGGGAATACTTACGGAAATATATTTCTTTTTTTTGGGTTTTAGAAAGCTGATAAATACAGACAAGTGTAAAATTAAAAAAAAATTGAACCAAGTAAGTGGGATTGCAAGGGTGAAAACAGTCCTTTGAACAGCACAGGCGACTTCCCTTTCCCCACAAAAGGAAAATCCTTGCACCACCTTTTTTTTACAAAACTCACATTCCTACAAGTAAAAAGCGGGAATTGGCTCCACCAATTCTTACAGAGATTTTTTTCAACATAAAAAAAAAAGTCATTCCCAATATACGGGATGAGCTTGTCATTATCCAGGGAGTGATCCACTCCAGACCGCATTCCTTAAAATTTTCCAAAAACCCCTTTTACACACCAAAAAAAAAAGACATGAATCATCTTAACTAGAAGTAGAAGCTCAAACAAAAACCATGGTTTTAAAAAACAAAATCAATGATAAACTTATATACATTTTTTGCCCCAAAAATTTCCCTCCTGTTTATTATGATTAAAAAAGGGTTTAAAAAACACATCCATGTTAAAATTTCCCAAAAGGCTTTATGCATACACTTCATTAAACCTTAAACTATTGTTAAGTTTAGTGATTTTCCCCCCTAAGTCACCCTTTAGTCCTGGTTTTTTTCGTCAAGAAGTTTGGGTAATCCTGGGACAAAATTTGGTATAAAAATTCCTCAAACCCCATCCTTAATATCATTGCTCTGAATACAGGGAATAACACACAAAAGAAAAAAAGGCAGAAACAACAAAACCCCAGCGATGACAGGGGCCATGATTTTAAAAAGCAGTTCCCAAACCCGGGTGGGGGAACTTCCATCCCCCTCCCCCCAAAAAAAAAGCTTCCTCGGCCGGGGATGGAAACCTGCTGCATAACCCTTTTAATTTTTTTTAATTGGCTTTATAGCATCGCTCACTCCGTTTTTCCCCATCTTCGCCGTTGGTCTCATCAAGGGATGTAGTTGCAGCAGGTCCCGGTTCGGGAGAGGCGCAAACCCCCAAAAATGAAGCCGTCAGCAGGTCCAACACCATCCTGTTTTCGGCAACCCCACGTTTCAAAGAGCTGTGACTTCTGGGGAAAACACCCCTTTTAAGAGCCTTTTCGTGGTTGCATTAAAAAAAACAGCCCCAAAAGTCGATAATCTATAGTTTTAAATCTAAGCATGTTCTTTCCTTTCCCCCCAAAAATGGGAAAAAACTTAGCAAAATCTTTTTTCCCTTTGATCTATGTTTAAAATTCGTCAGGAAATCTGATCCCCACACCACCGTCATGTGGCTCACCACAATTTTGAGTTCCCCTCTTAGGGAAGGTTGTAAAACTGAAATTAAATAAGTGTGATCATTGACAAAAACGGTGCACAAATACCACTCAAACTTGAAGGAAACTGCAAATAAATGGCAGTTCCAAAATCCAGTGAAATCCACTATTGCAAAAATGCTCTTTAGATCAAGGGCCCTTTTTTACCCCTGTTTTTTTTTTTTTTTGGCTTTTTTTTTTTTTTTTTTTTTTTTTTTTTTTTTTTTTTTTTTTTTTTTACAGCTTGGTGGGAAGGATAATAGTAAGTTTTTTTATTCAATTCAGTTTTTTTATATAGCGGCCCAATTCACAACAATGTCGTCTCAAGGCACTTCACAAAAGTCAGGTACATGCATTACAATTTAAATCCAAATCATTGAACAGTGCAGTCAGATTCTGTTATTTTTTTCAAATTGGATAAAAAGTTTTTTTTATCTAAGGGAAACCAGGCAGATTGCATCCACCCAGTGACTTGCAGCATTCACTCCTCCTGGATGAGCATGTAAAGGGGGACAGTGGACAGTCACTGGCGTTGACTTTGCAGCAATCCCTCATACTTTTGAGCCAGGGGCCAATGTAGCGACAGTGGGAAAAAGAAAAACCCCCTTTTTACAGGAAAAAACCCTCTAGCAGAACCAGGGTCAGTGTGAGCGGCCATCCCCCTGCCACGACCGGGGGGTTAGAGAGAACAGAGCAGAGACACCAAAGAGAACAAAAAAGGGGGGGGGGGAAGCACGGATCCAGGAGTTCCTTTCTATGGAAAGGAAAAGTTAAATGTTAAGGGATGTAGCTCCTTTAGTCGTTTCACCTAGAAAAGAAAGAACAAAACCCCGAGCCATTTTTAAAGGGTTGAGTCTGAAAAGGGGAGAAACATAGAGTTAGTTACAGAAAAAGCGTTCAGTAGCTATGTCTAGGAGAGAAAAAGGGTTTTTAAACACTGCAAAGACAGGGCCATGTGGATCATTTTAGAGGGTGAGCCCCCAAGTTGTTGCCGCAGAAGCTCGGCGATGCCCCTCCCCCCCAGACAGTTGTCACAGGTAGACACAGAGTCAGGCCAGGTGTAGCTTCTAGGGAAGAGGAGAAAGAGAGAACAAAGTTAAAAAGCTGAAATAACAGCAAATAATACAAAATTGAAGAGTAGTGTGAGAAAGTAGCGAAGAGGGTTGAAAGTGGTCATTATGTCCTCCAGCAGCCCAAAGCCTATAGCAGCATAACTTACAGAGATAGCTCAGGATAACCTAAGCCACTCTAACTATAAGCTTTTATCAAAAAGGAAAGTTTTAAGCCTACCCTTAAAATTTTAACAGGGGGGTCCGCCTCACGGATTAAAAACTGGGAGTTGGTTTCCCCACAGGAGAGGAGCCGGATAACTAAAGGATCTGCCTCCCATTCTACTTCTAGAGACTTTGGGGAACCCCCCAGTAAACCCGGCGCCCTGAGAACGAATTCTCTGTTAGGAACTTAGGGAAAAACCCACTCTCTGATGTATGATGGGGCTAAACATTAAAGGGGCTTTATATGTGAGGAGGAGAATTTTAAAAATTTTTTCTGGTTTTAACAGGGAGCCAATGAAGGGAAGCTAAAGTAGGGGGAAATATGATCTCTCTTTTAAATTTTTCATAAAGCCCTCTTGCTGCAGCATTTTGAATCAGCTGAAGGGGCTTTTAACTGCATTTTGTGGACATCCTGAATAGTAAAGAATTACAATAGTCCCCCCTTAAAGTAACAAATGCATTGGACTATTTTTTCGCATCAATCCTGGACAGGATTTTCTAATTTTGGTAATTTTTCCGGAGATGAAAGAAGGAAATCCCGGGAAAACCCTTTTTAATATATGGGAATTTTAAAGACATGTCCCGGGTTTCAAAAAAAACCCAAAGGTTTTTTACTTTTTTTATCGGGGGTCAATTTTAATGCCATCCAGGTTTAAGTGATTGACTAAGCAGTTTTTTTTAAAAAAAACCCCCCCGGTCCCCAAAGACGACAACTTCTGTCTTGTCTGAATTTAGAAAGCAGAAAATTTTAAAAGTCATCCAATTTTTTATGTCTTCAAAAACATGCTTGTAGTCTATCTAACTGGTTGGGCTCATCAGGATTTTATGGATAAAGGAAAAGGGCTGAGTGTCATCAGCGTAACAGTTGGAAAAAATTTATTCTATGCTGCCCCTGATAATTTTACCTATTGGGAAGCATTAAAATATAGTAAAAAATTGGCCCCAAAGTACTGAACCCTGTGGTATTCCACAATTAACCCCTTGGAGTTTTAAAGATGATTTATCATTTACATGAACCAAACTGGAATCTGTCAGACAAAAAAGATTTAAACCCAACTAGTGCTGTTCCCCGGATCCCTACAGCATATTCCAGCCTTTCTAAGAGGAAATTATTATTCGACGAAATCAAATGCAGCACTGAGATCCAAACCCAGAACCCCAGTCGGGACACAAGGGCCATTATCTGGGGCAATAAGAATATCATTAGTGCTTTTCGGCAGCCCCCCTGTGTTTCAGTGCTATGAAAGCTCTTGAAACCTGACTGAAACTCTTCAAAACAGGGTCCATTGGCTGTGTAAAATGCTCAAACATTTGATTAGCAACTATTTTCTCCAAGAATTTTAGATAAAAACGGAAGATTGGATAATCGGTCTGTAATTTTTTTAAGTCATCTCGATCAAGCGAAAGGTTTTTTAAGCGAAAAGGTTTAATTACAGCTACCTTAAAAGTTGTGGTACATATCCATTTACTAAGGATAAATTAATCATATCTAAAATGGGGGGCTGGTAATCAGAGGGAACACTTCCCTTTAAAATAATTGGGTTGGGATTTGGGGTCTAACATACAAGTTGAAGGTTTAAAATGAAGCTAATATTTCTGATAACCCCCGGGAAAACCCTCCACAGGATCAAAACAGTCCAAACACAGATCAGGTTCTACAGTTTTTTCCAATGTTGTCCTCCCCTTGTTAGAGGATGAAGTAATCACGGGGGAATTTTGTCAAAGTTTTTTCTTTTAATAGAATCAATTTTATTTTGGGAAAAGAATCCCAAAAAATCATGACCTGTTTAAGGAAAAGGGGAATGGTGGCCCAGAGATTATGACTCTGTGTAAGTTTAGCAACTGTAATTTAAAAGAGAAACCTAGGATTTTTCTTGTCATCATTCTATTAAAGGATGAGAAAAATAAGCTGTTCTAGCTTGGTGAAGTGTTTTTTTATACAACAGTAGGGCCTTTTTTTTTCCAGATTAAGTAGGAATCCTCTAGGTGTGTAGAGCGCCATTTTTCGCTCCCAATTTTCTAACATTTGTTTTTTTAAAGTACGCAGCTCTGAATTAACCAGGGAAGCCTGCCTCCTATGAATAATTTTTCCTTCTTTTTTTAAAGGGGGCGCGTTGTCTAATGCACCACGCAATGATGAAGTAACACTCTGAACAAGAGAATCAATTTTGAAGGAGGGAAAAAAACAAAATTATTGGGCCCTCCACTGTGTTTTTCTGTGATAATGAGAAAATTAAAAGGGGAAAACAAAATTTTTTTAAAAGGTTGTTACAGCATCGTCTGATAATGATCTCAAAAATTGAAATTTTTTTGGGGGGGGAGTACCTTTTAAAAATTAAATTTAAAGGGTTATTAAAAAATGGTCGGACAGCACAGGGTTGTGGGAAAATTTGTAATGTCCGTACACTAAAGCCATATGTCACAAAAAGGTCCAGAAAAATGAAAACAAACGTGGGTAGGTTTTTTTTAATTTTTTTGAGTAAAAACCAATTGAGTCAAAAGGAACCTTTAAAGGCTATTTTAAGCTATCACTTTCAGTGTCAACAGGAATGTTAAAAAAAAATCCCCCATATAATAACTTTATTTCTGTATTTAACACTAAATAGATAAAAAGGTCTGAAAACTGATCTATAAAATTGAGAGTAAGGGCCTGGTGGACGGTAAAAAACCCAACAAACAAAAAGTGGTTTTAGTGCTTTTGCAAATTTGGATGAGGAAAACTGAGGATTAAATATTCAAAAGATTTGTAGCCTATTGATTGTTCTGGGACTAGTAAAATAAATCGGACTGAAAGATGGTTTGCTACTCCCCCCTCTCGCCCAGTATTTCGAGGAATGTGAAAAATTTTTTAAAAAAATTTAGTAGGAAATTTTGACTTCATTTATAGTAACCATAACCCCTCTTGCTGCAGCCAGGTTTTCTGTGAGGAAAAAAATTAAATCAATCTGATTTTTCAAAATTAGGTCACTAACTAGCAAAGTCTTTTGAAAAGAGATTTTAGGGTTAAAGTAAGCCACAAAAAATTTAATTGTTTTTTTTTTTATTTTTAGTCTGAGTTGTGTTTTATTTTTTAATTTTCCTGATTTCCCTTTTTTTGATTTTTTTTTAATCTATTCAATTTTTGGCCGTGGGCGAGACACTGTCTTAATAGGGTAATGGGGGTGGGTAGCAGTACAGAACGGGCAGAGAGGAGGTTTTTAAAACTAACGACCCTGCTTCCCTGGTCTGAACCCTGGGTTGTCAGAGGTTTTTGGAGAACTAATAAATTCGGCCAGATTCCTAGAAAGAATAGCTCCCTCCATTCCAAAAGGGGGGTGATGCCGTCTCTCCGGATCAGACCAGGTTTTCCCCAAAATGTTCGCCAATTATCAATGTAGCCCACATCGTGGGCTACATTATCAATGTAGCCCACATCGTGGGGACTATTCCAATGCGTATGTTACACATACGCATTGGAATAGTCCCCACTGGGATATCAGACGATGCGATGAAATGCGCAGGTGAACCACAATAGAGACAGAGATTTAACTGTCTCCTCCTTAAACGTTCCTCCGGGGTAAGTCTGGTTCCCCCGATCTGCATAGGTTCTGGCTCAAAATGGAGAATAACTTCACCGGGTCGTCCTGGAGGTTGGAATCCAGCTGTCTGGGAAGGCTTAAGCACAGCTCTAGAGACCTGCGTCTTTCTCTGATTCTTCCATCTATTCTTGCCGACAAAGCAATATAGGCATTTAATGTCTTAGGTTCTTCTAGAACGGCTAATTCATCCTTTAATGTTTCGTCTAATGACCGGAAGAAGGCTGCTTTAAGGGCTTCTTCGTTCCAGCCAGAAGCGGCAGCTAAAGTGCGGAATTCAATGGCATGCTTGGGCATGGGGCGATTTCTCTGTTTCAAGGTCCAAATCTTTCGGGAAACGTTAGTCTGATCTAAATCTGTAGAAAAGGTTTGGCAAAATTCCTGAATAAACTGGTCAAAGGTGCATCCGAACTGGTCATGGTTGGTGGGCCAGTAGGGCCAGACTAGTTACCACTGTGGGCTAACACTCAGGCGAAGAAGTGCAGGCTGCATCTCCCCTTTAAAACTGTTGGAGAAGATTGCAGATGGGGAAGACCTGTGCCCACCTCACCAAGGTCTTTGGCTCTACCTAGTGACTGAATGGGTTATTGGCAGGTAAAAAAGGAGAGTAATCCCCAGAACCCCGACAACTCCAAGATTTTGGTCTCTTTTGCTTGTTTTGTTGAACCCTGTGGACTCAGTTCTGGGGCGATGTCTGACATTATGTAATTTGAGTCAACCTTGGAAAAGAAGCAGCTTAGAACATTAAACATTTATAGATACATTTATGGATCTAACAAACTGATGAACAGGATGCAGTAAATTCAAAGTGTACCTTGTCATCATGTCCAACAACAAATAGACTGCGACACTCATCTGGCTTTCTCTCCATTACATTTAGAAAGTTGTAAACTCCAAGGCCTTCTCGCAGTTGTTGTAGCATTGATGTGTGTTTTGCTGCTGCATGCAGAGTGATAGCATTAGAAAGTGCATGCAAAAAATATTCATGTTAAAAATTTCAGAATTTTAAGGTCTTGTACATTCTGAAATAATTTCCTAGTAGTCACAATACCTTATTGTGTTACACTGATAATTTGTATGGTCTGTATTAATCGGACCGGTGTAGGCACAACCAGTATCTCTTTTGTGTAGACAGACAGGTCAGATACATATTCAATCTATAGCTGTGATGTATAGAAAAAAATGAATAGTTTCTTCACTTATATTATTACAACTTTAATTTTACAATCTTCAAAATGACAATATTGAATGCATACAAACATTATAATAGAAATTTAAAATTTATTTTGATCTAAACTTTTTACATCATTTGTTGGTGTTAATGGAAGTGCTTCTAGAACTTATTTGCCGTTACATAACAGTAATAAACTATCAAAGCACACAATGTGAGAAAGGCTCTAAGAAAATAAATAAATAACTTTTACAATGGATTCAATTATTTCACTGAACATACCATTGTTATTGATGTTGACAACTCAGTGTCATATGCACCACAAGTTTGAGGTTTTCCACTGACGAGATAGTTGCAACACCTCTCCTGCATAAACCGTGGTGCTGGTCCTCCTTGGGCTACACTCACACCAAATATTTCCCCTGCGACTTGTTAACTCAATAATCACACCGATGATGATAGACTCTGCTTTTTAATCGTCGCCATTAACAAGAACTACCCCCTCACAGCCCCTCCACAAGAAGGTCCCTCATTTCCTTTTCCGCGTGCCCCTTTTCCCCATACAGACATGCGCAGTTGGTTACATGCAACTTAACTGTTAGGAATAACCTTTTATTAATAGGCTCATAGCTGTTTTTTTCCCTTTTATGCAGTAGTGAAGTAAAGTATAAGTTTAATGTTTCCCTTCTGTTACAATAGGATAAGAATGCTCATAGACATACAGTACAAGGACAGATGACCCAAGGATTGTCATAAATGACCTGAAGCTGGGGCACTGGGTTAGATAGTGGAGCAGCTGATATTACTGGTTTTGATTAGAAAGCTACAGCAACACTTAGATTAAGTTATGGACACCCGTACACAATCTAACAGATAGACACCACAATGGTGACACATAGTCTACTGATAATGACTGAGGGAGAGCACATCCATTGCATTGGGTTGCCAGATATAAAACTGTATGTGACCTTCTATCGAGGCTCTTCGTCATCCTCTAAAAAAGACGGCGACGGTCCCCAGACGGGACCCCGCGGTTTACTCAGTAATCATTCCTCTGCTTAACTTAAAAAAAAAGAGCTAAAAGTTTAGAAAACTGGTTGAGAGTCGTTCCTTTAAGAGTCTTTAGATAGTGTGTGATCGCTTCATGGGAACAAGTACCGGAGGAGCTCCGAGGCGTCTGACCGCCCGCAGGGGGCGGGACCCCGGAACAAATTTGGTGATTCCGCCCGCCCCCGGGAAGCGAAAACCACTTTTTGGATAGGATAGGGTTGCTACGGAAGGGACAACAACACAGCTGCGGCCGCAAACAGGTAAGGAGATCCTTTAAAAAAAATCCTGTTTTTTCCTGTAAAAACACTCTGGGTGTGTTTTTTTATTCTGAGTGAGCTGTTTTTTTTAAACCCTTGGAGGAAATGGTTCAGAATAATTTGTTGCGAAAGTGTGAAAACCCAAGGGTGAAGATAAGCGGTGCGATTTTAATGGTGCCAGCCCGGGGAAAAATGTACACTCTTCTGAAAGATAGCTAAAATTAGGGGAGGAGGTTTCGAGTTTTCCTTTATTGTATGCAAAGGAAAATCGGTTCACTCACACACAATATAAAAAACCACCTCACTGACTAAGGCACGCTAATACTCGGTTAGGGGGTTTGACGGGTCCTGATTATCTCATAAGGAGGGTCCAAAAAAAAGGGGGGAAGTGGGAAAAGGGGGTTTTGGGTTTTAAAAAGGCCTCCCTGATCTTCTTAAAAGATCTCAAAACCGCCCACTTCTTTGAAAATAGCCACGCAGGGATTAGATGCGCATACCCGGGTAAGGTTTTTGGGTCCTGACTATTCCATAAGAAAAAATCAAAATACTGCTGGGGGCGTGATACGAGTTTAAAAGGCCCCCTCTAACCCTTTTAAAGAAAAAGGTTTAAAAAGCCCCCGCTTCGTTTTATTATTTTGAGTAAACAGCTGTATAAATAAAAATTGTAACATCAATTTGGGCCCTGTGGTTGTGTGAGTCATAACGGGGACAGACTGAGGGACACTTTTAAAATGACGGACTTGACTGCTACATGCTAAGCTAACATGCTAAGCTAACAGGCTCAGCCAGAGTGTGTGAACGTGTGTTGAGAGAAAACTGAGAGAATCACTAGAAAAACACAGGGAGGAGAAAAATTTAGCAAGTTTTAAAAACAAACCTTTTAAAAAGTTAAAAACAACAGTTGACGGAGCTTGTTTTGAGCCCGGGTAATAATTGTCGACACCCAAAAATTTGTGTGGGCTTTAAAAACCCCTGGTAGGGTCTCCCATGGCAAAAAAGGCTCTAGGTGATGGGGAGACAAAGAGCAGTTCCAAAAATCCTTCATGGGACAAATATATCGAGGCACGTGACGTCGCCAGGTACGGCGGAGCCGGGGGCCCACCCCGGGGCCAGGCCTGGGTCGGGACTCGTCGGAGAGCGCCTGGTGGCCGGGTTGCTCCTCGTGGGACCCGGGCCGGGGCAAGCCCAAAGGAAAACCCGAGGCATCCCCCAGTGGGGCCCCCACCTGCAGGGGGGAAACCGTGGGGACCGGGGGCAAAAAGATTGGGTGGCGGACAAAGTGGAGACCGCAGCGGCCTTATCCCCGGATGCTTAGGCTGGCTCTAGGACGTGGAATGTTTTCCTCGCTGGGGGGGAAAGGAGCCTGGGATGTGCGGGAGTCGAGAGATATCGACAAAAATCTTCGGCTCGCCTCCACGCACAGCGTGGGCTCTTGGAACCATCTCCTAGAGGGGGGGACCCCCTTTCTACTCGGGGGTGGCCCCGGGGGGGAAGGCGGCGGGCTGGGGTGGGTTTGCTTGTTCCCCCCCAGCTCAGCCGTCTCGTGTTGGGGTTTACCCCGGGGGATGACTAGGTCGCATCCCGCGCCTTCGGGTGGGATAGGTCTTGACTGTCGTTTCGGCCTACGGGCCGAGCGGGAGTGCGGAGTACCTGGCCCTTCTTGGTGTCCCTGTCGGGGGTGCTGGATAGTGCCCCTCCCGGGCCCCCATTATTCTGCTGGGGGACTTTCAACGCCCACTGGGGAAACGACAGTGACCTCTGGAAGGCGTGATCGGGGGGAATGGCCTCCCCGATCTGAATCCGAGTGGTGTTTTGTTATTGGACTTTTGTGCTAGTCACGGGTTGTCCATAATGAACCAAAAATTAAGCATAAGGGTGTCCATCATGCAATTGGCACCAGGGGCATCCTAGGCAGGAGGTCAATGATTGACTTTTTTGTCTATATCAACCCTTGTTCGCATGTTTTGGGCCTGGGTGAAGAGAGGGGCTGAGTGTCCACTGATCACCACCTGGTGGTGAGTTTGGGGTCCGCTGGAGGAGGAGAAAACCCGGACAGACTTGCGGCCCAAAGCGCATAGTGAGGGGGTGCTGGGAAGGTGGTGGAGCCCCGGCCAGGGTTTTTTTTAACTCCCCCCTCCGGGAGAGCTTTGACCAGATTTTCCGGGGATGTTGGAGACATAGAGTCCCCATGGACCATGTTCTCCGCATCTATTGTCGATGCTGCTGCCCCCAGCTGCGGCCGTAAGGTCTGCGGTGCCTGTCGCGGCGGCAATCCCAGAACTCGGTGGTGGGGGCCCCCAGAAGGGGATGCTGTCAAGCTGAAGAAGGAAACCTATCGGCTGTGGTTGGCTTTGGGACTCCTGAGGCGGTTGACGGGTACCGTGAGGCCCGGTGCTGCGGCCCCGGCTGTGGGGACAGGGGGAAAAACCCGGCCCTGGGAGGAGTTCGGTGAGGCCATGGGGAAGGACTAACGGTCGGCCTCGAAGCGATTCTGGCGAAACCGTCCGGCGCCTCAGGGGGGGGAAGCAGTGCTTCCCCAACACTGTTTATAGGGGGGGTGGGAAGCTGCTGACCCCGACGGGGACATTATCGGGCGGTGGAAGGAGTACTTCGAGGATTCCTCAATCCTGGCATCACGCATTCCTTTTGGGGGAAACAGAGGCTGGGGACTCGGGGTTTTGACTTTTTCTCACCCAGGCTGAAGTCACCGAGGTGGTTAAAAAGCTCCACGGTGGCAAGGCTTCGGGTGGGGAGGTTCACATGTGTTTTTTTTGGGACCTGGAGAAGGCATTCGACTGTGTCCCCGTGATGCCTTGTGGGGGGTCTCCAGGAGTATGGAATCGGGGGCCGTTTATTAGGGGCCTCCCTGTACAAGTGGAGCAGGAGTTTTGGCCGCATTCCCGGCACTAAGTCGGACCTGTTCCCGGTGCATGTTGGGCTCCGGCAGGGCTGCCCTTTTGTCCCGGTCCTGTTTATAACTTTTATGGACAGGGTTTTCTAGACGCGCCCAAGGGGCCCGGGGGGGTTGGTTTGGGGACCAGTGGATTTCGTCTCTTCTTTTTGCAGATGAAGGTCCTGCTGGCCCCCTCTAGCCAAGAATACAGCATGCGCTGGGGGGGTTCGCAGCCGAGTGTGAAGCGGCTGGGATGAAGATCAGCTCCTCCAAGTCAAGGCCATGGTACTCAACCGGAAAAGGGGGGGCTTGTCCTCTGCGGTTGGGGGGAATTCCTGCCCCAAGTGGAGGGTTTTAAAGTATCTCGGGGTCTTGTTCACGAGTGAGGGAAAAAATGGAGCGGGAGATCGACAGACGGATTGGTGCGGCTGCCGTAGTAATGGGGGCGCTGTGCCGGGCCGTTGTGGTGAAGAGAGGCTGAGCCAAAAAGCGAAGCTCTCGATTTTAAACCGTCGGTCTAGTTTCCCACCCTCACCTATGGCCATGAACTTTGGGAATGACCGAAAGAACGAGATCCCGGATACAAGAGGCTGAAATGAGCTTCCTCCGTAGGGTGGCCCCGGGGACTCC